>OZ026838.1:10373902-10909532 GCA_964023205.1 Lutraria lutraria
AATGGTCTCGGACTGGAGAATGCATGACCGGGCCACCGGGGGGGGACATGGTCTCGGACTGGAGAATGCATGACCGGGCAACCTGGGGGGGACATGGTCTCGGACTGGAGAATGCATGACCGGGCAAGCAGGGAGGGAGGAAAATGGTCTCGGACTGGAGAATGCATGACCGGGCAACCTGGGGGGGATATGGTCTCGGACTGGAGAATGCATGACCGGACAACCTGGGGGGGATATGGTCTCGGACTGGAGAATGCATGACCGGGCAACCTGGGGGGATATGGTCTCGGACTGGAGAATGCATGACCGGGCAACCTGGGGGGGATATGGTCTCGGACTGGAGAATGCATGACCGGGCAACCTGGGGGGATATGGTCTCGGACTGGAGAATGCATGACCGGACAACCAGGGAGGGAGGAAAATGGTCTCGGACTGGAGAATGCATGACCGGGCAACCTGGGGGGGATATGGTCTCGGACTGGAGAATGCATGACCGGACAACCAGGGAGGGAGGAACATGGTCTCGGACTGGAGAATGCATGACCGGGCAACCTGGGGGGGACATGGTCTCGGACTGGAGAATGCATGACCGGGCAACCTGGGGGGGATATGGTCTCGGACTGGAGAATGCATGACCGGGCAACCTGGGGGGATATGGTCTCGGACTGGAGAATGCATGACCGGGCAACCTGGGGGGGATATGGTCTCGGACTGGAGAATGCATGACCGGGCAACCTGGGGGGGATATGGTCTCGGACTGGAGAATGCATGACCGGACAACCAGGGAGGGAGGAACATGGTCTCGGACTGGAGAATGCATGACCGGGCAACCTGGGGGGGATATGGTCTCGGACTGGAGAATGCATGACCGGACAACCAGGGAGGGAGGAACATGGTCTCGGACTGGAGAATGCATGACCGGGCCACCGGGGGGGGGACATGGTCTCGGACTGGAGAATGCATGACCGGGCAACCTGGGGGGGACATGGTCTCGGACTGGAGAATGCATGACCGGGCAACCTGGGGGGGATATGGTCTCGGACTGGAGAATGCATGACCGGACAACCAGGGAGGGAGGAACATGGTCTCGGACTGGAGAATGCATGACCGGGCAACCTGGGGGGGATATGGTCTCGGACTGGAGAATGCATGACCGGGCAACCTGGGGGGGATATGGTCTCGGACTGGAGAATGCATGACCGGGCAACCTGGGGGGGATATGGTCTCGGACTGGAGAATGCATGACCGGGCAACCTGGGGGGGACATGGTCTCGGACTGGAGAATGCATGACCGGGCAACCTGGGGGGGATATGGTCTCGGACTGGAGAATGCATGACCGGGCAACCTGGGGGGGATATGGTCTCGGACTGGAGAATGCATGACCGGACAACCAGGGAGGGAGGAACATGGTCTCGGACTGGAGAATGCATGACCGGGCAACCTGGGGGGGATATGGTCTCGGACTGGAGAATGCATGACCGGGCAACCTGGGGGGATATGGTCTCGGACTGGAGAATGCATGACCGGGCAAGCAGGGAGGGAGGAAAATGGTCTCGGACTGGAGAATGCATGACCGGGCAACCTGGGGGGGATATGGTCTCGGACTGGAGAATGCATGACCGGACAACCAGGGAGGGAGGAACATGGTCTCGGACTGGAGAATGCATGACCGGGCAACCTGGGGGGGATATGGTCTCGGACTGGAGAATGCATGACCGGGCAACCTGGGGGGGACATGGTCTCGGACTGGAGAATGCATGACCGGGCAACCTGGGGGGGATATGGTCTCGGACTGGAGAATGCATGACCGGGCAACCTGGGGGGGACATGGTCTCGGACTGGAGAATGCATGACCGGGCAACCTGGGGGGGATATGGTCTCGGACTGGAGAATGCATGACCGGGCAACCTGGGGGGATATGGTCTCGGACTGGAGAATGCATGACCGGACAACCAGGGAGGGAGGAAAATGGTCTCGGACTGGAGAATGCATGACCGGGCAACCTGGGGGGGATATGGTCTCGGACTGGAGAATGCATGACCAGGCAACCTGGGGGGATATGGTCTCGGACTGGAGAATGCATGACCGGACAACTCGGGAGGGAGGAAAATGGTCTCGGACTGGAGAATGCATGACCGGGCCACCTGGGGGGGATATGGTCTCAGACTGGAGAATGCATGACCGGACAACCAGGGAGGGAGGAACATGGTCTCGGACTGGAGAATGCATGACCGGGCAACCTGGGGGGGATATGGTCTCGGACTGGAGAATGCATGACCGGGCAACCTGGGGGGGATATGGTCTCGGACTGGAGAATGCATGACCGGGCAACCTGGGGGGGATATGGTCTCGGACTGGAGAATGCATGACCGGACAACTCGGGAGGGAGGAAAATGGTCTCGGACTGGAGAATGCATGACCGGGCCACCGGGGGGGGACATGGTCTCGGACTGGAGAATGCATGACCGGGCAACCTGGGGGGGACATGGTCTCGGACTGGAGAATGCATGACCGGGCAAGCAGGGAGGGAGGAAAATGGTCTCGGACTGGAGAATGCATGACCGGGCAACCTGGGGGGGATATGGTCTCGGACTGGAGAATGCATGACCGGACAACCAGGGAGGGAGGAACATGGTCTCGGACTGGAGAATGCATGACCGGACAACCTGGGGGGGATATGGTCTCGGACTGGAGAATGCATGACCGGGCAACCTGGGGGGATATGGTCTCGGACTGGAGAATGCATGACCGGGCAACCTGGGGGGGATATGGTCTCGGACTGGAGAATGCATGACCGGGCAACCTGGGGGGATATGGTCTCGGACTGGAGAATGCATGACCGGACAACCAGGGAGGGAGGAAAATGGTCTCGGACTGGAGAATGCATGACCGGGCAACCTGGGGGGGATATGGTCTCGGACTGGAGAATGCATGACCGGACAACCAGGGAGGGAGGAACATGGTCTCGGACTGGAGAATGCATGACCGGGCAACCTGGGGGGGACATGGTCTCGGACTGGAGAATGCATGACCGGGCAACCTGGGGGGGATATGGTCTCGGACTGGAGAATGCATGACCGGGCAACCTGGGGGGATATGGTCTCGGACTGGAGAATGCATGACCGGGCAACCTGGGGGGGATATGGTCTCGGACTGGAGAATGCATGACCGGGCAACCTGGGGGGGATATGGTCTCGGACTGGAGAATGCATGACCGGACAACCAGGGAGGGAGGAACATGGTCTCGGACTGGAGAATGCATGACCGGGCAACCTGGGGGGGATATGGTCTCGGACTGGAGAATGCATGACCGGACAACCAGGGAGGGAGGAACATGGTCTCGGACTGGAGAATGCATGACCGGGCCACCGGGGGGGGGACATGGTCTCGGACTGGAGAATGCATGACCGGGCAACCTGGGGGGGACATGGTCTCGGACTGGAGAATGCATGACCGGGCAACCTGGGGGGGATATGGTCTCGGACTGGAGAATGCATGACCGGACAACCAGGGAGGGAGGAACATGGTCTCGGACTGGAGAATGCATGACCGGGCAACCTGGGGGGGATATGGTCTCGGACTGGAGAATGCATGACCGGGCAACCTGGGGGGGATATGGTCTCGGACTGGAGAATGCATGACCGGGCAACCTGGGGGGGATATGGTCTCGGACTGGAGAATGCATGACCGGGCAACCTGGGGGGGACATGGTCTCGGACTGGAGAATGCATGACCGGGCAACCTGGGGGGGATATGGTCTCGGACTGGAGAATGCATGACCGGGCAACCTGGGGGGGATATGGTCTCGGACTGGAGAATGCATGACCGGACAACCAGGGAGGGAGGAACATGGTCTCGGACTGGAGAATGCATGACCGGGCAACCTGGGGGGGATATGGTCTCGGACTGGAGAATGCATGACCGGGCAACCTGGGGGGATATGGTCTCGGACTGGAGAATGCATGACCGGACAACCAGGGAGGGAGGAAAATGGTCTCGGACTGGAGAATGCATGACCGGGCAACCTGGGGGGGATATGGTCTCGGACTGGAGAATGCATGACCGGGCAACCTGGGGGGGATATGGTCTCGGACTGGAGAATGCATGACCGGACAACCAGGTAGGGAAGAACATGGTCTCGGACTGGAGAATGCATGACCGGACAACTCGGGAGGGAGGAAAATGGTCTCGGACTGGAGAATGCATGACCGGGCAACCTGGGGGGGATATGGTCTCGGACTGGAGAATGCATGACCAGGCAACCTGGGGGGATATGGTCTCGGACTGGAGAATGCATGACCGGACAACTCGGGAGGGAGGAAAATGGTCTCGGACTGGAGAATGCATGACCGGGCCACCGGGGGGGGACATGGTCTCGGACTGGAGAATGCATGACCGGGCAACCTGGGGGGGATATGGTCTCGGACTGGAGAATGCATGACCGGGCAACCTGGGGGGGATATGGTCTCGGACTGGAGAATGCATGACCGGGCAACCTGGGGGGGATATGGTCTCGGACTGGAGAATGCATGACCGGACAACTCGGGAGGGAGGAAAATGGTCTCGGACTGGAGAATGCATGACCGGGCCACCGGGGGGGGACATGGTCTCGGACTGGAGAATGCATGACCGGGCAACCTGGGGGGGACATGGTCTCGGACTGGAGAATGCATGACCGGGCAAGCAGGGAGGGAGGAAAATGGTCTCGGACTGGAGAATGCATGACCGGGCAACCTGGGGGGGATATGGTCTCGGACTGGAGAATGCATGACCGGACAACCAGGGAGGGAGGAACATGGTCTCGGACTGGAGAATGCATGACCGGACAACCTGGGGGGGATATGGTCTCGGACTGGAGAATGCATGACCGGGCAACCTGGGGGGATATGGTCTCGGACTGGAGAATGCATGACCGGGCAACCTGGGGGGGATATGGTCTCGGACTGGAGAATGCATGACCGGGCAACCTGGGGGGATATGGTCTCGGACTGGAGAATGCATGACCGGACAACCAGGGAGGGAGGAAAATGGTCTCGGACTGGAGAATGCATGACCGGGCAACCTGGGGGGGATATGGTCTCGGACTGGAGAATGCATGACCGGACAACCAGGGAGGGAGGAACATGGTCTCGGACTGGAGAATGCATGACCGGGCAACCTGGGGGGGATATGGTCTCGGACTGGAGAATGCATGACCGGACAACCAGGGAGGGAGGAACATGGTCTCGGACTGGAGAATGCATGACCGGGCCACCGGGGGGGGGACATGGTCTCGGACTGGAGAATGCATGACCGGGCAACCTGGGGGGGACATGGTCTCGGACTGGAGAATGCATGACCGGGCAACCTGGGGGGGATATGGTCTCGGACTGGAGAATGCATGACCGGGCAACCTGGGGGGATATGGTCTCGGACTGGAGAATGCATGACCGGACAACCAGGGAGGGAGGAAAATGGTCTCGGACTGGAGAATGCATGACCGGGCAACCTGGGGGGGATATGGTCTCGGACTGGAGAATGCATGACCGGGCAACCTGGGGGGGATATGGTCTCGGACTGGAGAATGCATGACCGGACAACCAGGTAGGGAAGAACATGGTCTCGGACTGGAGAATGCATGACCGGACAACTCGGGAGGGAGGAAAATGGTCTCGGACTGGAGAATGCATGACCGGGCAACCTGGGGGGGATATGGTCTCGGACTGGAGAATGCATGACCAGGCAACCTGGGGGGATATGGTCTCGGACTGGAGAATGCATGACCGGACAACTCGGGAGGGAGGAAAATGGTCTCGGACTGGAGAATGCATGACCGGGCCACCGGGGGGGGACATGGTCTCGGACTGGAGAATGCATGACCGGGCAACCTGGGGGGGATATGGTCTCGGACTGGAGAATGCATGACCGGGCAACCTGGGGGGGACATGGTCTCGGACTGGAGAATGCATGACCGGGCAACCTGGGGGGGATATGGTCTCGGACTGGAGAATGCATGACCGGGCAACCTGGGGGGATATGGTCTCGGACTGGAGAATGCATGACCGGACAACCAGGGAGGGAGGAAAATGGTCTCGGACTGGAGAATGCATGACCGGGCAACCTGGGGGGGATATGGTCTCGGACTGGAGAATGCATGACCAGGCAACCTGGGGGGATATGGTCTCGGACTGGAGAATGCATGACCGGACAACTCGGGAGGGAGGAAAATGGTCTCGGACTGGAGAATGCATGACCGGGCCACCTGGGGGGGATATGGTCTCAGACTGGAGAATGCATGACCGGACAACCAGGGAGGGAGGAACATGGTCTCGGACTGGAGAATGCATGACCGGGCAACCTGGGGGGGATATGGTCTCGGACTGGAGAATGCATGACCGGGCAACCTGGGGGGGATATGGTCTCGGACTGGAGAATGCATGACCGGGCAACCTGGGGGGGATATGGTCTCGGACTGGAGAATGCATGACCGGACAACTCGGGAGGGAGGAAAATGGTCTCGGACTGGAGAATGCATGACCGGGCCACCGGGGGGGGACATGGTCTCGGACTGGAGAATGCATGACCGGGCAACCTGGGGGGGACATGGTCTCGGACTGGAGAATGCATGACCGGGCCACCGGGGGGGGGACATGGTCTCGGACTGGAGAATGCATGACCGGGCAACCTGGGGGGGACATGGTCTCGGACTGGAGAATGCATGACCGGGCAACCTGGGGGGGATATGGTCTCGGACTGGAGAATGCATGCCCGGACAACCAGGGAGGGAGGAACATGGTCTCGGACTGGAGAATGCATGACCGGGCAACCTGGGGGGGATATGGTCTCGGACTGGAGAATGCATGACCGGGCAACCTGGGGGGGATATGGTCTCGGACTGGAGAATGCATGACCGGGCAACCTGGGGGGGACATGGTCTCGGACTGGAGAATGCATGACCGGGCAACCTGGGGGGGATATGGTCTCGGACTGGAGAATGCATGACCGGGCAACCTGGGGGGGATATGGTCTCGGACTGGAGAATGCATGACCGGACAACCAGGGAGGGAGGAACATGGTCTCGGACTGGAGAATGCATGACCGGGCAACCTGGGGGGGATATGGTCTCGGACTGGAGAATGCATGACCGGGCAACCTGGGGGGATATGGTCTCGGACTGGAGAATGCATGACCGGACAACCAGGGAGGGAGGAAAATGGTCTCGGACTGGAGAATGCATGACCGGGCAACCTGGGGGGGATATGGTCTCGGACTGGAGAATGCATGACCGGGCAACCTGGGGGGGATATGGTCTCGGACTGGAGAATGCATGACCGGACAACCAGGTAGGGAAGAACATGGTCTCGGACTGGAGAATGCATGACCGGACAACTCGGGAGGGAGGAAAATGGTCTCGGACTGGAGAATGCATGACCGGGCAACCTGGGGGGGATATGGTCTCGGACTGGAGAATGCATGACCAGGCAACCTGGGGGGATATGGTCTCGGACTGGAGAATGCATGACCGGACAACTCGGGAGGGAGGAAAATGGTCTCGGACTGGAGAATGCATGACCGGGCCACCGGGGGGGGACATGGTCTCGGACTGGAGAATGCATGACCGGGCAACCTGGGGGGGATATGGTCTCGGACTGGAGAATGCATGACCGGGCAACCTGGGGGGGATATGGTCTCGGACTGGAGAATGCATGACCGGGCAACCTGGGGGGGATATGGTCTCGGACTGGAGAATGCATGACCGGGCAACCTGGGGGGGACATGGTCTCGGACTGGAGAATGCATGACCGGGCAACCTGGGGGGGATATGGTCTCGGACTGGAGAATGCATGACCGGGCAACCTGGGGGGATATGGTCTCGGACTGGAGAATGCATGACCGGACAACCAGGGAGGGAGGAAAATGGTCTCGGACTGGAGAATGCATGACCGGGCAACCTGGGGGGGATATGGTCTCGGACTGGAGAATGCATGACCAGGCAACCTGGGGGGATATGGTCTCGGACTGGAGAATGCATGACCGGACAACTCGGGAGGGAGGAAAATGGTCTCGGACTGGAGAATGCATGACCGGGCCACCTGGGGGGGATATGGTCTCAGACTGGAGAATGCATGACCGGACAACCAGGGAGGGAGGAACATGGTCTCGGACTGGAGAATGCATGACCGGGCAACCTGGGGGGGATATGGTCTCGGACTGGAGAATGCATGACCGGGCAACCTGGGGGGGATATGGTCTCGGACTGGAGAATGCATGACCGGGCAACCTGGGGGGGATATGGTCTCGGACTGGAGAATGCATGACCGGACAACTCGGGAGGGAGGAAAATGGTCTCGGACTGGAGAATGCATGACCGGGCCACCGGGGGGGATATGGTCTCGGACTGGAGAATGCATGACCGGGCAACCTGGGGGGGACATGGTCTCGGACTGGAGAATGCATGACCGGGCAAGCAGGGAGGGAGGAAAATGGTCTCGGACTGGAGAATGCATGACCGGGCAACCTGGGGGGGATATGGTCTCGGACTGGAGAATGCATGACCGGACAACCTGGGGGGGATATGGTCTCGGACTGGAGAATGCATGACCGGGCAACCTGGGGGGATATGGTCTCGGACTGGAGAATGCATGACCGGGCAACCTGGGGGGGATATGGTCTCGGACTGGAGAATGCATGACCGGGCAACCTGGGGGGATATGGTCTCGGACTGGAGAATGCATGACCGGACAACCAGGGAGGGAGGAAAATGGTCTCGGACTGGAGAATGCATGACCGGGCAACCTGGGGGGGATATGGTCTCGGACTGGAGAATGCATGACCGGACAACCAGGGAGGGAGGAACATGGTCTCGGACTGGAGAATGCATGACCGGGCAACCTGGGGGGGACATGGTCTCGGACTGGAGAATGCATGACCGGGCAACCTGGGGGGGATATGGTCTCGGACTGGAGAATGCATGACCGGGCAACCTGGGGGGATATGGTCTCGGACTGGAGAATGCATGACCGGGCAACCTGGGGGGGATATGGTCTCGGACTGGAGAATGCATGACCGGGCAACCTGGGGGGATATGGTCTCGGACTGGAGAATGCATGACCAGACAACCAGGGAGGGAGGAAAATGGTCTCGGACTGGAGAATGCATGACCGGGCAACCTGGGGGGGATATGGTCTCGGACTGGAGAATGCATGACCGGACAACCAGGGAGGGAGGAACATGGTCTCGGACTGGAGAATGCATGACCGGGCAACCTGGGGGGGATATGGTCTCGGACTGGAGAATGCATGACCGGACAACCAGGGAGGGAGGAACATGGTCTCGGACTGGAGAATGCATGACCGGGCAACCTGGGGGGGATATGGTCTCGGACTGGAGAATGCATGACCGGACAACCAGGGAGGGAGGAACATGGTCTCGGACTGGAGAATGCATGACCGGGCAACCTGGGGGGGATATGGTCTCAGACTGGAGAATGCATGACCGGGCAACCTGGGGGGGATATGGTCTCGGACTGGAGAATGCATGACCGGACAACTCGGGAGGGAGGAAAATGGTCTCGGACTGGAGAATGCATGACCGGGCCACCGGGGGGGACATGGTCTCGGACTGGAGAATGCATGACCGGACAAGCAGGGAGGGAAGAAAATGGTCTCAGACTGGAGAATGCATGACCGGGCAACCTGGGGGGATATGGTCTCGGACTGGAGAATGCATGACCGGACAACCAGGGAGGGAGGAACATGGTCTCGGACTGGAGAATGCATGACCGGGCAACCTGGGGGGGATATGGTCTCGGACTGGAGAATGCATGACCGGGCAACCTGGGGGGGATATGGTCTCGGACTGGAGAATGCATGACCGGGCCACCTGGGGGGGGATATGGTCTCGGACTGGAGAATGCATGACCGGACAACCGGGGGGGGACATGGTCTCGGACTGGAGAATGCATGACCGGGCAACCTGGGGGGATATGGTCTTGGACTGGAGAATGCATGACCGGACAACCAGGGAGGGAGGAACATGGTCTCGGACTGGAGAATGCATGACCGGGCAACCTGGGGGGGATATGGTCTCGGACTGGAGAATGCATGACCGGGCAACCTGGGGGGGATATGGTCTCGGACTGGAGAATGCATGACCGGGCAACCTGGGGGGGATATGGTCTCGGACTGGAGAATGCATGACCGGACAACCAGGGAGGGAGGAACATGGTCTCGGACTGGAGAATGCATGACCGGGCAACCTGGGGGGGATATGGTCTCGGACTGGAGAATGCATGACCGGACAACCAGGGAGGGAGGAACATGGTCTCGGACTGGAGAATGCATGACCGGGCCACCGGGGGGGGGACATGGTCTCGGACTGGAGAATGCATGACCGGGCAACCTGGGGGGGACATGGTCTCGGACTGGAGAATGCATGACCGGGCAAGCAGGGAGGGAGGAAAATGGTCTCGGACTGGAGAATGCATGACCGGGCAACCTGGGGGGGATATGGTCTCGGACTGGAGAATGCATGACCGGACAACCAGGGAGGGAGGAACATGGTCTCGGACTGGAGAATGCATGACCGGGCAACCTGGGGGGGATATGGTCTCGGACTGGAGAATGCATGACCGGGCAACCTGGGGGGGATATGGTCTCGGACTGGAGAATGCATGACCGGGCAACCTGGGGGGGATATGGTCTCGGACTGGAGAATGCATGACCGGGCAACCTGGGGGGGACATGGTCTCGGACTGGAGAATGCATGACCGGGCAACCTGGGGGGGATATGGTCTCGGACTGGAGAATGCATGACCGGACAACTCGGGAGGGAGGAAAATGGTCTCGGACTGGAGAATGCATGACCGGGCCACCGGGGGGGGACATGGTCTCGGACTGGAGAATGCATGACCGGACAACCAGGGAGGGAGGAACATGGTCTCGGACTGGAGAATGCATGACCGGGCAACCTGGGGGGGATATGGTCTCGGACTGGAGAATGCATGACCGGACAACCAGGGAGGGAGGAACATGGTCTCGGACTGGAGAATGCATGACCGGGCAACCTGGGGGGGATATGGTCTCGGACTGGAGAATGCATGACCGGACAACCAGGGAGGGAGGAAAATGGTCTCGGACTGGAGAATGCATGACCGGGCAACCTGGGGGGGATATGGTCTCGGACTGGAGAATGCATGACCGGACAACTCGGGAGGGAGGAAAATGGTCTCGGACTGGAGAATGCATGACCGGGCCATCGGGGGGGGACATGGTCTCGGACTGGAGAATGCATGACCGGACAACTCGGGAGGGAGGAAAATGGTCTCGGACTGGAGAATGCATGACCGGGCAACCTGGGGGGGATATGGTCTCGGACTGGAGAATGCATGACCGGACAACCAGGGAGGGAGGAAAATGGTCTCGGACTGGAGAATGCATGACCGGGCAACCTGGGGGGGATATGGTCTCGGACTGGAGAATGCATGACCGGACAACCAGGGAGGGAGGAACATGGTCTCGGACATAGTGTTAGTGTGGTACCAGAGTGCAGGACAGGTTTCAGACCGGAGAATGCATGACCGGAATAGGGAAAGACATGGTCTCAGACTGGAGAATGCATGACCGGACAACCAAAGGACATGGTCTTGGACTGGAGAATGCATGACCGGACAAGCAGAGGGCATGGTCTCAGACTGGAGAATGCATGACCGGACTAGGGAAGAACATGGTCTCAGACTGGAAAATGCATGACCGGACAACCAAAGGACATGGTCTTGGACTGGAGAATGCATGACCGGACAACCAAAGGACATGGTCTTGGACTGGAGAATGCATGACCGGACAAGCAGAGGACATGGTCTCAGACTGGAGAATGCATGACCGGACTAGGGAAGGACATGGTCTCAGACTGGAGAATGCATGACCAGACTAGGGAAGGACATGGTCTTGGACTGGAGAATGCATGACCGGACAACCAAAGGACAGGGTCTTGGACTGGAGAATGCATGACCGGACTAGGGAAGGACATGGTCTCAGACTGGAGAATGCATGACCGGACAACAGAAGGACATGGTCTCACCCTGGAGAATGCATGACCGGAATAGGGAAGGAGATGGTCTCAGACTGGAGAATGCATGACCGGACTAGGGAAGGACATGGTCTCAGACTAGAGAATGCATGACCGGACAACCAAAGGACATGGTCTCAGACTGGAGAATGCATGACCGGACAACCAAAGGACATGGTCTTGGACTGGAGAATGCATGACTGGACAACCAAAGGACATGGTCTTGGACTGGAGAATGCATGACCGGACAAGCAGAGGGCATGGTCTCAGACTGGAGAATGCATGACCGGACTAGGGAAGGACATGGTCTCGGACTGGAGAATGCATGACCAGACTAGGGAAGAACATGGTCTCAGACTGGAAAATGCATGACCGGACAACCAAAGGACATGGTCTTGGACTGGAGAATGCATGACCGGACAACCAAAGGACATGGTCTTGGACTGGAGAATGCATGACCGGACAAGCAGAGGACATGGTCTCAGACTGGAGAATGCATGACCGGACTAGGGAAGGACATGGTCTCAGACTGGAGAATGCATGACCAGACTAGGGAAGGACATGGTCTTGGACTGGAGAATGCATGACCGGACAACCAAAGGACAGGGTCTTGGACTGGAGAATGCATGACCGGACTAGGGAAGGACATGGTCTCAGACTGGAGAATGCATGACCGGACAACAGAAGGACATGGTCTCACCCTGGAGAATGCATGACCGGAATAGGGAAGGAGATGGTCTCAGACTGGAGAATGCATGACCGGACTAGGGAAGGACATGGTCTCAGACTAGAGAATGCATGACCGGACAACCAAAGGACATGGTCTCAGACTGGAGAATGCATGACTGGACAACCAAAGGACATGGTCTCAGACTGGAGAATGCATGACCGGACAACCAAAGGACATGGTCTTGGACTGGAGAATGCATGACCGGACAAGCAGAGGACATGGTCTCAGACTGGAGAATGCATGACCGGACTAGGGAAGGACATGGTCTCAGACTGGAGAATGCATGACCCGACAACCAAAGGACATGGTCTTGGACTGGAGAATGCATGACCGGACTAGGGAAGGACATGGTCTCAGACTGGAGAATGCATGACCAGACTAGGGAAGGACATGGTCTTGGACTGGAGAATGCATGACCGGACAACCAAAGGACATGGTCTTGGACTGGAGAATGCATGACCGGACTAGGGAAGGACATGGTCTCAGACTGGAGAATGCATGACCGGACAACGGAAGGACATGGTCTCAGACTGGAGAATGTATGACCGGAATAGGGAAGGACATGGTCTCAGACTAGAGAATGCATGACCGGACAACCAAAGGACATGGTCTCAGACTGGAGAATGCATGACCGGACAACCAAAGGACATGGTCTCAGACTGGAGAATGCATGACCGGACAACCAAAGGACATGGTCTTGGACTGGAGAATGCATGACCGGAATAGGGAAGGACATGGTCTCAGACTGGAGAATGCATGACCAGACTAGGGAAGGACATGGTGTCAGACTGTAGAATGCATGACCGGACAACGGAAGGACATGGTCTCAGACTGGAGAATGCATGACCGGACCAGGGAAGGACATGGTCTCAGACTGGAGAATGCATGACCCGACAACCAAAGGACATGGTCTTGGACTGGAGAATGCATGACCGGACTAGGGAAGGACATGGTCTCAGACTGGAGAATGCATGACCGGACAACCAAAGGACATGGTCTCAGACTGGAGAATG
This sequence comes from Lutraria lutraria, assembly GCA_964023205.1. Lineage (NCBI taxonomy): Eukaryota > Metazoa > Mollusca > Bivalvia > Venerida > Mactridae > Lutraria > Lutraria lutraria. The sequence continues at coordinate 10,387,692 of OZ026838.1, forward strand.
CATGACTGGACAACCAAAGGACATGGTCTTGGACTGGAGAATGCATGACCGGACAACCAAAGGAACTTGGCACATTGCCCTGTAATTTTATCTTTATTTTAAATTTCATGTTAATCCTTTGATAGTGGTTTAGCAGAAATTGAAAATTGTTCTTTAAAATCAAGGAAAGGGAAATAGCTGTAATCAGATATGATCACTGTCTTGCACTTAAATACTCATTGCCCTATTTGTTTCAAGTAAGACAAATCTTGAATAGTTGGAGATTCATAATACTCCGGACAAAATCTAGCATAAATTTGTTTAAAAACTAACAAAATAGATACAGTGTATTTATGAATACTGTGCTCTGCAGTACTACTCATTTTAATCTAATTTATCTTAAATTATCATATAAATATTGTACATGACTTTTGAGTTATGGTAAGACAAAACTTACATCTCAGTTAAGCAAAGGGCAATAACTCATAAATAGATATATATAGCACAGTTATTAATCATGAAATATGCACCTCTATATTTGCCTAAAACTTCCTGCCAATATCAAATAAAAACATTTACTATGAATAGTTTAATGTACCAGACAAAATGATTAATCTTTAAAATAAACCAAAGGGTAGTCACTCAAAAATAGACTAGGAAGGGTTGTGGGGTTTGAACTGTTCACTTTATCTCATAACCCTCTAAGTTTATTTCAAGTTTCATTTTATACTAGTTTTAAATGGTTTGAAGTGTTATTCATTGAATTCAAACTAATAGTCAAAGAAAAGCAGTCATAGACGAACACAGCATGAACTACAAAATACATAAAATAATTCATGATGTCTATAAAAGGAGTGTGGAAATCATTTGTCAATTTCTAAAAGAAATAATTTAGAATTACCTTATTAATACAAATCTCCACCTAGGTCTAGCCTCATCAAAACAGTCCCTTCCTAATTATACAAAATTGATGGTTGTTGTACAGTAACATGTCGTCTGCTGCGTCGTCTGAACCTACAATATTTTTAAAGTGAACTTACTTCAATGTGATAAAATAATACCAATTAACATTTATAAATCAGAGACATAGTCTCTGTATAAATGAATACATTTTGTAAATTGTAATGAATTTCCATTCGATTTCAACTAGATGTCGAAGAAAAGCAGTCACAGATGAAAACATAACTATAAACTTGTGGAATTTATCAAATACGTTTATTTTTTGTCAATGTCTAAAAAAATTCATAATTACCTTATTTATATATATAATTTACTATATCTTTACTTCGATTCGTCTACACAATCGAGTTAAATAAAATTGGCGGCAGTGGGTAACATGTCGTCTGCTGTGTCGCCTCAACCTACAAAGTTCGTTTTTCAGTGAAATTACTCCAATCAAATAAAATGATATCAATTAACCTTCCTTAACGATAGATAAATATAACTGAAATATAAATAATACCAGATAAATGCGGAACTATAAACTAATAACTTAGGACAAGCCCGAGTCTTTACAACCTCCCATCAACGGACATAAAATCGTTAATATTTCAGCACTGTAAAGTAAACTTAAATCAAATTACCGCAAATAGTCGCGTAATTATTTAAAAACACCTTTAAACAATCAATTATATTAAAATTCCTTACCTTATACATCTCATTTTAGCCATAATAATTTCGCGGAATCCGACTGTCTTCCCTACTCGCTTCTTACCTAATAATTGTCGTCTGCTGCTAACTGGAACTTGCGCATTTACATTAAAGTAATTGGGGGTGACAATAAGATACACGCATTATCAATTATTTATATTTATCAATAATACGATAAAATTAAAACTGAATGTAATCATTTCATGTGTTATTTCAATGACACGCTATGATTTCAAGTTTAATATCCAGCACAATTATATTTACAAAACTTATTTAGTGAGAATCTCCCCCTGGATCGCCTTTGACTCTTCCTTACATCCGTTCTGCTGAAATGCTGTGCCCGGGAAGGTTAGCCAATCGGTGACCAGCGTTTCCAGGACAGGTCGCTATTGTTTGAAATTCACGAGCTTTACTAAAAATAGATAATCGAAGCACTGATGGCACTGCTGTTGTTCGAACTCATATTATTTATTTATTTCATCGGATTTAACGCCATTTTCAACAGCAATTTAATCATATCGTGGCCATAGGCACTTGATTCCGTGATTTTTATACGTTTACAGACGTTATTTTTCAATTTAACTCATCAAACAACGCTAATCTGTCAAAAGAATTGTTTTCAATTTTTTCCCTTATTAACACCAAGGTAATGCACTTGCCATTTTTTCGATTGACGGAAGTGACAAAATAAGCGTGGGTCCCTTCTAATCTGCACGTGCTTTCCGGGAACCTTGCTTTCGTTGTAGTGTGCCCCAACTTTAAACGCTTTGACAGCTTTTAATAATAATTATACTTCTCTGGTTTAAGTTAATAATGATAATAATGCATATCTATCTATTCATGTCAAGAAAACCAGTCTTTATTTTCAAAGAAAAATGTTCATTGATATTTTTTTTTCATAAATGTGCAATTTTTCTTTTAATACGTGTATTATTATTGTGTGTAATTAGTAATCATTTGATAGAATGTTCATCATAATCACAAATTACAGCAAATGTATTTGTCTTTTTGTCATACGATTTCTTGTTAAATCGTGTCATCAGTGAGAATGTCAGTACAATATGCTTTCCGGAATAGGTCCGGGTATTTTATCTTATACAGTAACTTTTATAGGCCATGTGTAAAACGCGGATCCCGCGGATCCGGATCCGGATCCAATATAGAACATATAGGGGGAAATATGGGGTGTTACGGATCCATACATAACTTTTTATTATTTGACAGAATAAGATAAAATTGATATCGAATTAAGGCTGAATATCACAGCTTCATAGGCATATCAGATATTGTAGTTTTTAATGGAAAAACAAACGTGTAATTAAAAATAATAACTGAGTATTTTGTCCCGGATCCAGATCTGCAAGTTAGAAAAATGGAGTGTTACGGATCCATTCATAACTTCTTTATTATTCGACAGAATAAGACAAAATTGGTATTGAAAAAGTAGGGTATTAAATTTTATTGATTTATTCATTGTCACCTATAGGTTGCCATCACTAGATGTGTGAACGAGTCTTTAACAACTGATCAGTTAACAATTGTTCTTAACTTCTTTAACTATACTTAATAATATACTGTTATGTTCTATACAAAAGACAAAGTAGGTAATAATTAATGTTCGCTGTTTGAAAACACCAGTGACCATATTATTAAAATAATTACAAATGTAATGAATATCCTTCTAATTTTTATCACGGTCACGTCACATAAAAAGTTGTTAAAAAATGTGCAAAGACATATATTACTTTGTTTTGACGTACGATGTACTGTTATATATTTGTTTATCTGAATTCTTATCAAACTCATATTTTGTAAAGTATACTATTACGACAATAGATACAGTTTGAACTTGAACGTGTATAACTATGACTACTTCCACTTCCCCGATTAATATTTTGTTGTTCTGTATTTATAGACAGTTGGTGTTGCCATTGGTGCAAATGACATTTCTGAACCTGATGCCAAAACGATAGTGGTCGACATACAGGAACTTTTAGAAAAGATCCATTTTTTGGTTTAAAAACATATCATTATGCCAAATATAAAACATACATGAATGTGTCCTTTAATTCCGAGACACTATTTTTTCTACCTTTCAAAGCTGGATCCGGGACTAAATACCAAGTTTTTATCTTTACTTACACGTTTGTTTTTCCATTAAAACTACAATATTTGACATGCCTATGAAGCTGTGATATTCAGCTTTAATTCAATACCAATTTTGTCTTATTCTGTAAAATAATAAAAAGTTATGTATGGATCCGTAACACTCCATATTTCCCCCTATATGTTCTATATTGGATCCGGATCCGCGGGATCCGCGTTTTACACCTGGCCACTTTTATAGGCCTTTGACCTGCACATAACCCAGATTATCTCCCCTGCAGATGCCCTTCCTCCATTTTGGACAACAAACATGTCTCTTAGCCGGCAATTTCTAAGAGCTCCAAGACTGCTCTCGCAGTGCCAGCGTCTTGGTTTGGTCTCTCAACAAAGATGTCACGAAAGCACAGCTAATGAACTCGTATTCACATTCATATCACCATCAGATGTAAGTCAGCATTTTAAGAATTAGCACGGATCAGCACGCGGGTGGGGTAAAAAAGTGATACGATGTGCCATCTGATTCCAAGTTAACGTTCATTTGATTTGTTTCAGAAATCGTAACTATGACATTACAATTTGAGAGTGGTTCTGATTGTAAATTATTATACTAATTCAGTTCAATCTTTAATAATTTCGTAATGGCATGTTCGTCAGATCCATTGGGGAGAACGGGGTAAACTAAGATTCAAATCAAATACGTATAAATATTTTAGTAATTGAAATTATTTAAGGTCGGGTTTGCAAAAGGTCTTACTCTTGTCAGACATATCAAGTATAAATTTATTAATTTTAATGTCAACTGAGTGTTTTTCAAGTCCAGTAGTTGAATAGTGACCTTGATGTTTTCAGTGGTCAGAGGAATAATGATTTTATGAATATTACCCTCTACCGGTATTACTGAATACTGAAAAGAACTTTTTACCGAAAACAAATTCGGATTACCAAAAACAACGTATTGTTATTAATGATATTACAGTCGTAGGAATAGTAGCGAATCACCAGTGTGTTAATTAATGTCAACGATTACCGCATTGAGTATCTTAGTCTAATATGATAACAGTCACACTGCAAATTTATTTTCCTTCACAAAAACACCAAAATCGCCTTTTCAACTACTTCAACTTTCTTACAAGGGGGGTGTCACCTTTACTGTATTTTGAGCTGTCGAAACTGACTATTGTCATCATCATACATTTCTGTTTTTGTATAAGCATTGTTTGTATGATAATTAATTATTTGTGGTGTTACATAGACAATAAATGAAAAGAAAGATATTGAGTTATCTCTACAAATAAAGTCAGTATCAATGATCGAAAAGGCATGCGCCATAGTCACATTAAAATTCAAAATGTCACATCGTCTTTTGCACCTGATGCGCCCATGTCACGTTCCGATTTTTCAATATAATTTTCGTGTATGAAATAAAGCGAGTATGCAATACATACTGCTGCTCAGTGTCATCTGACGCTTAACGTTTTTCTTTGCATTTGCATGCAAGCGCCTAATGATATAGACGCTCTGCGTCGTCTGACGCTTAGCATGATTTCTGTTATCCCGGAAGCTTTACTCGCACATGCCTGCTGACAACCGGCTTACGCTTGATTCTTCGCTCTAAATGGGAAAACAGTGCATAAATTAACATTATTGGTTCCCCTTTTTTCGACGAAGTGACGGCGGGCATGTATCCGGGTCACAGAAATAAAAGAGAAACTGATGAATATGAGCCATTCCCAGCGAATCAAATATAATGCTTCGTAAATTGACTTTTTTGGGATTATTCACCAACTTCGCTGCTTGGAAGTATTCTAATACTGGTTTCTACAGCGTTTTTATTGTTAGTGATGAAGTACGGAAAATTTGCATGAACATGCAAATGTCGCACTTGGCCAACTAACGTTTTTATCGTGTTTAGACTTAGTTGTACTCATTTTAAAAGCGTGTCATGGCTATAACTGTGTATAAATTAGTAGCTACACAAATGGTGGTTATTTTTACGCCCTAGTTGTGAGAATTGTTTAAAAAATTAACGAATTGCAGCCCGTTTTCGTAGCAAGGTAGCGATGTTACCTTTCTATGAAGTATCATTCAAAATTTCGACAAACTTGGAAACGAAGCCAATGTGGTTTGGATATGTTGTATTCAGATGAGATTATAGTTATGAAATATGTACCAGAGTTGAAATGCGATCTTATGGGATAATTGTGCAGAAAGCAGACTTTTCTGAATTGAAAGCCTGCTGAGTATATTTGCTTATATACCATAAGTCACTGACTCATTTGTTACTCAGTTATCATCTGCCAATAACAATGCCTCTCAAAATTAGTTTGTTATCTCATTAAATGTCACATTGGATTTTGAAAATGTCACATTGATATCGAAAATGTCACATTGATTTTCCATCCGAAAGGGCCATTGTCCCATTAAGAAAATTTCTTTCCCGATCACTGCAGTATAGCAACTGATGCAAGCTTACACTTGCTAATGAAAAAGGTAACCAAACAGCACTGAGAAATTATTTATTTAACATCTCAAAATAACACAACAATACAAGTTTATTTACATTACAAGTTTAATTAAGAACACAATTGATCTAGTTTGAGAAATCCCCTGTGCAAATTAATAATTTTAGCTGCTTTTGTTTTGATTTGTTAATGAAAATTTGGTTGTCCGAACCAAAATTTTTGTTGTCCAAATGAAAAATTGGTTGTCCTGGGCAACAGGGCAACCGCTAATTTCGTAGACTGTAATTACTGACGAAACGAGCGCTTTTCCTTCTTAAAATTTTTCCTTTTGTAAACTTGAAATATATAGAGCGTGTGACATCACCTTATGATGTGTGCATAACATGTCTGCGGGAAAACACAGATGTTCTATAAATAGTTTTTTTTTCAATGATATTGAAAAATATATGATGGTGGTTTCGAAAACAATTTTTCTTGCTATAAAGTATGCACAAGAGAAAAAAAAACACCGGATTCCTCTGTTATAGGACAAACAGAAACTACTATGACTGATAAATTTATAAGCTTACATGGGACTTTATGGGACTGTGTTTCCCCTTTGTTTGTGTCATCCTTGGTGTAGAAAGTTGATAATCATGGTCTACTACTATTTAGTTAATTCTAAATCCTTTTCTCATATAATTAAAATATCTTCTTATTATATAGATGGTGTTGTTATACACGATGAAGATCATATCGTCATTACTCTCATCAATGGACTTAGAAATTTTAAGTTGCATACATATCTATTCTATAGATTCTTAAAATGTGCATACTTGTGTGCAAATTTAACTTAAGTAATCATCAGTCACAGCTTATTACAAAAAAAATCAAAAAGATCTTCTCAGCATCTTTAAACAATTTTAATATCACCAATAAAAGAAATACAAGTTGTTTTGGGTAATCCAAATTTGTTTTCAGTTGTTTGGTAAAAAGTTGTTTTCGGAATTCAGTAACACCCCCTCTTATTATTTAAGTTAACCAAGTAATCACAGGTTTACTGGTAGTATTATATGCTAGTCTGTTTACCCATATCTGAAGAGAATGTGTCAGTCGTCTGTTTGAGAATTGTGTATCAATGATGCTGATAGTGATATTGATAAGTTAAGTCATTAAAAGTTGCTTGAAATCCTTTTCTGCTAGTACTTGATGGTTGACAAGTTTTTTTTAGTAAGAATATAGTTTTGCCCCTGTTTTGGTAGACTTTAAAGTTATGGAAGTTATTCATTTAATTCTGTAAAACTTCTTTTATCAACCTAAGATTATTTTACTGACATTGAAATCCAACAGTGTCAGAGGTGGCAAGTATTGTATGTTAAACCTATGAGTATCCTAGTATTCTGCTTCGGACCGCAGCAAAATCATACTTGATGCGTAATTGTTTGCCCTATCTACCATAATATCCATTTAGTCAAATATGATGGTAAATCAACCGGAACATTCAGTTCAATAAACAAAATATCCCAATAGGTGTGAAAGCTTTCATTGTTCACTGATAAACAACTCAAGCTACATGCTAATTAGATTCAGGGAGACAAAATTATATAAACGAAATTTAGAGATTAGTGAATTGGAGATATTAATAGCGTAATAGTATCATAATTTCATATAGAGACTAGAACTTGATAAAAAAAGCTTAAATAACTTGCATCTATCATTTACATTGTGCAAACACACAACTGACCATCTCTTTGGTCCATAAATATTCTGTAAAAATAAGTTTACCTAGGACAAAAATATGGGTTATCAACTTGCATTAAGTTTTTCAACAGGCATAAAGCAGTAAGGAATTGTAGTTTGAAGTAATCAAATATATGTTGTTTTAATACATTCATATTATACTTAATGAAACTGAATAAATATACAAATTGTCCTAAGTGATTACCAATTATCAATGACTTTCAGGTGTTTTACAAGGATCAGGTTATCAAGCAGGTTGATGTTCCAACTATGGATTCAACATTTGGTATTCTCAAGCAGCATGTTCCAACTATTGCAGTTTTGAAACCAGGACTTGTAACTGTTATGGAAAATGAAGCAACTAAGAAATACTTCGGTAATTTTTACTCATTATTTCTGTATCAAATTGAAATGCTGTCATGTGATAAATGATTTTATTCAGATCACTGATTTACTTTATTATAGTGAGTTGGAGACTGGAGCAATCAACTGTATTATCTATGTTAATTGTGCTGTCTATCATGTTTATTTACTTACATGTAGTTTTATTTTCTTGTTCCGCACCTTTGGGCAATAGTGTTCTGTAGTGTACCACATTTTTGTATGTTTCTAAGTTAGAGGATAGAATTAGTGTGTGCTTTTTTCTAGAATCCTTTTCTTATTAATATTCAATTCTCAAGTGACCCAACATTAATAGATTATTTAATACCTAATTGGACAATTTAATTTTTGACTCGTGCGCTTATGTTTTAATTGTCATGTTTGGTACATACCTAAGTACTTTACCGGATCTAAATTCTATACGTCACATCTTGTTTTCTTGATGACTCAACATTTAGAACTTCAGTTTCAGTCTGAGTTTGTGAGTAATCAGAAATACTATGAATGAAATCTAATCATTTCAGTTTCTAGTGGGTCTGTCACTGTAAATGCTGACTCCACTGTACAGATTCTTGCAGAAGAGGCACATCCTTTGGAAAGATTTGATCTGCAGGTAGGTTTTAAACCTAAATTAAAGCATTCTATTCAGAGGACAAAAGTACGCTTCCCACTGATGAGTAAAAAAATGCTTGAAATTGGAAAAGACCTTGATTTTGTTCTGACTCGAAATGCCAAAAAATGAATAGCTTGCGTCTTAGTCATCCAGGCATACTTTTTGCAGTATTTATTTGAATAAAACGTAATTTCTGTCACATGTGTGTAATATTAGTATAGGTATTTGTTGACAAATTATCTTAAAATTACCTACTTCTTGAACAATAGCCCCAACTCAGAATCCAATGATTAAGGTTAGTTAATAATTAGTTATAAATTTATTATTTTTATGATCCTGGCTCTGAATGTAACATACAAATGTTTCTGATACGAGATTCAAGTAACCATGTTTTTAATTACTTCCTGAATGTGTTGGTTCAAGTTGTGCAAGTTAATTATTGGATTTAAACAAATTCTTTTTAGACTGTTAACCAGAAGTTGGACGCGGCCAGGAATAGCCAATCAGCTGCCTCATCAGAAGCCGACAAGGCTGAAGCTCAGATTAAAGTAGAGTGTTTGGAGGCTCTATCTAAAAGCTTGATTTAGTTGATTCTTTATTTAGGTTTATTTTATAAATGTTTTGATATTTTGAGACCTCAGAGAAATGTAAGGACGAATTTCAAAGACATTAGGTACAGATTCCTGTGGTCATATTCAGGTTTTCTAGTGTGATTGTATATGTTTATTCTAAAACTGTTAATTAAAAATATAGATACATGTGCTTCTGAATTAGACACAGATACATCGGTCATCTTGTATACACAAATGTTTATTGTTTTATGATATAATCTTTGTGTCAAGTATTATGTGCTATATTAGAAATAAACTGAATGTATTTGACTGAACATCATGTTGTTTTGCTTGATTTTTGTCTAGAAATCATGACACATGTAATAAGGTCTTCCAACTATTCAGCCAGACAGTATTTGAATATTTGTGCTACAAGTTTTGATACACAGTTTTTAGCTCACCTGATTCATCAGGTGAGCTTTAAGGATCGATGAATGTCCGGCGTCCGGCCACAATTAGTTTGTTTACACTCTAGCATCCACAGCCCTTAACCAATCATTATCAACCTTGGTCACAATGTATATGGCCACAATGTCTTAGCTAAGTTTGACTATGGGCAAAATCAGACCAGAACTTCAAGAGTTATGGGCCCTTGACTTACAAAATTTGTTATATTTGAGTTTGTTTACACTCTAGCGCCTTCATTTATTCACCAATCCTATCATATTTTCAGTAAATGTGTATAATCAAAAGATCGTAGACAAGTTGATTATGGGCGGAATCAGAGCAGAACTTCAGTTATGGACCCTTGACTTAGAAAATTTGCTATATTTTAGCTGGTTTACTCTCTAGCGCCTTCATTTATTCACCGATCCTAATAATATTTACAATGAATGTGTATGACCTTACAGTCTTGGACAAGTTTAGTTATGGTTTGCTATGTTTTAGCTTGTTTAACAGTATTATACCTTCATTGTTGGTTTTGATCTCAAAAACTACGTAAAAATGGGTTATACGAGATGGAAACTATATTACCTGGTCATTAACATCTTGGCCCTCTTGTTTATGGAATTATGGCCCTTTGTTTTTTGGTGCCCAAAATTTCTTCTATAATAGTCGTCCTACATTTCCCAAAAGCACAGATATTCTAGGTTTTGTGATCGGATTATTTTTTGGCACATTTATGGCGCTTTGTTTATTTTGTGCATATGCAATAGAGAACTACTCTTCTGTGCACAACTCCTACATTTCTTTAGGGATATTTACCAAACTTTGTGGGAACTATTGTCACAAATTTTTCAGCACATATTGACAGATTTTGTAATTCGATCATTTTAGCAGATTTATGGCCCTTTGCTTGTCTTAAACTTAAAATTATTCCACCTACAATAATCAAACTTCATATGTTGGTTCGTCATGACAATCTCTACAGAACAAGTGTCTCGTCTTGAATGGAGAATATTAAAATTTTTGGGCTTTGTTGCCACGGCAACCCAACTTCTACATATACAGTACAACCTCTCCAGGGCGACCCTCTGTAGAGCAACAATCTCTTAAAAATTTCCCTAAGCTGATATTTACTATAAATTCAACCTCTGTAGACCAATAACCTCTATAAACAACAGCCAATATTTGCAGCTCCCATAGGGTGTTGTTCTACAGAGGTAGTACTGTATATAATTTTTTGGAACCAGAAAGGGATCTTCTAGTTTATTTCTGGGCAGTATCAGCCCTGAAAGATTTGTAGGGATCATATCTGTAAAATCTGGTTTTAAGTAAGTCTTCTTGTGTTTGTTACCATAAATGGGTGATGTAATTTAACAATTAATTTTAACAAATTACAGTACAAATTCTAAATATTTGTTTTTGGATGCTTTTATATAAAATGTATAAGCTCGTCTTTTTCATTTTTTTTGTAAAAAATGGTATATATCCAAATGTAATCATATTACTCATTATCTGATACTCTTTGGCAAAGAAATACCATTATTTAACATGATATTCAATATGTTTTAAATAAATGATGGCCAATACGGCTGATCTGATTTTGTCCCATCTTTATCCTGATATTGTGCAATATTTTGTTTCCTGTAGCATTTTGTCTAGGGTTGGCCATAAATTGTCATAACTTGAATGGACTACATTGACAAAAAAGATACATGCTTCCAAAAAGGAGATGCATATAAGCCATCTTACACAAACATAACATAGATATAAGTATGCCTTTTATTGAAAATTTATTGTAAAAGAATACAAGGTTGTTAAAGGTATTTTAAGTTACAAATGCCATAAACCAAGTTCTCTTCTGTAAAAAAAATCATGTGCATTTTTTGGGTGAAAGACTATCTGTAGATGTCACATTTGAACCCAGAAGAATGGATTATCTCTTGGCTTTTTAAATTCTATTCCAGACAAACACTTTACAGACACATGTATGTCTGACATACATATTTGTCACATTTGACCATTTTCATTCGTAATGAGCTCTCGTGAGCCCCGTCACCTGATTTTTTTAATGAAAGAATATCCACAGATGTCACATTAATTTGAAAGGTTTTCTCTGATATGAATCTTTATGTGCACCTTCAAAATACTACCATAGAAAAAGCATGCATATTAAAATAGAGGGTTAAACTAAATGTTGTTGTTGATTTAGCTTAATTTCATAAGATAATATGTAATTAAAGACAAAAAACACTACACGATCAGATAAATTCAATAAAAAGAACAGCTCTACAATCAACAGTAAATTAAACAACGGTTACAGTGATACTGATGACTGTCAATAGTTTGTGACCATAAAATGTAGCGAAAATATAAATAAATATATCTTCACCTGTAAAAACACTTAAAACATAAAGAGTAGGCCAAACATTACATAGAAATCAAACTTCCATTACAATTGAAAATCTTTTATATGATACATGTGTATACAGATTTACCTGCTTTTGTTGTAATACAATGTACATCGAAAATAAACATACTTTTACGAAACCGATTCATGCTAATGAAAAAGCAATCCAATCACAATTTCTGGCTTGTGTTCAATTGGTTTAGACACTATCTGTGTATACCACAGGGAGTCCCTATATACAGTATATAACTAAGGTGTTGAACGCTTTTTCATAGTCAATGAATGCGCATTGTATATAGATACTTTTTGTTCGAAATTATCTGATTAATGCCAAGACACTGAGCAGAGCAAACCACATTGCACTCAATATATTATATCTTCGCACCATGAATTTAGCCTGTTGCGAAGAACTTATATGAAACAATCTTGGCTATTGTAAGAAGCCCAAGTAACACCTATACGTAAGAAAAATGACCGTCTGTGTAAATCTTACTATAGGCCTGTCAGTATTTTACCTGTCCTGTCTAAAATAATTGAAAAAATATTATCAGGACAATTAACTGTACACTTTGAAAAACATTTTTTGGATAAATTTTTATGTACTTGAGGACTGCAGAGAGGCCTTGGACAATAATCAGTATGTGGCTACCATCATCTTATGGATTTGTCCAAGGACTTCGACTGTCTTCCATATGACATTCTTCTTTGTAAGCTGGCATCCTATGGCCTCTCAGAACAATCTGTTTTACTTATGTCTTCATATCTATCTGACTGGAAGCAGCAGGTCAAAGTTGGAGGTGTGGTCAGTGCTTGGATTCAAATAAAAAAGGGTGTCCCTCAGGACTCGATTTAGGTACCCTATTATTCAGTGTATGTATTAATGATATCTTCTATTTCATTGAATAATGTAAACTTTATAATTATGCTGACGACAATACACTGTCTTTCTTCACTCCCAGCTTTGACTAGCTAATTCAGGTAAAGAGGAAGAAAATTTTCATAGACCGGTTTTCTTTTAACTGTATTAAAGCTAACCTTGACAAGTTTCAGACTCTGAAACTCACTGCAAACAACCAACTTTTATTATTGATAATTCTCAAATTAAATATAATGATGTTGTCAAATTACTGTAGGTGTAGATATAGATTTTAATCTAAATTTTAATACTCACATACAGAATATCTGCAAAAAAGCTGGCCAACAATTAAATATCTTAAAAAGAATTGGTAAACAATTAAGTATGAGCTAAACAGATTAACAACCTTCCATTCATTGTGTTGTCAAATTTTAACTTTTGCCCATTGGCTTGACACTTTAATTTGTACAAAAAGTAATACAATGTACAATGTACAAATAAAATAGAAAAGGTTCAAGAAAGAGCTCTACGTTTTCTTTATAATGTCATGATTACTTATAAAATATGCACTTATGACAAAGCTAAATCACCATCCTAAACTCAGGGCTAAATATCTACTTGACCAGTAAGCAATATGCACGAGTAAACTAGCAGCACTTTTGTGTGTTACCAAACCATCAACTAATGAACCGTATTACCTGGGAATACCCTACCTCATTACCCCTATTACGGGCCTCTTGTTCAAAGAAAGCGTTTGGCGTTTGTGATTGTCTGTTTAGTACGAAATGGCCAATTTCCACTTATAATTCATTGTAATTGCAGAATGGCATTTCAGCCACCCAATACCGATCGAGGTAAGTAAACTTCATGTACACTATCTTTTAATCTGTAGTCTGCGTGTGATGAATTACTGTACTAATTGTATTAAAAGTGATATATTGTTCGTCTATGAGCCAATCGGATAATTATCGTTATAAGGACTGTTAAATTAGCTAACCATACGTGAGCTATTGTGATGGCGCGTTGTCCGTCGCCCGTGCGTCCTACTGTGCGTCAACAATTGCTTTAATCAACATCAGGCAGTTGTCTACCTGTCAACATCTCCTTCTTAAGCAGTTGACCAATTTCAACGAAACTGTTCCTTTCATGAAGATCTACCAAAGTTGTTAAAAAAATTAATTTCATTAAAAACTCTGGTTGCTATGACAACCAATAGGAAAAATATTAAAAATCTTCTTGTCCAAAACCAAAATCTCTACCAAGTGTGATTATGATTTTAATTATAAATTTAATAGTGTATGCTGCAAAATAGTCACATGTATGCTTGTTAAATAAAAGCATCATTAAAGTAAGTGCTCAGCATATATTTAGGATTCACTTAATGATTGTAATTGTAATGATCGAAGATTGTGTAAACAAAACATAATAAATGTATTTTTTATACAGAACGTCAGAATCGGAAGATTTTGGAACAACTAGAGGAACAAAAGAAGAGATTGAGAATGCAAACCCAGCCAGGTGCCCCTCCTACACCAGTCAGGTACATATTTCCTTCATCTTTATTGATTGATAGTCATGATGACATCTATTTAATGATTGGTGTTTAAAGAGTCTTTTTTGTGTATCTAGTATTTTACTGTGATCAGTTTCATATTATGTTTAAGTCTTGTTATATTTTACAACCTATTCATGGGAAGGAGTACATCCAAGTACATTGTAGTTGTGCATAGCATAATATTGGCAGTTTTCTGTATGTTTCCCTCTTTATTAAGGATACATTTGAGGTATTTGTTACTTACTGTTTACTGTTGTTGTGGTCAAATTTGAAAATACAGCTTTAGTATTTTGGATTCAAAAGAATATGTTCACAGAATAATGTACTTGTAATGAAACAAAGAGAGAAGTATACTGTTAAACAGTTATATTATAATTCATTATTTAAAAGAAATTCACAATAGTTTATAATGCAAGTAATTACCAGTATTATCTGTTTACTAGTGGAAGTATACCTAGCAGTGTGTCTGTACCACCTGTACCAGCTCAACATGTGACTTCAGGATTTCCTCCCATGGTAAGTTATGTATATGTATTACATGTAGAAGTGATTTATTTGAAAGTAGGCAGTTGCTTGCAGAGGATGGGAGTCTAGTACTGGTTCATTCACAGAAATGATCGTTAGGTGAACTGTCCACCTCATATGACTCTTTAAAAGGGGCGTAGAGCTCAATATAAACAAACAAACAAATCAACTTGGGAATTGTGAGCATATAGCTGTGCATTCTGATCTGATGGTGATTTGAGACATCATTTTTCAGCAAAGTTTTTTTTGCACCATGTGTGTATTGTTCTGAATGGACTTTACATAAAGAAAACTCATTTAACTGTCATTGGTATTTTTTGTATTGCATGTTATTTTCAGCTGAACTAATTTTTATGATATGGATCTAATGGTTAAACGGGTATCAAGTTGCATAATGTAGGACAGCGAACAGGAAACAAACATGTTCTATGCCTAATTATTTTATTTACAGATCCACCCTGATACTCAGGCCATGAGTCCAGCACAGAGAACAGCTTTACAGGTAAAACATACAAAAATGCACATATCTATTACATCATAACTAGGGCTGTCCCGATATGACTGCGTACCGGTACCTACCGGTACAGTGCTGAACGATATGCGTATCGTATCAGAAGGTCAAGTATCGGCCGTATCGTGGTTTTTATATTAAAAGAACTCATAGAATGTTGAACAACTGAACTAGATTAGCGAATTTACTCTCATCATCGTCGACAACGCTTACGCAACTAATATCCGTGATTCCATTCTATATTTATTGACATTAGCAGCGTCAGGTAAAGCTAGACAACGAATTCGATTAGAATATTCTGATTTTGTCAACATATAAATTGTATTATGCCACCATGTAATTTTACATAAAAATATGGCAGCATTTTGGTTTGCCAATTAATGAAACAAAGAAGCACATAGTTGTCTATAAGAAGTGTCAACGTGATGTCAAGTATAGTGATAGGACTAGCAACTTTAGAATGTGTATGTTTTGTCATCATAACATCTAAGTTGAAGGTGTCAGAAGTTCATTATTATACCCCCAGATATGAAATATATGGGGGCTATATTGGATTCACGCTTGACGGTCGGTCGGTTGGTCGGTTGGCCGGTCGGTCGGTCCGTGCGTCTGTAGACACAATTTGTCCGGAGAATTTCTCAGCAACTACTTATAGGATTTCAATGAAACTTCACAGAAGTGATCAGTAGTAAGCCTAGTTGTGCTAGCTTAAAGCATTTTTCGTTCGGATTAATTTTCACTGAGTTATGCCCCTTTGTTGTTTTTATTCAGTATATACAATAGGCAAATTTTGTCCGGACAATTTCTCAGCAATTACTCACAGGATCTCAATGAAACTTCACAGAAGTGATCAGTAGTAAGCCTAGTTGTGCATGCTTAAAGTATTTTTCGTTCGGATTAATTTTCACTGAGTTATAGCCCTTTCTTGTTTTCATACAGTATATACAATAGGCAAATTTTGTCCGGACAATTTCTCAGCAACTACTCACAGGATTTCAACGAAACTTCACAGATGTAATAAGTAGTTAGCCTAGTTGTGCATGCTTAAATCATTTTTCATTTTGATTGATTTTAATTGAGTTATAGCCCTTTGTTTTTTTCTACAGTATATACAATAGGCAAATTTTGTCCTGACTAATTCTCATTGACTACTGCCAGGAATTCTATAAAACTTCTCAGAAGTGATAAGTAGTTAGCCTAGTTGTGCATGCATTAAGCTTGTCTTGGTTGGTTATATTTTCACTGAGTTATGGCCCTTTGTTGTTTTTTATACAGTGTATATACAATGTCTCAGTAACTACTCATAGGAATTCAATGAAACTTCACAGAAGTTATAAAAAGTAAGCCAAGTTGTGCATGCAATAACCAGGTTTTGTTTGGATTAATTTTCACTGAGCCCTTTGTTTTATACAATTAGGTAAATTTTGCCCGTACCATTTCTCAGGAACTTAGTAACATGCAGGAATTCAGTGAAACTTCTTAGAAGTGATTAGTAGTTTGCCAAGTTGTGCATGTCCACAATAGGTTTTGTCCAAGTAAATTTTAATGAGTTATGGCCCTTTGTTATTTTTTATATAATGTATATTTTGAAACTGGTCAGGATATATCTAAGCAACAATTTGCAGGTATTAAAAAATGAAAATGCATTATATTTCCCTCTGTAAAATGTAATAACTGTGTCAAGGCCGCATCTGGGGGTATTCATCACCTTTAGTGATAGTTCTAGTTAATTTAGTATTGTTAATAAATTTGACAATCATAACCCTGATTCTTTCATCAATTTTATATCGCTAGGTTCTATTCTTGATATAAGGTCATTTATGGGACAGTGATTAAAACTTGCTAATATTTCTCATAAGGTAATGAGTTATTTAATTTCCATAACATCAACTAACATATAATTATGTGAATCAAATTGATGACTTTAAGTTCAAGACAATTTAGTTTTACACCTTTTTAACAGGTAATTAGGACTTTCTAGCATCAAACGAGTGTGCAGAGTTCCCCCAAAAAACCACTGATATTACAACGTTTTTCATTACTTTAAAATATTTTTATATCGTATCGTAGATATCGCATATCGCAAGTACCGTATCGCAATATGTATTGTATCTGCCGAGATCTGTATCGGGACAGCCCTAATCATAACTTTTCTAACATTTGTTTTATAGTTTTACATAGAAGTGTACTTTAAAAATTAAGAAATATTGTTGCATGTTTCATTTTTGATAATTTGATATAAATAAGTATAAACTTATTGTAGAAATATGAAGCATGTGTATTAAAGCCCGTATTAATGAAATTCGCTTTCGAATATGTAAATGCGTCTACATAGTTATAGTCCTATAATAGTGTGTAAAGTTTGTTCAATGTGCTCATAAATCATTCTGTTTGTTTCAGCATGCTAATGCAAATTCTGTGGGTTATTTTATCACACAAGATTCATCATTTGGAAATCTGATACTCCCTGTTTTACCGAGATTTGAAGGTGCTCGAACTTAGCTGTTGATTGGCTTGGTACGAAGAACATATCAAAATCAATCAAATTCCATTTCTTGATGGATTATCAGATGTTTTCTGACTGAAGAATTATTGAATAAGAATGTTGTGCTCTTGATAGAAAGTGGACTGGTTCTATACATCCTGTTAGCCATTGCCTTGGAGTCCTTTGAGTTCTTCTTCTAAAGGATTAAAGTTGGAGCAATTTAGTTGAACACCAACTGAGAATTTTACTGGAGGATTTACAGAATTTTTCAGTGGTGATGAAGAACTTACTGAATACTTATATGAACTGATGATATTATGAAATGTTGTATTCTACTAAAGGTAGTGAAATAAAATACATGTATGCAATTATTTATGACGCTTTTTCATTCATATACATTTGTATTGACAATTATATCATAATATACTAGTATCTTTCTTCTGTTATGTAAGCACATGTATTGAAATCTCTCAATTAGTTAAAAGCTACCCAAATCAAAGGCACTCGATTCCGTGATTTTTATATGTTTATGGCAGTTGTTTTTCAATTCAACTCATCAAACAACACAAATCTGTCGAAGGAAAAATCTTCAATTTTTTACTTTATTTGGTGTATAAAAAAACCCAAGGTAGTGCAATCGCCATTTTTTCGATTGACGGAAGTGACGAAAATAAGCGTGGGTCCCGGCTTTCCTTCTAAAAGCTGTCAAAAACGTTTAAATTTGGGGCACACTACAATGTACACTCAAGGCCTCTTTATTTGAGCTTTTTATGCACCCGGCATCAAATGATGTTTTTTGAGGGGGGGGGGGGAGCGGGGATGCATTTTTATACTGGTTGACTTGTCATCCAGACTGAGTCAGGGGCTTATACATTTATTGACTTTTTTTATTAACATCTTTTATTAATTGTTTCTTGATTACCTTATGCAGAACTTTCATTAGCTATTAATTATTTGAACAATTTCTATATCATTACATGTTTTAGTGATGGCATATAAAGAAGTTGGTATTTATATCAAACTTGGCCAAGTACAAGTTTCTGTATATTATATTCAGTCTTGCTACAAAAGGCTCTCTGTGTGAACATACAGTTGGTTGATAAAGTGTAGAACTGTTGATCTAGAGGTTTGGGTAATTTATAGATTTTTTCCACACACAATTTGATTGCACATCGCATACCACATTTTATGAGTTGCTTGCAGAAGGAGGAGTATTAATTTTCCACCACCTTTGATTAATACATTTGGACATCCTGTCAGTTATGTATAATGAGTACATGTAAGTATTCTAGGCAAGTGGTGATAGATATCCATGGACCTCTGGTTTGATGAATTAGCTGTGTTTATAACTCATTCACTGTTGATAAACCCAATATATGGAACAAGAAAGAACAAGGCTTTTTTCATGACCTATATCAAGGACTTGTATACATACATGTATCACAGGAACCTGTTATTTAATAAAAAAAAAATTATGCTCAATAAAAAATTACCTACGTATAGAAAAAAAATATATACGTAGGTAATTTTTTATTGAGCATAATTCTTTTTTTGATTGAAAAACAGGTTCCTGTGCGTGTATGTATATAAGTCCTTGTGACCTATTCATGGACCAAATTCATGTTAATTGATGTAAGGATTGCATTATTTTGGGCAATTTTATACCTTGTTGGATTTTAATACGTACAAGATACTGAATAAAACAACTTATTCTCCGCTTAATGTGAACAATAAAAGTGATATCATCATCAAAGTACACTTGACGGGCCTCTCGATTACTTCCCTTGGTTTAACTCTTCAATTTGTGTACGGTGGCGACGGAGAACCACAGAGGAGTGAGTTCAGGTTAAATTGTGCTGTACTATTACTGTAAATGTGTCTTTCATATTGGATGCCTTTGTTGGTAAGTAAAACAATGTTGCATTTTGTTTGTGTATGAAGGAAAGCACAAGTTTAAAGCAGAGAAGAGAAGTTATGAGTTGTTTGCTTCGTTCTCATATTATTTCGTACCAGATTGCTTCCTTACAACAGGTGACAGTATTTGAAGTTTTCACGCGCGTAAATAAAATGCTCAAGTAGTTATCTACCTTGCATATCATACAACCAAAGTTAGTGTGCCTTGACTATGCTGCACCAATAGTTTAGAATTAATTATCAAAACTGCTGGTGTCTGCTCTTGAATTGTTATTTTGAATATTTTTCCTGGTTCTTTATCATGCCCAGTGTTTTAGCACTGATACACACTTGATTCTGAACACAGTATTTGGCTTGGTAGTTGGGATAGGGACACTGAAAAGGCAACACTAAAAATAGTCATATAGCGAAAACAATCCACAAAACAATTTCAAATCATTAATGAAAATCACAAGCAGCTTGTTTACAGCTAAATCAAATTATCAATGTCTTTTGGCGCATCACAAAGCATTAAGCACAGTTATGTTATTGTTAACTGAATTAAAATCTCAGAATTTACTGATGGGACGTTGGCGAGGAATGATGTTTGTTTGATTGAGTTTTACGCCCCTTTTTAACAGTCTGAGTCATTTGAGGTGGACAGTTCACCTATTCATCGCTCCTGGGAAGAACCAGTACTAAACTCCTATCCTCTCTGAGCAACTGCCTACTTTCGCACATAAAGAGACATGGTCATTAGTGGAGCTCAATCCCACAACCCTCTGTCAGTGAGAGGTTACAGTGATTTGAACTCAATCAAGGAGACGAGTTGAATGAATGACATTGGGGAAATGTCTGAGAGCTGTTTGTTCTACGAATGACTGGCATGTCAGCAAAATACTTTGCTTGGCATTCAATCGCCATGAATCTACAATAATTTGCATGAGGAAACGACATCAGCCAGATGTAAGATAGCCTGTTTCATAAGGAATGCTCCTAGGACTAGAGGTTGTGATAGGATGGTTAGAAACAAGGGCTGTGGTGAGTATCCGAGTACTCGGGTAATCACGAATCAAATTGAAAAATAGAGTATGAATAATCGTCATTGCTGAGATTTGAAGTTCGCGATCTTAATTTTTAACATACAAAGTGTATTCTTTGTTCTTAAAAATCCCTTTTCTCTAAATATATATTGTCTCATCATAGACTACTTTGTTTGCCAAGAGGTCCAGTGGGCTCAGATTCGTCTGAACTGGACAAGCAGGCAATGGAATGAAGTTCTTCTGTCCAAATTCAATGTGTCCTTTGTTTATCATTATGGTAGGTTTTGCAGGAATAGTCCATGATTGGAAAACTGATCTTTTTGACTGCACAAGGGTACAGTCTATGCATAGAAATCTAAAAAAAGCAACCCAATTGTGCTTCACAGAAAACTGTAGAAAATAGCGAAAAAACAAAAAGAATCTGAGTTTTACTAATATCAGGCTGGTTCTGTGCTTTGACCATTTTGTATTTCAAAGGAATCAAGAACAACTAGATCCTGACAACAGAAAGGGACATTCAAAATGATATCGGGCCTAGGCATGAATAAAAAACCCTGTGATTGATAAGGACTGAGAAAAGCCAGACTCATTTTTGTACAGGCCAGCCCTAGCACTAACATCAAGAAAAAGTAACAGAATTAACATTCCAAGTTTTATGTTCCTATTTGAGATTTATAATTCATATATTAAAGATGAAACCCTCATTTTATTCCATTGAATAGTTGTATTGGCAATGTAGTGCACTTCTTTAAATTTTCAGTAAATACGAAACATGAACTATATACTCTTTGAAATGAAACACTGTTGGTTGCACCCACATCTGATGAAAATAAAATATGTAATAATTATTTCCTGCACAATGCTGCTTTAACCAGGATATGAAAGAAGATTGCAATAGTGAGGCAGTTAAATAGCTTGTTATTATCTATATATTATCTGATGGTTCTTACTTGAATAAGTCTGAAGAATATGCTGGCAGGGTGTGTTACTATGTAAAATATAAACTATGTCATTGTAATGATGTTACGTTTGTCGCCAATATGTGACAGCTTTATTGTGACCTATTTACTACCATATTTAGGATGAATGTAGGTTAAATTGCTTCAATTGCTGTTTGTTGTATTAAATAAAAGTTTACAGACTTATGGTAATTGTATCTTTTTATGGTCCTTATTTTCCATTGTTACATAATGGCATAATGACAAGATGTATTTCTTGCCTTATTGTGAAAGCTGAGACAGTGACAGTTTTGTTGCAGTTTGCTGGGGTAATGAGAGAAATGAGTTAACTGAAATATGATCAAATATTGAGATATAGTATCGCCTGAGAAAAAACACTCAGGAATATATTAACTCCCCTTTAAAACTGCATGTCATTATTGTTTACCATAATCTACTTTACTGTGAATAGGATACTTCAGAATGTTTGCATATGTTGTCAGTTGATGTAAAAATATGCATACCTAATTTTTTTATATCTTTAAATGAAATTAGTAAAATCATATAAAAAGTCGTTCAAGCATACCATTTTATATTACAGAAACTTATTGTATCTATTTAAAGATATGATTATCAGCTTCAAGCAGTAGAATGTATGACTTATAGGCTGATATTCCATTTCTCTGTCATCTGTTGTCCATCTGTTAAAATTGTCAGTATTCCTAGTGAATTTGGGCAGCCAATGATTTTTTGTCAAAATTGGAGACATGGAAAGTTGAAAGAAATGCTAAGATGAAAAGCAAGTTGACTTTTGCTGAAACATGATAAAAGTTAATCAAACTGGTCACTAAGCAACCTTTCCAAAGTAGCAGAATTATGTTGTTGTTGAGAGGTTGTTGCTCTAAAGAGGTTTCATTAAAAGTTAAATTGTTCAGTGGGAAATAATCATGCTGTTGTTGAAGGGAGGTTATTGCTCAAGAGAGGTTGCTCTGTATGTCCCTAAATCACCTGTCTTAACCCTTTCACCAAACCTACATATATCATACATGAGACGATGTTGTATGATGGTCTATACGGACACTGATATATCCACCACCTGTTAAAGGCTATATTCATCAATCTTTTTGATAGTTCCTAGTCAAAGATAAAGAATTTTGTACATATTTTTTTGAAGATAAACTGATTAGATCTATATTGTTATATCATGAATTATAATTACATTGTATAACATACCCAATTGTACAATGTGCTCCTTAGTTGTGTACATGTAGGCAGGTGACCATTATTTAACTGTCTTGTGTTTTAAGGACTGTAATCATGATTGTAGATTTTTAATGACTTTCAGTCTAAAACCTTGCTAAATTTTATGTTCAGTATGAATGTTACATGAACAACTGTCTAGAGAAATTTTCTTGTTTGTTAATTTTTCTTCCCTTCTAAGCTTGAGTTAATCATATGTCATATTGAGTCAAAATATGAATATTTTGTTAAAAATAGTTGTTCATGTTCTATGGATCAATTGAAGAATCAAATAAAAGCTGTCAGGTGCAATTTGCTCATAATTTACTGTCAAGGACAAGAAAGTACAAACTGTTTGGGTTATGTCTGTATCCTGCAGTATTTAACATAGCTACATTGTATAGAATATGAACTTCACATTACAGAAATTTTGTGTGAAGTTTGATCAGTTTGCACAGTTTAAATGCCTTACCTCACCAAGGACGACAAGATCGCACTTATACTGAGTTGATTTCAAGCTTCTCCGTGACACTGATTAGGTTACCATGAAAACTAAATGAGTTTAGACTTTTACAATAGAGATCTATTAAATTCAGATTAGATATAAAAAGAAACTTATTTAATATTCTTACATGTGTGTGCTGTAAATTAATTCTCATTTAGCAAAAGCGCTGTTTTTGAAAGCATGTGTATATGTATATATATGTATATATCCTATATCTGTTTTATAAAATTATAGGTTGGTCGTTAGTCTGGTTTTATAACAGCTAGTGGATTGTTCATTGTCATAGTGATTCTCTCTGGATTACAATATTGAACACTCAGTTATCAAGGTAAGTGACTTGACATCAACTATATGTCTTATAATCAAGGCTGATATTTGCAGATGTTTTCTTGTGGAATTTTCAGGAACCAAAATTAGTCTAGTGTTAAAATCTAGGCCGGATGGCCACAGTATTGTTCAAAACTGGGCCGGATGGCCATAGTATTGTTGAAATTTAGGTCGGATGGCCACAGAATTGTTCAAATCTGGGCCGGATGGCCCTAGTATTATTAAAATCTAGGCAGGATGGCCACAGTACTATTTAAATTTTGAGATTTCTTATATTGAATAAGTAAATATTCTCAATACATGCATGGATATCTACCACCAGTAATTTTGTTTGATATTTGTTGTAAATATACCATTCTAATAATAAATGTTTGTGGTGTCTGACCTATTAGAGAGATTTTGACTGATCTAGTGTCTGAAGTAGTTTTGTGGCTGGCCCGAGGCTTGTGTACAAACTAGTGATATAACAATGTTCAAATAAATGTGAAATACTGAGTTTGACAGATCTAGCTTGACAATAGAAGTATCAATGATGAAGTTCCAAAGTCATGTTACGATTAATATTAAGCAGAACTACTATCTTAATACTATTATTTTTTCATTGTCATAATTAAATTTCCAGTTTTTCGGCTCTCAGAATAGTAAATACTGACTAACTTTGTTGCAGTTATATTTTTGAAATGTGTTAGGTGAATTGATAAACATATTTTCCAATGGAGATACCATTTCCAATTTGATTATAAATCAATAATGTTCTTTGTCTTAATTTTACTACACTAGTACACTTGTTGTGTTAAAATACTGTTACTTATACTATTGTCAATGGTTGAACTGTTCTTAGTGCTTAACTATTGACAATGTTTGAACTATTCTTGGTACTTAAACTAATGTCAGTGTTTGAACTATTCTTGGTTCTTAAACTAGCTCAATGATTGAACTACTCTTGGAACTTAAACTATTGTCAGTGTTTGAACTATTCTTGGTTCTTAAACTATTTCAATGGTTGAACTATTCTTGGTGCTTAAACTATTTTTAGTGTTTGAACTATTCTTGGTGCATTCATATTGTCAATGTTTGAACTACTGTTGGTGTTTAATCTATTGTCAGTGTTTGAACTACTGTTGGTGTTTAATCTATTGTCAGTGTTTGAACTGCTGTTGGTGTTTAATCTATTGTCAGTGTTTGAACTACTATTGGTGTTTAATCTATTGTCAGTGTTTGAACTACTGTTGGTGTTTAATCTATTGTCAGTGTTTGAACTACTGTTGGTGTTTAATCTATTGTCAGTGTTTGAACTACTGTTGGTGTTTAATCTATTGTCAGTGTTTGACTTATTCTTGCTGCTGGGACCATTGTTGCCTTCTGTTTATGTGGTTGTCTATAACCATTTATAACTATGATTTCCTTATCTAGTTTATGATTTACCTGCTTCTTGAAATAATTCCTGTATTTTCCAGTCTGTGTTTATGTATGGTTGGTATTTTTTTTGTTGGCTGTGTTTATGGACTGAGTTGTATTACTTCTGAGTTTTGGTCCGGCTGTTTATATAATCATTAAAATTTTTATGCTGAAAATTCTTCTTGCTAATATTCATCTCATGCAAGAATTTAATTATATTTTTATACTCCTGTTAATACCACTGGCGTTCAAAAAAACGAAATTTCAATCATTTTTGCATGCCTGACATACATTATAAAGAAGTTGTTTTTAACTAGGTTGGATTGTGGTATGTTGTATTTTACATTTATTTTGGATGGTACAAAGACTTGTGTGTTTACTCTTAAACTTGTTAAAGCTAACCAGAATTTAATTTATCTTTAATTGGTCAAAATTGTTAGTGTATTGTGAAAGGATTGCTAATATTTAAATTTTGACACAACAGGAAGCAGGTATGGACATTAATCATGTGGAAGATTTTCTGATTTTATCTTTTTGTATATGACAGATTAATCATAAAAAAGTTTTTTTGGAATGAAGAAAAGTTGGGAGTTTATTAAACTGCTCTTCTATAAATGAAGGCCTCTCTAATGAATGTTTTTGTATTGAAATGTGGAGTTCTGGCATGTTTTAATGATTTCTTTACATCTAAGGTAAGGTAAACATTAATTGAATACACGATTGAATGGAGTTACCATATTTGGGAAATTGCTGAAATATCTTTTGTATTTTATGGTTTTGCGACCTCCTTGTAGAAAGTTGTACAAGTTCTTGTCATGACTATCAAGAACATGTGCTTTATCTTACTCTTATTGAAGTTTTATATTAAGTAATCTGTGATTGGTACCATTTGTTGAACATCAAAAATTCCTAGTCCGGTTTCATTAATTGAATTAATTTGATTTGCAGTCGTGAGGTTTTGAGGACAGAAAAGTACATAATGACTATACCGGTAATTGATCATTTGGTACAATTAGAGGGTAATTGTTAAACGTGTATTGCAGGTTATTTTCAGCCTGTAAATTTGCTGTATTGATATGAATGAAAATTAGTTAAAACATGCTTTGTATTAAAGTTACTATAAAGGTGTGCTCAATGTTTGAAATGAGTTTACTCTTTATTCTGTGTCATAAGTTTGAGACTTGAAACATGTTCTTGTCTGCTTTTACAGAAAACTTAAATGTCTGGTTGTGGATAGTCATATGATGTTTTATTTACTTTAGGCTACACTGTCATAATTATGTTCTGTAATTATTGTACACTGCTGAGCTTTGAAATAATATTTTATATTTGGACTACTACTCTGAACACAGCTGAGAAAAAATTGTCATGTTGATGGTTTGAATCTTGGTTGTGGCAATGAAAATTTTACAAAAATGTTGATTTTTCTGTGTATTTGGAGAAGTTGTCTGTCCCTTGTTGAAGAATACAGTCTAGGAAAACTGGTTTGCTGAACTAGACACCATAATTTTTATGATTGAAATTTGTTGAAAAAAACCGGCATCAAACCAACTGGAACAAAAAATTTGCTACCATGAAAGAACAAGTATAAGTGTTATTAAGTTTATAGCTTATTATGAATAAAACGGTGCAGTTGCGATAGTATTTCATGTTAAATCAGTTATTGTATATTTTCCCATTTTTCTTGATGTTACATTGTTGTCATGGATATGTTAAATTGTTACATTTATTGTTGGTGCAACACCAAGTTGTGAATGATGTCAGAGTTGATATCACAAATACAGCTAAGTACCTGATAGTTTATAGATTTCTGTCAGCTAGTAAATTTAAGTGTGAACTTGTTACACGTGATTTTTCTCACTACTGGGTTTTCATGTACAGTAAAACTGCAAACTAAGGTCACCAATGGGAAGAACAAAATATAGGCCTTTATTGACAGTTGGCTGTATTGGGAGGTTATTTTGTTCTTAATAATCATTGACAGTTTTTGAAGGAGCCGCATTTATTCACATGGGTGGCCTTTATTTGGAAGTGACTGCTAAGCACATGTTATTATTATTCCATAAATAACTTTTCTGTCATTGCAACAAGAAGACATAATGTTGAAAGACTATGTTTGACTTGTAGATTGCATTTAAGGCAGGCATGCAAACTATGATGCAATACCAATAGAATTTGCTATGTACAAAAGAAAAATCAGTGAATAAATGTAGTTGCACATTAATGAAATTTCTTCAAGTGTGAGTTCATGATAACTTGCTGTATTGAATTCATTGAAGCCAATAAGAACATGTTTAAAGCTTTAAGAACTTCCTCCTTCAGATTTCTACTTGTTGTCTACTTTATTGGTTTGTCTGTCTGTCTGTCTGTCTGTCTTAGATTATTTCCACTGTTAAATACTTGGTTGGTTTAAAATTTACCTGATGGTTACCTTCTCTGAATTAATATCAGGCTTAAATTAAAATTAAGTTTGTTTGCCCTTTTACCGACCAATCTGAGAAAATCCTGATGACCCAAATAATTTTATTTCAAAATCTGGTAGAAGTGTTTTTGTTAGCGCTTTTGTGCTGCTTTCCGCTGATCATTTGTAAAGCATACAATACATGTTTATATGGTAGCAGAATACAAAAAAGGACTATAGAATGCTTCTAGTATAATTTCATGCTCAGTAAAGGTCAAATTCAGAAATAAAATAAAATATTTTTTCCAACCTATTGACCCACTTCTAAAATTCAGGGTCGGTAAAGGGCAATCAAACATATTTTTAATTTAGGCCTTGTGTACTTTCAGAAAATCTCAAACTGTTTGAAACCATGGAGACAGTCCTCGCTTCTTTTTTTTTACCTTGTCATTTATTTAGAATAACTTTATAAGATATTGGTGTGGAGGTGTTGGCTGGTAATATATTAGGTGTATATCTTCCTCAGATTCTATTATAACTTGGCATCAATGCACAATCTATTTATAGAAACATGTTAACCGAGCTTGTCTCCTACTCTCAGTTTCACACTGAAAGTTTTCATTTCAGAGAACATGCAGTGTATACACTAACATCAGAAAACACCATTCCGACACAATTTGATATTATGAAGTGCATATCTAAATAACACCATTCCGACACAATTTGATATTATGAAGTGCATATCTATATAACACCATTCCAACACAATTTGATATTATGAAGTGCATATCTATATAACACCGATCCTGACACAACTTTGTACAATTCTGGGTATTTATCAGCATCAGAATTTAAACAACAACACCATTCTGATGGAACTTTGATACACTTAAATCAGATTGTTTGAAGTATTTAAATCACTTCTTCTTCTAACAATAAAATTTTCTGCTGTTACTATGGTTACAAGCAGATGGACTTGATAGTTAAAGTGACAGAATTATGATATAGATATTGAGATCACTACACTTTGTTTAGTTTTGTTGTAAGATCATTTTACAATACAAGTACAGTAAACCCCCTCAAAACCGGACCTCTTCCGGTCTTGGTCAAAAGTCTGGTTTTCGGTATCAGGGGTTTTAACTGTATTATTCACATTTTTTCCAGACTTTCTGAATCACCTGGTTGGCTGTTGTATTTTTGTATTTGTATTAGTATTTATTTTTATTTGTATAATTATTTTCATATTTTTTTTAATTTAAAAAGTTTATTTTAAAAAGATGCTGATTATGTGAAGAAGCATTCAGTTAGAGTTGGTTTTGAACAAAAGTAATAAGTGATGTTAATATTATAAGCTAATTTACTTTTTATATGACAAAACAATAAAATATTTTATTAATTAAATTATTTCATACATTAAATATCTTTTTTCAAAATAGCTTTAAGTTATAAAACCATTATGCCAATCAATGTTTTTTTGAAAATAAATCATGGAATTTAATATTATTAAGATAAATATTGTCATTTCTCTCCCAATAATGTTTTTGATATTGGCAGCTTGGCTCATTATTGCATTTTTCCTGCTTAAAAATTCTGCTGACTTGATTCGATCTCTGTACTTCATATTAACCATTTTAATGAAGAACAGAAAGTAATATTGTAGTGAAGAATATAATATGTAAGCTGATATGTTCTCCATTCCTCTGATTGGCTGGTCTTGTTAACAGGTATACACGACTACTGCTCAACTTTGGACCAGAGGAAGTTTATTCCATTACACTTACCTTGTACTGTAACAGTATCTCCTACATGACATTATACACATCTTACTACATAGTTTGTTTACATCTTTTTCATTCACTGAAAACTCATTCAACTTTGGAATAATATAATTTGGATATAATAACGGTGTTAAATTTCTAAAGATTCCGACCTCAGGTAAAGTACACATGTAATTGTATACGGCTGTGTTGTGAATTTTGAAACCTTTCCACCATTTTGTAGTTGGCTGCCAAATTCCAAGATGGCTGCCAATATTGTCTGATAGTCCAACTGATTGAAATAGATTGTATTGTGTGTGTACATAAGTCGTGCTAATTATAAAATGAGGAAATTTTGTAATGAATCATTCAAGCTATTTGTCAATTGAAATTCACTGTTGATATCTTTATTGAATGATGTATATTTTATAAACAGAGTCTTTCTCTCTAAGAATCACATGGTTGTTTACATTTTATTTATTCTTAAAATAATAAAAAAATGTGCTAGATTTATTAATAATTTATGCTTTGAAATAAAAAGAAATGGTGATGAATAGAGATGTTGTTTATCTTTAAAGAAAATATTTTTTTAGGTAATTTAACTTCTCAGCAAAATTTTATTATTAATTCAAAATTTTACTGAAATTTATATGTAGAATTAAAGAAAGCTGATTTTTTAAATGTTATAAAATATCATTTCAACAGAATCTGGATTTTGTTTAAACAAGGTTTTCCTACAAGTCTTGAATGACCGCTGAAAATAATTAAATTACCAGTATGTAAACTATTCTACTAGGAAAACCATGTGCAATATATTTCATCTCGGTAAAGATATCTTTGAAACAATCGTGAAAATATTTTTCTGAATGCACCGATCCCTCAGACTGTGTCAAATTCAAAATACCCAACTGTGAGTGGCTAAGTTTTGTCTAAAAGATCTCTTCCTGTATTGCTTTAGCTGAGCTATGGCATATTTCTCTAACTTTGTCCAGAGGTGTTGTTCAGTATCCTTTACATACATCTCTGGTTAACCCGAATCACCTTTAGTTTCCCTCCGATACTCAAATAAATGCTTTTATTTTCCTCTTAATGTGCTATTGTTGCCATAATTTGAAAACAATTTTTATAAATCATTGCAATATCTCTCATTTATTGAATGAAATAAACACTTTCTTCAGAATGAATATTATTTATTTGACATTAAAATCATAAATACATAAATTATATGACTAGTGAGAAAAAAATGCTTGCTTGTGGAAAAATTCAAGTGTATCGTACTGTATAGCCATACCGCTGTATGTATCATTGTATCCGAAGTAGCATGGCAATACATGGCCCTATCATTTCCTGAGTCTGTATATTCTTGTTCCTTTTTTACCGTCTTTTTGTAATCTTGGAGAGTTTGGAAGCTGGTCATTGTCCTTTTTCTCAGATAAGTTTGGTTGATCATGTGATACATGGATGCTGCATTGTTAATTGTCAGTTAGTATCTTCTAGCTTTGACCTTACCTATTGAGAAGGTTTTCTGTGGTGATCAGGTATAATTCCTGGTGTCTTGATTGTGCAAATTCATGCTGAGTTAAGTACATTCTTGTGTCAATATTAATTACCTTAACATCACACTTTCTGGTTCCCCACCCATAATACACTGCTAGCTAAATTGTTTTCTTGGGCTGCCATAGTTTTATAAGGCAAGGGAAGAAATAGTTACGTAATGGGTTATTTCATTCACAAAAAAATAATGACAGTAGTAAGTAACAAACATTTTATTTGCATATTTTGTAGTATTGATATAAGGTTTGATAATTATGTAAGGTAAAGGTTTCGATTATTATAGTGTAACCCTATGAAAAAGGCCAGCCAAGTTGGCTTCATAAGTTGACTCCTATCTTTTGTGCACTGGTAGCAGGTTTCCTGGCCTAACCACAGGTTCTGGAAGCAGGCTTCCTGGCTTAACCGCAGGCTTCCTGGCCTAACCACTGGTTTTGGAAGCAAGTTTCCTGGCTTCACCACTGGTAGCAGGCTTCCTGGCCTAACCACTGGTTCTGGAAGCAAGTTTCCTGGCTTCACCACTGGTATCAAGTTTCCTGGCCTAACCACTGGTTCTGGTTTCTTGGCCTGACCACTGGTTCTGGTAACACTGGGATTGGATGATTCAATTTCAACTTACCAATCTTTCCAGACTTAGCATTTTTCTTCCCACTTTGTTTGTCTACCAGGTACTAAGTGCTTTTTTTGAAAACAAAATCAACAGTCTGAGGTTTTTTGTCGAGATTTCAGCAGTGTATGTTTTTTATTTGTATACTAAAATGGCTAATCCTATATTGACATTATCATGGTGTGAGCTCATTATCAGAGGAAAAACTGTTTTTCTGCAATTTCTACATTCCGGTTGTTGAAACAGCAATTGAATGTCTTTTATTGACAATTATCTTGTCACTGAAGGAGAATATAGCTCTACTCTATGTTGTCAAATACTTTTTCCTTATACAGAAATGTAATTAAATTTTAACTTGTATGCTGGTAGATACCTTTTCTATAATGACTAAGTTTTGAATGAAATCACAAAGTTTATCAAATAAGGTTTGCTCAATATTCAGTCTGCACAAAAGATGAGCCCCTGATAGTCCCCACACCTGTTAAATGACTAATACCAGGGCTTTTTTTCCTTCTACAGCGGGGACCGTTAAAAGGCGTCTTCCCCTCAGGAAAATTCTTTAAATCATGTAGTTTTCCCCAAAAATTTAATTCACATGAATTTTTTTCTTCCCCTTTTGCAAAAATTATGCTTAATTTTTCCCCAAATTTAAAGAAAAGCCTCAAAAGGCCCCTTCCCCAACCTGTGAAAAAAAGCCCTGACTACTATGATCTATATTGTGTATTTGTGTTAACAGATAAACATTTATACAACAGTCACCTCTCTACAACAGCCACCAGTGGGAAGGACAAAAATGGCTGTTGTTGAGAAAGTGAAAATGGAGTAAAATGTCAACTTGGGTTGCTAGTATACTGACTGTAACAGGGAGGTGGCTGTTTATCGGAGGTAACCATTCATGGAGGTTACACTGTATACAAAGTTCATAGATCATTAAAGATGCTGAATCAATACATTGAATGGAAATAGACTATTGTAGATAAAAATTACTCAGATTTCAAATTTCCTTATAGATACGTTGCTTTTCAAAGGAATCACTTAAAGACTAAAGTTATATCCTCACTGCTGATTATAACAAAGCTTATATTTCTGGTCTCTATTTTTGTATCATGTTTTAAATAGCTGATCTTTTTATGAAGTTATTCATTGTGACAACATTAAAGGACTGTGAAATAAATCATCACTCTAACATCTTTCTATAGACTTTTTATGGAACGTTTTATTATACATTCATTTCTTTTCATAAATGCACTTTTGCAGTGTTAGGTTATTGCAAATAATTTATGCGGTGGAAATTGTTGAATTGAGTATTACTACCTCTAGTCACCCACATATCAGTGTTTTAAAAAAGAGGCAGCCAGTGGCCAAATTGACTGCAGATTAGAAACGAAAAAGTTGACCGCCTAGAAATCCAGAATATATCATTTATGCCCAGTGAAACCCAGCCTAGAAAACCTTCTTCGATCAAATAAAAATCCTGCATAAGATTACTAGTGTTTAGAAAATACAATCAGTGTACTCAGGCAAGTTTAGTATGGTTCAGGGATATTCTGAATAAGACTCATTGTATTCTGAATTCCTATTTGCTTCTAACTAAGGATTGGTTAGCTCTGATAGTAATCAGGAGCTCCAAGCTGTCATTGATCTCAGTCACAATTATACTTATCATATTTCATACAGATAATGTGACCATCTGGTTGCAGCCCGCCCAGCTAGCTCAGTGGTTAGAGTGTTTGTCTACTGATCAAGAGGTTGTGAGTTCAAACCCTGGGCCAGGCTCACACTGTCCATGACTTTGACTGAAGATATTACATCCTATGTTAAATTGTCATCCACCTCTGAATTATGTGGGGAGTTTGGCAGAAGCTTATGGATAGAATGTGGTTAGTACTGGTTAAGGCCTAAATGAAGTCCTGGAAAGCTGGTTAGGATAACTGCTTGCCATGATATGAAATAATGTTGAAAATGGTGTTAAACCCGATGAAACAAACAATCTGGTTGCAGCATTTTTCAAATACAACAGTATGCTGAACTTGGTGAATCTTACTAGATATATATCTGATAGTATGTTAGGACATCCTTAATAAGAAATATTTGTTTGTGGTAACACTATCTACTCACCTAAAAGGCCCATACCCAATTTTTTCTGGCCTCTTAGGTAATTTTTTAATAATAGAACGTAGCATTTTGACATGTATTTTGAGTTCAATATGAAAAATTCTAAAAAAGATATTTCCTGCCCACGGAAAATTCTCTGGGTACGAACATCTAAAATAGTTAACTATTCAGATTCTTTAATAAGACACAAACATGCATACTAGCCCTTATAGATTAAACAAAACAATGACTAACAAGCTGTAAAGGTCAAGCCACAATCCTTTACATGTTACAATCAATCACTGTGATCTCATTGTACAAGATAATAATTGTCTATTCTTAAACAATACCAAGAGACAAGACTAGTACTGCTCTATTGTTAGACCATCCTTAAAAAATTCTTGTTTGCGGTAACCCTGTCCAGAAAATTTTCAGTGGGTAGGTAGGTATGAAATAATTTATTTTACAATTTATTTATTATGTTGAAACCAAAATACATGTCTGAACATTATTTTTTTATTAAAAAGATAAATTCATGAGAGACAAAAAAAGGTTAGGTAGGGGCCTTTTTTTGTTGAGTGGGTAGCGTTACCATAAACAAAATATTTTTTAAGGATGGCCTTCATTGAATCATAATGGTCACAGTTCAGTAACCCTGGCATCTAGTCTGTGAGCAGTATGAAGTGTTTTGGTATGGTCAATGACTGCTGCATTTCTGATGTTAACAAGTTACACACTTCTTGTCCAAATAAACTCTTCATTTAATGGAACAATATTTTTCTATAATACACTTTATTTAATTGCTTATTTATATTTAGTTACTGCCTATGTCCCTTAAATAAATCATCGCTTACTAACCTTAGATAACCAGAGAGTGGAATGTGACTTTAATGACATACCACTAACCAGGAACATACATGCTGAAAATAAACAAGATTTAGGGGTTAAGGGATGCAAAAGTAAATAATTTATTAATAGTCAACCATACTTTATATCACCATACATATCATTGCTAAATTTTGCTGACTGTCTGTTTTTCAATCAAAAAGCCTCGATTAAGGTGGCTGTTTTTTCTGTGTTTTTTTTTTGTTTACTGTATTCAGTATTACCTATAACATTGTGAGAGAACACCTTCGTGGCTTGTTAATGATGATTTATTTTTGTATGTAGACATTTATTTGCTGTTATGAACTATCAAAGTTTAATCCTGGTCATTTTAAGCACTTCGTATTGGTATTTCAATATGCTGAAGTCTAGACAGAAAAATTAGTCTTGAAAATTTGAATTAAGCAAATGCTGAGATACCCTCATAAAACAGCCTCCCTGAATAGATGCTTAATATCTGCCTTCTGTGATGTTATATTAGGTGCATAAATCAAATGTCTTTTAATAAATCACAAAATACTAGCTTAGTCTCATCTTAGATCCAAGGTTGTGTAATCTGAGATCAAATTTCATTCTGAAATTAATTCTTTAGCATGTAAAAATTTCTAATTATATAAATAATGAAACAATCAGATTAAACTGATTAAATTGCTTGTCTCATTTAGCTAAAGAACCTAAAGCATAGTTCCCAGATCAATCACAAGATGTGTAATGTTAGACTCAGCTGTTAATGATTGTATATTAGCTGTTATGGTCACTCAGCTTTGTTTCTGGACACACAGCAGCTGCTGTTTCTGGTCACTCAGTCTTTGTTTCTGGACACACAGCTGTTTCTGGTCACTCAGCATTGTTTCTGGACACACAGCTGTTTCTGGTCACTCAGCATTGTTTCTGGACACACAGCTGTTTCTGGTCACTCAGCATTGTTTCTGGACACACAGCTGTTTCTGGTCACTCAGCATTGTTTCTGGACACACAGCTGTTTCTGGTCACTCAGCTTTGTTTATGGACACACAGCTGTTTCTGGTCACTCAGCATTGTTTCTGGACACACAGCTGTTTCTGGTCACTCAGCATTGTTTCTGGACACACAGCTGTTTCTGGTCACTCAGCATTGTTTCTGGACACACAGCTGTTTCTGGTCACTCAGCATTGTTTCTGGACACACAGCTGTTTCTGGTCACTCAGCATTGTTTCTGGACACACAGCTGTTTCTGGTCACTCAGCATTGTTTCTGGACACACAGCTGTTTCTGGTCACTCAGCTTTGTTTATGGACACACAGCTGTTTCTGGTCACTCAGCTTTGTTTATGGTCACACAACTGTTTCTGGTCACTCAGTCTTTGTTTCTGGACACATAGCTGTTTCTGGTCACATAGCTGTTTCTGGACACACACCTGTTTCTGGTCACTCAGCATTGTTTATGGCCACACACCTGTGTCTGGTCACTCAGCATTGTTTATGGCCACACACCTGTGTCTGGTCACTCAGCATTGTTTATGGACACACACCTGTTTCTGGTCACTCAGCATTGTTTATGGCCACACAGCTGTTTATGGTCACTCAGCTATTTATGGTCACTCAGCCTTGTTTATGGTCACCTAGCAGTTTTTGGTTACTCGACTTTCAGTTCAGTCACTCAGTGGTGTTTCAGGTCTTCTGCTATGTAATAGAATGACAATTTTAAACTATATTGTTACAGAGGATAGCAACAGTTTGATATTGACTGATTTGTTTTAATATTTCTAAGTTAAAAATATTTATACATGTATATAGTTGTAGTTAACTATTACCTCTGTCAACTTCTGTCAGCTAATTGAATAGTAATCTATTATAAATTCTGTCATGTCATTGTCTACCCAGTGTGTCACATCCGGTATAGTAAATTATTATCATACTTATTGGTGTTAATGGAAAAAATATTCATCTACTTACACATTTTTTCATATTAAAGTTGAAAGATACATTTAAGGGTAGTTACAGTTTATGTTGGTGATCGAGCAGCTGAATGTCCTCTTTACATACCATTGTCTAGCTTTACAAACCATTGTCTAGCTTTACATATCATTGTCTAAGCTTTACATACCATTGTCTAAGCTTAACAAACCATTGTCTAAGCTTAACATACCATTGCCTAAGCTTTACACTTTGATTTGACTATCATAGAATTAATAATTTCTCTGTTCCTTATAATCCTTATTTAATTTAGTTACAAAAGGGAGCATTGTTGTTCTTGGGGCTCACATACTAATGTTTTTGGGGCTCAAATACTGTTGTTCATGTTACAGTAGGGAGCATTGACAATTATGAATTGAGCAGGTAAAACATTCACACCTTGTCACCTTGGAATGGCAGCTTTATTGTCTCAAAATATGCTTCAATATACAGTCAATTGAGTGTGGGAAGTCATTTTTACCAGTGACATGATCAACTGATCGATATTATGTCTGGTGTCTGTTGTTCAAGTTCTAAATGCCGTTTCTTGAAATATTTTTGCTGTTTGATGTCCGTATTCAACAAACGTCTGCTATAGATGGTTTTAAAAAAGCATTTTTTTTGTCGGGTGAAATTAGCATTTATTGTTGACAGGATTTCTTGTCCATGGGTTGTCCATTAGCACAGGTTAGACTGCATGCTTAAAATACTGATCCATTAGCACATGTTAGATTGTACATACTGAAAATACTGATCCATTAGCACATGTTAGACTGTACATACTGAAAATACTGATCCAGTAGCACAGGTAAGACTGTACATACTGAAAATACTGATCCATTAGCACAGGTTAGACTGCATGCTTAAAATACTGATCCATTAGCACATGTTAGACTGTGCATGCTGAAAATACTGATCCATTAGCACATGTTAGGCTGTACATGCTGAAAATACTGATCCATTAGCACAAGTTAGACTGTACATGCTGAAAATACTGATCCATTAGCACAGGTTAGCACAGGTTAGACTGTGAAATACTGATCCGTTAGCACAAGTTAGACTGTACATGCTGAAAATACTGATCCATTAGCACAAGTTAGACTGTACATGCTGAAAATACTGATCCATTAGCACAGGTTAGACTGTACATGCTGAAAATACTGATCCATTAGCACAGGTTATACTGTGCATGCTGAAAATACTGATCCATTAGCACAGGTTAGACTGTACATGCTGAAAATACTGATCCATTAGCACAGGTTATACTGTGCATGCTGAAAATACTGATCCATTAGCACAGGTTAGACTGTGAAATACTGAAAATACTGATCCATTAGCACAGGTTAGACTGTACATACTGAAAATACTGATCCAGTAGCACAGGTAAGACTGTACATACTGAAAATACTGATCCATTAGCACAGGTTAGACTGTGCATGCTGAAAATACTGATCCATTAGCACAAGTTAGACTGAACATGCTGAAAATACTGATCCATTAGCACATGTTAGGCTGTACATGCTGAAAATACTGATCCATTAGCACAGGTTAGCACAGGTTAGCACAGGTTAGACTGTGAAATACTGATCTGTTAGCACATGTTAGACTGTACATACTGAAAATACTGATCCATTAGCACAAGTTAGACTGTACATGCTGAAAATACTGATCCATTAGCACAAGTTAGACTGTACATGCTGAAAATACTGATCCATTAGCACAGGTTAGACTGTACATGCTGAAAATACTGATCCATTAGCACAGGTTAGACTGTACATGCTGAAAATACTGATCCATTAGCACAGGTTATACTGTGCATGCTGAAAATACTGATCCATTAGCACAGGTTAGCACAGGTTAGACTGTGAAATACTGATCCGTTAGCACAAGTTAGACTGTACATGCTGAAAATACTGATTACCTAAATAGAGTGGAGAACATACAGATAGTTTTATTTATATATCTCAAAAAAAAGTTTTGTAAGTTGTTCACTATTCTGGAGTTGAGCCACAAAACACAGGCTCTATTTGGTTGCAAATATTTGCCTCAAAAGCCTAAAAATGTAAAGAACATGAGGTTTCTTACCTCTGTCAAATATATTTATTCTTACTTTATAAACAATTCATGAAGTGTGCAAGAAAAGTTCATGATTTTATCAATCTTTTTGGAGCAGCACTTCAGTGAAGTCATCTTAAACTTACTTTACCGACTTGACCCTAAAAGATGAGTTCACAAAATGAGAAGTCTAAAAGGGAAAGGAACCATTAAGGCTTCAGTATTTGGTATAGAGTGGGTTATTTGTGGGTGATTTGTGGCAGTTATGTAGTCTGTATGCCTTTCATTCGGTGCAGGGCAGTCATACAACTGAATGGTTTTGTTTCTTGTCTATTAATGCCCCGCAAACCGTTTCATGGCTAAATTGAAAGAAGTAAAATTGACGTAAAAATGATAATGACAATAATTTGTATGTTTGAATGTTATCAATGGGTTTGAATCAAATACCTGTTGTTTGAACTTTAAGCATTTTTTGTTTACTTTTGAACGAGAAATGAACACAATCACTTGCAAACACTCCCGACCTTGATGTTCCACAGGTCCAGAATGTCCTTCATGGCTTCCGACAAAAATTAAATAATTATAGTGAAATTGTTAAACTTTTCTGTCCATCATTTTTGTTTAGATCAAAAAAATTTTTTTTTCCTTTTTAGAATATAGGGTAGAAATATACAACCTAACATACTGAATTACGTATCTATGTAATTCTATATTCTATCTAAATCTCATAAAAAGTAAATGGATGTAAATATTTCAAGTTAAATATTTATTTTTTGTTGTGGTAATATACACCATTTAAATCTAGATTATATGATGACTATCTGTATAGAAAGGTGGATGACGTTGAATGTCTGTCAGTGTCTTACAGATGCACATGGTTTTATTACTTAATACTGATATATATATATACATAGACTTTGTTTTTCATTGAATACAGGACACTGTGGAAACACCTGCTTTATGCATACATTGAGAATGCATTTATTTAAATTGTTGTACATGTATTATCATTTCTAATAAAAAAACCTGTTACTTTTTAAATTTTATTTTGTAAAATGTATTAAGAAGTAGAACGTGAAGGTAAATAAAAAAATCTGTTAATGGTAAACCTACAGTACTATGTTAGTATGTATAATCTTTATGTGCAGGTCGTCTCAGATTGATATGAAGGAGATTCGACATCAAAATTTGTAAAATGATTGGAAAAATTCAAAATAAAAGTAGATTCCTTGAAAATTCTACATTTCCATCCCAATATATACTGGGTACCGTATCCACCCAACCATCATGGCACATTACTGTAGCTAAAACATTGATTTTTTATAAATTTTATTTCAGGTTCAAGTTGACATCACTATGGCTTCAAGTTGACTTATATACATATATACAGATTACCTTTCATGGTAAGTCAATTAATAGGTAGCAGCTTGGCATGATTAATGCAAATTAACAGATAGGGAATCATTTAACAAGTTAGTACACTATGTTAGCTTAGTGTTCTGAGTGGTCAACTAGATTAAATCAGTTCTTACAGCTTAGATCACCAGATACAATACCTGTCTTGCTCTGGTCGCCAAATACAATACTTGCTCTGGTCACTAAATACAATACCTTCTCTAGAAATACAGTACCTAATCTGGTCACTAAATATAATACCTGCTCTAGTCACTAAATACAATACATGCTCTAGTCACTAAATACAATACCTGCTGTAGTCACTAAATACAATACCTGCTGTAGTCACTAAATACAATACCTTCTCTAGAAATACAATACCTACTCTAGTCACTAAATACAATACCTGCTCTAGTCACTAAATACAATACCTGCTCTAGTCACTAAATACAATACCTGCTCTAGTCACTAAATACACTATCTGCTCTAGTCACTAAATACAGTACCTGCTCTAGTCACTAAATACAATACCTGCTCTAGTCACTAAATACAATACCTGCTCTAGTCACTAAATACAATACATGCTCTAGTCACTAAATACAATACCTGCTCTGGTCACTAAATACAATACCTGCTCTAGTCACTAAATACAATACCTGCTCTAGTCACTAAATACAATACATGCTCTAGTCACTAAATACAATACATGCTCTAGTCACTAAATACAATACATGCTCTAGTCACTAAATACAATACATGCTCTAGTCACTAAATACAATACCTGCTCTAGTCACTAAATACAATACCTGCTCTAGTCACTAAATACAATACCTGCTCTAGTCACTAAATACAATACATGCTCTAGTCACTAAATACAATACATGCTCTAGTCACTAAATACAATACCTGCTCTAGTCACTAAATATAATACCTGCTCTAGTCACTAAATACAATACCTGCTCTAGTCACTAAATACAATACCTGCTCTAGTCACTAAATACAATACATGCTCTAGTCACTAAATACAATACATGCTCTAGTCACTAAATACAATACCTGCTCTAAATACAATACATGCTCTAGTCACTAAATACAATACATGCTCTAGTCACTAAATACAATACCTGCTCTAGTCACTAAATACAATACCTGCTCTAGTCACTAAATACAATACCTGCTGTAGTCACTAAATACAATACCTGCTGTAGTCACTAAATACAATACCTGCTCTGGTCACTAAATACAATACCTGCTCTAGAAATACAATACCTGCTCTGGTCATTATGGGTACAATACCTGCTCGGGTCACTATGGGTACAATACCTGCTCTAGTCACTATGGGTACAATACCTGCCCTTATGGGTACAATACATTCTGGTCACTATGGGTACAATACTTGCTCTGGTCACTTAGGGTACAATACTTGCTCTGGTCACTATGGGTACAATACTTGCTCTGGTCACTATGGGTACAATACCTGCTTTGGTCACTATGGGTACAATACCTACTCTGGTCACTATGGGTACAATACCTACTCTGGTCACTATGGGTACAATACTTGCTCTGGTCACTATGGGTACAATACTTGCTTTGGTCACTATGGGTACAATACCTGCTCTGGTCACTATGGGTACAATACTTGCTTTGGTCACTATGGGTACAATACCTGCTCTGGTCAGTATGGGTAAAATACCTACTCTGGTCACTATGGGTAAAATACCTGCTCTGGTCACTAAATACAACACCTGCTCTGGTCACTAAATACAATATCTGCTCTAGTCACTATTTTACATTAATGTGTATATGGTATAAGAATAAAATAAAAGTCAAGTTTGAGTTCTGTTATAATTTTTAAAAAAATTACAGGAGTTATGGCCCCCTTTTGACTTAGCTCTTATTAGGGCATTTATGTCATGTGGACATACTTCTAGTTGTGCAATAGATAATTTTTCTTACTGATCAGTTTTCCCTGGAGGCAGTTTGTTGATATTTTAGTATGAAGGCACAATGTTTATTTCATATTTCTCTACTTTAAAGCATTTCATTTTTTGAAATTCTTTGTGAAGCAAAGTTCTCTGTTTATATTGGTAGCTTAGCACTAAGTACGATTGGGAGTTAACTTAAACTTTTTAATCACAAGTATTACTTCTACCTCCATGAGAGAGGTTTATGTTATAAAACATTTGAATGAAAAAGACTTAAGATCTCTTTAATGCAAAACTCTATAATTTCTTGAACAAATTCTGTTAGAGATACTGACTTTAGTCTTATTATTTTACTCATTTATGCTGCATTAATGTCCGTTGAGCAAGCAATGCATTCTGGGATTTACTGCCTTAGTATTATTTGCGGAGAGAATTTCACGACATGTGCATGATGGTACTCTATACCGATCTGATCCATTTGAAAGAATTAAAACACTTTTCTGATTATTTCTATGATTTCTGTAAGATATGTGTTTGTAATAGTTTTCTTGTGAAACAAATCTGAAGTAATTTGTACCAAGGTTTACATAATCTACTTCAAGATTGTGCTCTCCAGAAGTAATAGGTACACATAATTGTATATAGCAAATCTGTAATAAACACTGACATGCACATTGGGGAACAAATTCTTAAGTAAATTTATTAATTTTTGTCTTTCCACCTAATCCTTTGTTGCAATAAAACATTCAGAGATCTGACAAGTGCTGAATATGAAGCTGTGCTGTGTGTATACCCATCCATGGTATACAGCTGTTATACAACTAGCAAGCTGTAAGGAAAGTTTAGGTCTGGCATCCTGCTAGCTATTTCTGTATTTCATTATTATTTCTGTAAATCATTCATTGTTTTCATATCTTACTCTTAAGTGTTTGTACTGAATGCACAGACTATGTGCTGACTGTTCACTGTCTGTACTGAATACACAGACTATGTGCTGACTGTTCACTATTTGTACTGAATACACAGACTATGTACTGACTGTTCACTGTCTGTACTGAATACACAGACTATGTGCTGACTGTTCACTATTTGTACTGAATACACAGACTATGTGCTGACTGTTCACTGTCTGTACTGAATACACAGACTATGTGCTGACTGTTTGTACTGAATACACAGACTATGTGCTGACTGTTCACTGTCTGTACTAAATACACAGACTATGTGCTGACTGTTCACTGTCTGTACTGAATACACAGACTATGTGCTGACTGTTCACTGTCTGTACTGAATACACAGACTATGTGCTGACTGTTCACTGTCTGTACTGAATACACAGACTATGTGCTGACTGTTCACTGTCTGTACTGAATACACAGACTATGTGCTGACTGTTCACTGTCTGTACTGAATACACAGACTATGTGCTGACTGTTTACTATTTGTACTGAATACACAGACTATGTGCTGACTGTTCACTGTCTGTACTGAATACACAGACTATGTACTGACTGTTCACTGTCTGTACTGAATACACAGACTATGTGCTGACTGTTCACTGTCTGTACAGAATACACAGACTATGTGCTGACTGTTCACTGTCTGTACTGAATACACAGACTATGTGCTGACTGTTCACTGTTTGTACTGAATACACAGACTATGTGCTGACTGTTCACTGTCTGTACTGAATACACAGACTATGTGCTGACTGTTCACTGTCTGTACTGAATACACAGACTATGTGCTGACTGTTCACTGTTTGTACTGAATACACAGACTATGTGCTGACTGTTCACTGTCTGTACTGAATACACAGACTATGTGCTGACTGTTCACTGTTTGTACTGAATACACAGACTATGTGCTGACTGTCTGTACTGAATACACAGACTATGTGCTGACTGTATACAATTTGACAACACAGACATGTTCTGACTGTTAAGTCAGTTTGACTTCCCCATAGACCTTCATATATTTGGAGGATATTGTTAAGCAGGTATAGTCCGACAACGACCTGTGAATGATCAAAGATCAGCTAAGTCCATTTTGTAGGGTGAGTGGCTTTTCGGAACGTTTCGTATGTTTCCGTAATATATAAATATCAGTTATTTGACCGTCACAGCTGAGACTAAGTGCGTAGCGCGATTGGTAAAGGCGCCAACCATTTTACTTTTGAAGCCTGGTAGTCAAGATGCTATGGGTTCGAAACACATGTGAACGTTTTTCCTTTCCATTTTTATTTGGC
Source organism: Lutraria lutraria (assembly GCA_964023205.1). Classification (NCBI taxonomy): domain Eukaryota; kingdom Metazoa; phylum Mollusca; class Bivalvia; order Venerida; family Mactridae; genus Lutraria; species Lutraria lutraria. Next base: position 10,432,134 of record OZ026838.1, read on the forward strand.
ATTTTCTATTGCAAAATTTTATTTCAATATTTGGAATGAATTTCATATGTATTTCATTTAATTTCATGAAATTTCAATTACTGCGTTCATTAGCAGTATCTGTACTTGAGCCACTGTCAGAATCTAATATATTGCTTCATTATATTAAGTTATATAACATGACATCCTCTACATACTTAGGAACATTATTTGACCAGAATTTGATTTTGATTGCATATATATGATATATATACCTTTCAAAACATAAATGCACTGAAATCACGAGCAATGCATTATTTGAAAAAAATAGTGGCAAGATTAAGGACACGAAAAACGAAATTCAGTTTAATAATGTTACTAGTGCAGTGCACTGATTTCAGGACCACGTAGCTAGGCCTCTTACAGTGGTCTACAAATGTAAGGTCCTGTTTAGTAATGTATTTGGTCATTGTATTACTTATCCCTATTTTAAAGAATGGAACAGTCCATGACCTTCCGTCACGACTCACTGCTCGATTTCTATCTATACATGTACCTCTAAATCTTTGATTCATGTCAAGTTCAGTTAATTTTTAGGATCGATGAATGTCTGTCATCCATCCACAATTAGTTTGTTTACACTCTAGTTTACACTCTAGCATCCACAGCTCTTAACCAATCGTGATCAAATGTTCACAATGTAAATGGCCACAATGTCTCGGCTAAGTTCGATTATGGGCAAAATCGGACAATAACTTCTAGAGTTATGGGCCCTTGACTTAGAAAATTTGCTATATTTTACATTCTAGCGCATTCATTTAATCACCAATCCTAATCATATTTTCAGTAAACGTGTATAACCAAAAGATCTTGGACGAGTTTGATTACGGGCTGAATCGGACCTGAACTTCAAGAGTTATGGGCCCTTGACTTAGAAAATTTGCTATATTTTAGCTTGTTTACACTCTAGCGCCTTCATTTATACACCGATCCTAATTATATTTAGCATGAATGTGTATGACCTTACAGTCAGGGACAAGTTCAGTTATGGGTGGAATCGAACCACAACTTCAAGAGTTATGGGCCTTTGGATTAGAAAATTTGCTACGTTTTAGCTTGTTTAACAGTATTATACCATCATTGTTGGTTTGATCTCAAAATCTACGTAAAAAAGGGTTATAGGAGATGGAAACTATATAATCTGGTCATTAATTATAGTGCCTTTGTTCTCAGGTGAGTGATCAAGGGCCATCTTGGCCCTCTTGTTTTTTAATAGTTGAAACAATATTACGAAAGCTAATTCTCCTAATCTTATAAATATGATGATGTCAAACTTTAAACAGCTTGTTGAAATCTCTTGGTTTGCTCCACAATGATCCATTGTTGTCTTCATATCTGAGCCTCATCTATTGTACATTTAGTGAAGTTAAATGTTTCAGTCATCCAGTAATTACACAAATCATGTTTGTAATAAACTTGGTTAAATAGTAGGTCTAGCCAAAAGCAAGGACTTACATACTTACATGGATTTCCAGCTTCCGTATTTACAGTTAGAAGTAATCAGATCCCGTGGAAGCAACGTGAATCAATGGGATTTCACGCTCCTGTTTACAGCAGCGAAAATGTCCGTGATTACCTGGATAATAAATTCTGGAGATGAAAGGATAATGCTAAATGTCCGCCATGTTGGAATTTGAAATGAACTGTTGATGCCTTTTTCCAATGCATATATTATGCTTACAGGTGTGGATTTACAGGATATCTTTATGAAGCTTGTTGCATCCCAACCAATTGCCAGAGTTTTCTAGTATATATTAAGTTTGTGAACATCCAATTACAGCTGTCGGAAATAGTTGAAAATTGTCAAGTATCGCAATGGATTGTGGGATCGTCTCTCGATATGGTTTTAGCTGTTTTTAGCTGTTGCGAATCCATATATGTATATAAATCCTTGCCAAAAGTAATACCTCTTTTGTGCATAAACAATCTATAAGTGGATTCAAGGGAAATAACTCAAATTTACTTCTCTCAAATCCAGTACCAGTTTGTTCCCTTTGCAAGGTACATAACTTGTTTCTTGTCATAATTGTGAGTCTTTGTTTTGTTACCTCCCTTTGTCCATTAAATCTCATTACCTGGTATTGTATGAATAATTATGTTGATGAACTTATAAAAGGATTTTTTTTTATTTCAGTGTAAAATGCCCTAGATGACCTTATGACCTTACTGGAAAATTGCTTAGTGGGAAGCCCACAGGAAATCATGAATGAAGGCACAAGACCTAACGGAAAGCGTACTGGTTCCCCGGATTCTGATGACCCAGGGGTAAGTGTTTGCCATAGTACATACAATGTATATATAGTAAAATACCTGAAGTCAGATTCTCTTTCTCTTGTACCCTTTTAATTTGATAATTGTTCATACTATTTCGGTGAATAGAGGGAGAGCTAATGTATTGGGGAAAAATGTTACCCTCAACCACTGGTAAATAGTTCAAACCCTTAGTTACCTAGACCTGACTTTCTTGTAAAACTACAGTTCTGATGTTTAAATTAATGGCTATGTCTACTGACCTTATTCAGTGTTAGATCTCATGCATCCATCAATATCCGGATATATTTCTTATAGCTTAAAAACTCTGTTCAGACATGATGACATTGTCGACTGTTATCAAATGTTCCTGGAGTATATACACAGAGAAGATCCATCCTTTCTCTTTTACTTACATTCCTGGTGGTATCTCTAGTATACATCTGTTGAAAATCAAAGTGTATGGGTCAGTTGTTAACCATTTTATGTTATCTGCACTTGTTGTATATCTATTATATTTATCAGACTGATAAGTTGCTCTGATATTTCATTGTGCTATGTTTTGTTTCTATAGATTTATAGCCTCAATGTTTGCTGAAGGTATTTCAGGATTATAAATTATACATGATGCTGCTAAGTTTTTATGGTATGTTGTATTGTTGTATTAAATACTATTCTCTACAGTAATAGAGTCATGTACCACAGACAGTTGACATACCTGAACTCACCTGTTTCCCCCTTAATATGTAAGCACCTGTATAATGTGTGAATAGGGAAGGGAAACTGTTAACAAGCTTGTATACAAGAAGTATCTTTTGTCAACTTGTCACAGTTAAATATAAATCTTGTCTTGAGCACATTAGTCTTGGTGTCTGTGAGTATAGCACCAACACTTATTAATTAGCAGTACTGATGAACTGTGAGTATAGCACCAACACTTCTTAATTAGCAGTACTGATGAACTGTGAGTATAGCACCAACACTTCTTAATTAGCAGTACTGATGAACTGTGAGTATAGCACCAACACTTCTTAATTAGCAGTACTGATGAACTGTGAGTATAGCACCAACACTTCTTAATTAGCAGTACTGATGAACTGTGAGTATAGCACCAACACTTCTTAATTAGCAGTACTGATGAACTGTGAGTATAGCACCAACACTTTTAAATTAGCAGTACTGATGAACTGTGAGTATAGCACCAACACTTCTTAATTAGCAGTACTGATGAACTGTGAGTATAGCACCAACACTTCTTAATTAGCAGTACTGATGAACTGTGAGTATAGCACCAACACTTCTTAATTAGCAGTACTGATGAACTGTGAGTATAGCACCAACACTTTTAAATTAGCAGTACTGATGAACTGTGAGTATAGCACCAACACTTCTTAATTAGCAGTACTGATGAACTGTGAGTATAGCACCAACACTTCTTAATTAGCAGTACTGATGAACTGTGAGTATAGCACCAACACTTCTTAATTAGCAGTACTGATGTCTGTCTTCAGTCAGTAATGTCTGGTTATGAATAAGATATATCTTTATTGGTCCTATACAGGCAGACTGCATCAAATACATTAAGGTTGGCATCTGGTAATAGTCCCCTGTGAAATAGTTATTCTTACTTCATAAACATTTCATGAAGTATGCATGAAAAATTCGTGATTTCATGAATTAATTTCAAAAGGGGTTAAGTCCTAGAATACAGAATGTAAGTCTTTTCCAATTGTCCATCTTTGGGGATGGGATGGGACATGAAATTGATTCCAAATGGAAAGACAAACTTTTTTGATTCAGCAGTTTAAGACCCACTATGATTTCTACAGGACATTTACAGACAAAATACAGATGTGGAAATCTTCTGGATCAGATGTTATCTATAAAACTGTCCACATAAAATGCTTCAGTAACCGCAAGTTCAGGTTTGACCAAATTTTAACTGCCAAAAATTGACGGAACCTCTCAAATTTGAGAAACAATGTTTCACTTTTGTGGCATGGCTTGTCACATAAATTAACTAAGTCTGTTGCAATGTACTCAGCATAGGAATTCCATTTCACATTCAAGTGGCATAAATTGCTTTTTTACAATGTCATAATGAAGTTTTAGATACTTTTACAAATCAGATTGACTTCTCTTATGTATAGCCTTGTATGAAATTGAATCCACATTTTTTCAATTTATCTAAATAATAAAAATGGTTGTAAAATTTTAGTTTCTTTGAAGTTATGGAGTTCTGTAACTAAAGCTGTAAGATTTGAAGAATTATCTCAATAATTATACTTCATTTTTGAAGATTTGGTACTTTGAGAAACAGCATGCATCAAAACTTGTGTGGGTAGCAGATAAGCCCTGTTCTATAAGTACCCTAACATCATAAATTTAACACATAGTATGGATACAGGACGGCAGGTGTTAAAAATCCTGATCTTGAAATGTGTTTTTTTAAACAAATAAAAAGTACATGGTTGAATTTCTTTTATTTTTAATTTGGACAATTAATTATTTTTCAAAATAACTTTTAAGCACCTATTTAAAGTTGCACCTCCAGAATTTTGATAAATCTGCCTTTAATTGCATACCTACTTATTGAGTCTATTTACCATCTATTTCTGACAACATGCAGTTATAATGCCAGGCAATATTAATTAATTAATTAATTAATTGTTATAACCAGAATGTTGTGTTGACACACAGATTCTGATCAAACTTTCTAGGTATGTATTCATAGCAGAATGCAACTTATCCATAGCAACACCCTTTTGGAGCAGCAATAGCAACACCCTTTTGGAGCAGCAAATTATGTTGTAGAGAGATTGTTGCTCTAGAGAGATTGATTTGATGGTTAAATTGTGCAGTGGGAAAATCAAGCTGTTGTTGAAGGGAGGTTGTTGCCAAAGAGAGAGCCGCTCTGGAGGGGTTGTACAGTATTATAATCCAGTAAATACTTCATGGCACATATTATTGTTGCCAATTGTTTGTTACAGTTAGTTTGTCTGAAGCTACAGTGTTAGTATAATGATAGTGTAACCCACGGATCACCGACTTGTTTCCTCTGTCACTCTATGAGACCAATCATTGAAGATTGTTGTATTAATTACTTTAATTCCTGTTAACACTATAAGCTTTTTGTCTGTCTTCACATGTACGGTGATGTTTTGATGCTGTGCCACCTATTGTTTGAAATCTCTGTTTTACCCATCATGCCATAGTGAGAGGTAATTATAAAACATCTCCTCTATGTGTTTATTGTTTCTATTGGGCCCTGATTACAATTGTACCCAAGATGTGGATAAACTATTGTCTGTGTGCTATGTTCTGTGTAACTCATTAAGTATGTTTACCAATCAGATGTGCTTGGAGTGATGCTTCCGTGATTATTCTGGATTTACTTTGTCCAATCCGGTCAGTCAAGTAATTATTATGTAGAATTGTTGACATTTTCAATTTTTGGAAATTGCATGATAGTTCAGCTTTCACTCATTCAGTGTGCATGAATTTTGATGCGGACCTAAATACTACTTTTTCTAAATTCGCCAAACAATTATGGATCCCATTCCATGATACAGTACAAGTCTACATAAGTTCAGTTTTCATGAGTTCTGTCAGTACTTTGATTGTTTGCGAGTATTATCCTATATTTATGAAAACATCATAATTGAGATTGGAAAAAAATATGCTTGGTAACCCCTGTCCAATAGTTATTCATACTTCATGTGAGTTCAAGAAAAATTCAAGATTTTCATGAATTCCTTTCGAACGGGAATAGATTTGTGATTAGTAAAATATTTGGAGATACACATGAGATCATAAATGTTGTGTGTGGAGAGACAATTGTTATTACTTGATTTAATTTAATGTCAGTGCTTTATGATTAGAGTGCAATTTATTGTTGAAACCCATTAAAATATTGTATTCCTGTAATAATATTATAAGGCTTTATTTTTCTTTAATGTATTGTTGTTTGTATGATCTTGATTCTCTTTGTTGTTACTATCTGGTTGTTTTTGTTTGTGTGCATTTTACATGATCATTCTTTGTTGTTACTATCTGGTTGTTGTTTTGTGTGCATTTTACATGATCATTCTTTGTTGTTACTATCTGGTCATTGTTGTTTTGTGTGCATTTTACATGATCATTCTTTGTTGTTATTATCTGGTCATTGTTGTTTTGTTTGTGTTTTACCTGATCATTCTTTGTTGTTACTGTCTGGTCATTGTTGTTTTGTGTGCGTTTTACATGATCATTCTTTGTTGTTACTATCTGGTCATTGTTGTTTTGTGTGCGTTTTACATGATCATTGTTGTTTTGCATTATAATTATCTGATTATTGTTGTTTCATGTGCATATCATCAGATCAGTGTTGCTTGTGTGTTTTATAGTATTGTTTTGCATTAGAATCAGATATATATGGCTTTACATACAGGATTTTGGAGTGGCCTGAGACAGGATTGAAAAATGTAAATTATCTAAAGACAAGGAAGCTATGTCTTTTTTACATAAAAGATGTCTTTATGGACCTAAGTAAAGTCTTTTTACTTAAAGATGTTGTTTTGACTACCTATAAAAAAACACAAATGACAGAAAAATCTCTGGTATTTGTGTGTTCCAACATACGTGAAAGCAACAGTAATATATTAATGTGATCTGATTTAATTAATTTACCATTGTTGGTGTGAAAAATATGTTCACTATTATAATGCTGCCATAGTTTTTACTGTCTAGTGATTTTGTCCAAAAAGCGGCTACCATAACACATTTTTTATTATCCTCTGATAGAACATGAAATTATTACAAGTGTTCATAATCCAGGATTGTTAAAGATATTTGCTATCTTTTTAAATATTTATGATATTTTTCCTACTTGCCAAGCTGATAATATTTATAGCCAAGTGTTTGCCCTATTTATTCATTAATCCACATTTTAGATATTAGAATATTACCGTGAAATTCTGTCGTCTGCTGCTAAGTGCACTATAATGTAATATATAGCTCTGAGCCTCTCAACACTGGCATACAATGACATGCAATATTTTGATGGTATTACAAAAGTAAAAGCGAGCATTCTGCATTGAAAATATGATTATCTTTTAATTGATAATTTGAATAATGCATTCATTTGTTGTAAAATGCCTCTCAGAGAAAATTAATGTCACTGAAATATTCCCTTATATAGTTTTTCATTCCTCAACAGATCATTTGAATTCTATCAGCACTAGCATGGAGCCAAAATCCTTCCCTTTTGACTGGGAACATACAAAAGTTGAACAATACACAGCAGTCAGATCTGAAAGTGTCACAAATAATTTACTCAAGATGCAAACTGTAAATCACAATTTAATATGATAAAATTATTATTATGAAAGATGTGTCTGTCACCTTGAAGAAAGAGATGGTACTGATATAGTCGTTCATCTCGGAGTACTGTTACGATTTACTGTCACTACGTCTGCTAGAAGCATAGACTGTTACTGAGAGTCAATCGAAAATCAAAAAGCAAGTACTAGCAAGCACTATGTCGGGTGTAGATTATATTGAAATACTGCACCTGAACAATTAAAATGTGCAACCTCCCGTTCATATGGTGCCGTAAATGGACCTAGTCATTAAATCGCAATTAAGCTCTCATCATTGAAGATTATGGACTGAGTAACTCTGTCTAAACAAATGGTCCTCTGGGAAATAAAATGGTTGGGTATAAAAGTATGGCAGCTGAGGACAACATTGTACTAGAAATGTATGGTGCACAGTCTACTGAGAACTAGATCCTTCGGCTACAGGAAGCTTTTAAGCTAGGTCATATCTCAAAGACTAAAACGGACAATTTTATAATGTACGGTTTGCTAACAGTATAAAATTACTTGGATGAAGATTGCTAGTGATAAAACCATTTCCTTAATTTTGTTTATTTATTCATTTCCCAGTTTTCTAGATAATCTCTGGTCTAGTTATGGCACCCTAGTTTTCTACTTCATTTGGTACCCTAGTTTTCTAGATATCCCAGAGTTTCAACTAGTTGAAAAGCCACTGTATATAGGTAAAAAATATAATCTATGAAGTATGAAGGCTTTATTGATACAGCATTATACTTGCTGGAAAATTCAACCGAAAATAAACAAATTCTGTAAATTATGATATCATTATTAAATTCACAACTTGAACATTGTGTTGATTCATTCATTCTGTGCACTATTTCAGTTATCTATAATAAAAATACTTGACATATAAAAGAATGAAGCCAGATGTCAAATTGTTGAAATCTGTGTCTCAGTGATAGATATTTGGAGATGCTATTGAATGACTGTCATAATTTGTGTTCATCTCTGTATGGTTATTGTTTGGCTGTCATAGACAAAATACAGTGTTTAAGATGCTATCATTGTTGCTAAATTGCAGCTCTCGGATGATTGACTCTTGCTAGTTGACGGGGACTGCTATTGCTTGACCCCTAAACGATCTATCTAGATGACCTTATGTCAAAGGTCAGATTCCATATTTGCCTCAGACCATTTGTTAGCTGTTAACTGCAGTTTTATTTTTTGGTTTGCATTGACTGATATGACCAAAGTTGAAGCTTTTTCATTTGGAGATAAAAAAATTTTTTGACATTCCAGTGTTTGCATTGAATGAATTTGTACCATACTTTGTTGTCTGCAGTATCATGTAGAAATATGCAGTTCTCATTGTTGCTCTTTAGTACTGTCAAACCTGTGTAAGCGGCACCTCTGAGTAAGGGCCACCCCTTGAATAAATATTGATAATTTAGAACAAAGTGACCTCTGAATAAAGGCCACCTATCTATAAAGGGTACATTTTGTCTTTTCAAAGGGTGGCCTTTGTTTTCAGGTTTTACTGTAAATGGAAAAAAAACACATAACTTATTGAGATTTGTTCAAGTATAAAAGATGACATAGAATTTAAAAAAATGGATCTCTTCATGTTTGATGTATTGTAGACAGTTTGAGAAACCCAGGGTTAAACAAGTAATAAATGTAAAATTGTCTTTGATGTCTCAGTCAGTGAATCCTTATAGCTATACATATGTATTCTAATATATCCACAGTAACAGTCTTAACACCTTGTTGTATTCTGTTCAAGTTATGAACAAACAGGTCTCAAACATTTTGAAGTTTGTTCCTTTAGTGTTTCCATTTTGGAGAAATCTTCATGTTTTTTTAAATTATTATTTTACTTACATCTTAAGTACCAAACTGTATGTATAAGATTGACTTAAAAAAGATCAAAGGTGATTTTTATATTGATTGAGTGTTTGAATTCACTTTTTAACATCTAGTCATGTGTTGACTATGAATGTACCATTGACTACAGATTGGTTGAATTGTAACAGTGAATAAATAGTGTTGTGACAGTATTAGACATTGTTTGTATATGCTCCAAAGCTCCATATTAAGACATGGCACCAAAATCAGTAGTGATCAATGAGTTTCCCCTTTGTTGATGTACCCCCTTTATAAGTCATGGTGAAGACTGTAGTTGACCATCCTTAGACACTATTTTTTACTTGTGGTAAAGTTACTTACTCATTAAAAAGGCCCTAACTTTTTTTGGCCTCTTGGGTAAACACATTTTTTTTAATGAAAAAATAACATTCTGACATCGTAAAAAAAAATATTTCCTACCTACCTTGAACATTTCCTGGGTAGGGTTGCTGCAAAGAAACATTGCATAAGGATGGCCTGACTTCTAGTTGGGCTCTGTTTTAGTTTCATTTGAAGTTTTCACTGAAGTGTAGTAGTATTTGACCTACAGTTGCTAGATATTGATGATTTTATATGAATTAGTACTTTCACCTGGCATGTACGGACATTTGTGTATGTTTTATCTGTGTTAATATTTAACTTAGGATTATAAAGAGTGGCTTCCTCCAGTGGTGTCACTGCTACAGGGTGTGCCATATATCTACAGCAACTGTTTATGACTATTTATGTTAGAAAGGCTTTGAAGTTATTGTAAGGTTTGAATAATATCTTTTGTAAGTATTAACAAGATAAAATCTGTATCATAAAGTTAAAAAGTTTTGAAAAAGTCCTCATTGGATAAAGTTCTTTATCGTAAAAGAGATATTTATAGTTATATTTTGCACACAGCCTGTAGATGGTCCTCCTCTGTCTCCTGACACAGCCACAAGGATTACGCTTGTATGTTTGTTGAATTTAAGTAGTGAGAAACTAGATGGTTGAAGTAGCCAAGTGTCCATTTGTGATATTAAAGTGAATATTTGTTGTTACTCTCCTCAGAAAATGGAAAGCTTTATTTGTATATGATATTATCAGACCCACTACTCATGGAGTAATGAACAGAACCATTTGATGTTGAATTACCTGTGAATTAGACTCTTGATGGAGTAAATGTACCTGAATGTGACATCACATGGAAAGGTTTCTTTGGGAAACAAGCAACTGCTGTAATTTTGTTTCATGCATTTTTTATACTAAATTTTCACTTTCAGACAAAATCATGATTATCCTTAGATAATAAAATAACGTCTTGAAAATATAATTCTTAAAGGAGATCGAATATACATAATAGACAGATTACTTAAAACAATAATATAACTTTAAAATTGCTGTGCATAGATACATAGTTTTAGAAATTCAGAATAGATCAGCTGTGGTATTAAGGATACCGTCTATATGAGTTACACCTTCATGACTATTACTGTAAGAGGCTCGCAGGGAAGATTGGGCCTGTGCCTTAAACTGCGTTGCCTCTATGATTACATCTTTATTAATTATTATGATTACTGTACATACAATCAGTACATCAATTTGTACATGATTACAATCTATGCCTTCCGATACTTATACTATGGATGTATGCCATATAAGGACATAAGGCCTAGATATCGTGACAGATGTCACATTTTGAACATTAATTGTTTTTAATTGATGCAACATGCTCCATTGTGTGATATTACCGGTGGGTTGAATTCATTGATTTACGACTGTAACAATGAATTGTCATCTTGCTTCGGTCTTTCATTGTAGTCTATTAAAACAAAATGTCACATCATTACGAAATACACCTTAATTTGTCCAATCTTTACACAGTAAATTTGCATTATTGGAACAATAAGTCGGACAATGGAAGATCATGACGGATCTCTAACAAGTGGGATTATGGGTAAATCATCACAGCCGTTGTTTGCACTAGCTGTAAGGGTTGTGAAGAGAACGATTTATGCAAATATTTAACAAGTTTTTTTAAGTAAAAATGAGAAAAGTTGGCATTGTTAGCACATATTCATCTTCCACTTTTATTTGAAAATTGTCACTCGTTTGCTGGATAATAAACATGGTAGCATTTTGAATGTTTACATAAATATTCGCCGAGTTTGTTTTAGTTTTAAGCATCATGTGGGGTAGCGAGAAATCGTTTATATTTTTTCGTCAAAACAAACAAGATTAACAGATTTATGTATTTATGTAAATTTTAGTTTCAGTGACAGTTTGAGGAACAATTTGTTGTATTATTGTAAGATTTGATTTCTTGTATAATTCTTTATTGGCTGCAAATCATGCTGCAGTTTGTATTGATACTTTTGTATTGATTCCGTTCACTTGGTTATTACATGTATATCGTGTAGATTAGACACATGATTTGTACAGGAAATGTGTGATAATTACATGATGTTGTAATCCACATGTCACCTAGATATCATCTGGTCATCATATTGTTACTGTAGGTGTTAGTTATGGGTGTGAAGCTTGTCACAAAAATGCAAATTATGAGAATTTATGTTACTCGAACATCTGACAAAATCTACCAATATGCAGCTAAATGATTTATTTTATTGACAAGAAATAATAATAATAAAGACTTTATTTATAGACACCATACAGTTATGTCCAATATCCCTGTGAGTCTCTTGGTCAACACTATTTACATATATGCATATATTACATGAAAAAAAAAAAAAAAAAAACAACAACAAAAGTATATACATTCAAAGAAAACAACAAACAGTATATAAACACGTATAATGTACACATCATATTATCTGTCAAATAGTTATTCATACTTCAAGAACTATTAATGAAGTATGCAAGAATTGTTCAAGGAAAAAAACACGTTTTCATGAATTCTATTTGAAGACGTATATAATACATATCAATTCACCTGTTGTCATGTTATCATACATTCAGATCCAACACGAATGCTTACCCAACTAAGCAAATAATATTCATGATAATTATTTGTTGAGATGATAATTAAGGGTGTGGCTGAAGAGCATCACTGACTGATTCTAGAGAGGGACTCGACTGCAGGGAAGCGATGGAAGTGTTGTTCTGGTAGAAAACGCTAACAATCTGCTATCACAGTTGATTAGATCAAAAAAAAACTCTGCCAATATTTGTTGGCAACATCCATAACACAAATTATTATTGTGTGAGAATTGTTCGACCATAAAATGAGTTTGTGCTTCATACTCGAGACTTGTCAGTATCATGTATTTAGTGCTAACTTATCATAATGAGTTATAATTCTTTATTTGGTTACAGTTGTTATATTTTAAGCATGAAATATTCGATGTGAATTGTCCGTGGTCTTTGAGAATAGGGAAATACTGACAAACCTGTGAACAAGACCAACCACGGGAAAGACGAAATGTGGCCTTTATTGACAGGTGGCATTTATTCAAAGGTCATTTTGTTCTAAATAAGCAATTATGTTTTTTTAAAAGAATAACCTTTATTCACAGGGTGGCCTTTATTTGGAGGTGATTGACTGTATTATCATACACTTATACTTCAGTACCATCAGTCTTGTGTTTAATTGCAAATTGTTGTTCGGTTTCAAATAAATTATAGATATATAATTCATACAATAAATTTAATACATTCAGCTATAAATTATCTTAGATGCCCTCTAAACAATATGATCCTACTTGGCTCTAATTCTATGACGGTATTCAGGATCTGTGAATTATTCAAATGATTCGAGACATGAATAGTCTCCCTTTGCTTGTCTGAAATCAGGATTGTACCATGAAAGTTCAACTTTCCATATCTATCACTCGCTCAGTGAGCATGAATTTTGATGCGGACCAAAGTGCTATGTTTTTCTACATCTGCAATGTACATGTAATTGTTAAACTGGTTCCTGTTCCATGTTGCAGTGCAAGTCTATGTATGTTCAGTTCCCATGAGTACTTTCAGTACTTTGATTATATTTTTATTGGCTTTTTGAAGGCTTTGAGAAGGAAAGCCTGGTATAGTGTGTGTTGTATCTTACACCTGTACATTAGTTAATTTAACACTAAACAACTCTTTCTAGCTTTAGACTTTTCATTAATAATTGAAAAGATTTCAATAAAACTTGGCACAAATGTAAAACATGTCTAGAAAGTGTGCTTAAAGCCAAGTTCAAGGTCAAAGATAAGGTTGTTACCTCATCTTGTCATTGATACATTTTTAGCTTTGTTGTGTGTATTCCTGTAGTTTTTCTCATTTCTATGTTGATTGTGATTCACAGATAGGATTTACAGATAAAACTATTTCTCTACTGTTTTCTTTTCATCAAAATAAAATTTGAAAATTGTTTTCTCTTGAAAGTTATGCATATGCAGATATATTTGAACGTGTGAAATGATGGGATCAGAAATTACTTGTTCACTTAAATTTATGTATTTTTTTCATAAACTTTGTCAATCTTTTTTTTTAACTTTTTCCTAACAATTTGTTTACTTCAGTATCTACAAATTTTGGATGTTCAATCATTTTCTCATTGTCTCTTTATGTTCAATTGTTATGCCCCAGTATCGATGTTGGTTCCTCATGACAATCTTTACAGGACCTGTGCATTTTCAGATCAGGTCAAAGGTCAAGGTCACCCAGAGGGGGGGGGGGTCACTGTGTTTTAAAAACACATCTTGTTAAATACTGTTTATTGCCTAGTTACTCTTATTTCACATACTACTGTTTTTAAGTTCTGATTTTGCTTGGCCTGACAGCAGATCTTTCTGGCTTGAATGGTTTTTCACTTGTGTCATGATTTCTCCACCATGTTTTGTATTCAGATAATGCAATGGAGTGTTAGAGATGCAAACTGAAGACAGAAATTAGGTATCCAGACCCTGTGTACAATTCAATGTAAAAAACATATTACCTTACTTCACAGATCTTTAACAGTGTCTTGTATTGTAATGCTAAAATATCTTACATAACACCCACTCTTCTATATGTTAGCCAGTCTGATATTCACATACACATACAATACGACCTCTCCAAAGCAACACCCTTTGGGAGAAGAAAAATGTTGTTGTTGATAGGTTATTGCTCTAGAGAGGTTAAAATAATTGTTAAATCGTGCAGTGGGGAAAATCATGCTGTTGTAGAAGGGAGGTTGTTTCTCAAGAGAGGGCTGCTATGGAGAAGTTGTAATTCATATCCACAACTCTTCTACTGTGATATTGAAGTATCTTACCCCTATACCCCTCCAATGTTTTAAAAATGACAGAATTAGCTGCATTAAATTATTTTAGAAAAGGTCAAGGTTAAATGTTACTTTTTTGCTGCAAATTTTTACATGATTGTTGTGAACAACAACATTCCCACAATAGAATTACATTTAATAATTAGACAAAATGTTTGTTATTCCTCCAAGAAAGGCTGAATTAAGTCATTATCCTATGCTACAAAAATCATATAATTGTCATATAATTTGCCCTCTGTATAATGAATGATAATATATAGTATGATGTGTTCAATACATGCATCTTTTACCTTCATCAGAGGATTTATTTATAATGCGTGATGTACTATGAACTACTTGCCTTGTGCACAATAAAATCCTACATTTTCATTTTTTCTAGTTCATTCATTGTCTCAGACATGATGTTTAAATTCTGTAAAAATATACAAATATCATGGATGTTTAAGTAATTGTCTTTTTATTCCTCGATAACAATCAGTTGATTTATACTACAGGATTATCATAGTGCCGGAAAAATCATCGCCGAGAAATGAACCTATTTTTCCTCACTTAGTCTGTCAACGCTGATTTTTCCTGTCTAATGGACTAGCAGGGTTTATGTTGATTTCATGTGTTTCACATGTCGTAAGGTGGATACTGACATTATCTACATGCTGTTTTCACTATCTATAAACTAACAACTTAAACACAGTTGCAAAATGTCTTCAAAATGTCTTCAAAATAGCAGAGTAGCGGCCTCCCTATTCTTAATGAATAAACCATTCATTTCCTTCACAAAATAGAATTGTTTGCAAATATTTTCTTGACAGTTCTGATGTTTTTAACAATTTCTCTGCAGAAAGATTGAATATTTGTCTTAAAAACGCGCTTGAAGAATGTGATTATTTTTAGATTGGAAACAGGACTAAAATAATTATCAGCTACAAGACTGAACTATTGTTTTAACTTGTTGATATAGAATGTTTCACATAGTTAATACATGGTGTATCGGATATCATCTTAGTACATCTTAAATTGCCTTAGAAATACAAAAACTTTTCCTCCACCAGATTAAATGATCTACAGTTCATTTAGGCCCAAAAATGGCCCTGTGACAAATATAATTATGATACCAAAGAAAAGCACCAAAAAAAAGCATAAAACGTCACTTATAAATTATAATCACTTGTAACATATCCTTGAATGTAAGGGGACATAATTTAGTAACATATCCTTGATGGTAAGGGGACATAATTTAGTAACATATCCTTGAATGTAAGGGGACATAATTTAATAGCAAACTGATAGAAAAGGTCTGTAATAACTTGTATTGACTGACTATGTCTGATTGAGGTACTGAAATGACTGAGGTTTGCTGATTGGCGCCAGTAACCAAACTGGCTTGTCAGAAATTTGGATATAACACATATGATAATCAATGGGCTATTTTGAGGCTTTACTTGGGTGACGTAATTTTGATATTTTAGCCAGAGAAATTTCATTTATCTACATAGATGTGAATAGCAATTATTTCATAATATTCTGATGCAGGGCTATGAACCTACAGCGATTGATTATATCAGAGGACAATGAAATTATGATTTCACAACAGGTACAGTGTGCTTGTTATGATACTGTCAAATTTCCTTATACTCAGGAGCCCCTTCACAATATTTCATATCACTCTGAATATGAGGCTACAACTAGCAACTTCCAACTTATTGGATGATTGGGTGTTTTAATTGCGTTAATTACATCAGTTGTAAGGTTAATACATTGGAATACATAAGAATTAGAGATGAAAAGCAGCCTACCTAATGTTAATTTAAAATCCACAGATTAACCTGCTAATGTAAAGTTAAGTTATCTTTGTCATATTTGAATGGACTGACAATGTGGTGATCTGTCTGAAATTCACATCATATCATACAGAAATACATTTATCTTTTATACAATATGCTTCATTTGTATTCTTGCACTTTAAAATGTTTCAATTTTTTGCAAATGTCAAAAATTTTAATTTTGGATTAAAAGATTAATTTACATTTTCTGTGACAGTCTGTTCTCTGAATCTAAAGACGAGTGAGATAAGATTAATTGTGTTTATGCAAATTAGATTCCAGGGGACGAAAATTGAATTATCGTAAGAAATCCATTGAAGACATTGCTGTAATGTGTTTTTGTTGAAGATTTCATGGGCCCTATGAAACACTGACATGCAAATTGTCAATTAATTTTACACTGAGAAAAAATAAAGTTGAGTGGAGAGAATTCATCACAGTTTCCGCAATAGCCAAAAAATCCGTAGGATTAGTCCCAAATGGAAATTAATTGATTGAGACTTTCGTTGTAGAGCTATTGTTAAACGAGTCTTGAAGGCAGTAGTTACAAATTTTTCTCAATGTTGTTTATAATTAGCAAGAATTGATCAGGAGAATTAGTTAATTGGATGTTAGGAAAAGGATGATTTTTCTGAACGATTATTCGTCTGGAGGGAACTAAGGAAGGAATCATGTCATGTGATGTAGCTCTGTGATACATGTACATGCACATGCTTTTCTGTGTGTTACATTCATGTTTGTTTATCATTGAATGTAAACTCTGATTTGTTTTGTTTTTATTTTCTTTGTTGATTATTGTTGTATATGGTTTGCATTGCTTGTTTGTTTTTGAATTTGGACTTTATAAGGGGTGTTATTTTAAAAGTGGGTGTATGAAACCATGATGGTATGTGGAGTCACATGGTGTATGGAGTCGTTGTGCTGCATGGAGTCACAATGGTGTTTAAAATCAAAAATGGTGTATGGAATCACAGTGGTGTAGTAACAGTTGCGTATGGAATCACAAATGGTGTGATGCATGGAATCACAGTGGTGTATGGAATCACAAATTGGGGGTTGGTGTATAGAATCACAGTTTGTGGTGTATGGAATCACAACAGAGTACAGAATCACAGTGGTGTATGGAATCACAATGGTGTACACAATCTACCTTACCAGTTCCTCCTCAAATTCTTAAAGCATCTAACTATAATTCTGTCATTGCAACATATAGATGAAATATAATCTATGTCATGATTTTGACACATTTTGTGAAAAAAAATATAATGAACATTGACAGTATGATTTTACAGTTTGTGATTATTCAAATGAATGAGTCAGTCACTTATTGTGTTAGAAGTTTTATCAATGTTTATAAAGTCAAGTCCTTGTTCTTCTCGTCATCAAAATCCCCAAAAGTTTGACTGAGTCAATTTAACAGAATTTTTAGTGTTTTCAACTTTTTTCTGACACCTATGTGCTAAATGTTTTTGAATTATTCATATTACAAAAAGTTAAACAAATGATCATAAAAAGGCCCCCTCAGGTTGTGACTGGTACTATATAAATGTCAAAAAGTAGCGTCCTTAAAGAATTTCTCATTACTTTCAACCGTAATATAAAGTTTCTTCGAACACAGTATTTGCAATTCAAATTAACTTTCGTAACTCAGGCCCGTCGGTAGGTATTGTGTGTAAAAAGTTTGAATTTCACTAATTTTATATTTAGAACATTTTAACAGCAATTTCTTAAGGGATAACCTGGTGGGGGTGAAGTTTGTCATACATTAAAAAAACAGATTGTCCGCGTAGAAACAGTTAGGTTTCTAGTTCCTTGACAGAGTCATTCAAGATGGCTTTAAGGCGTATAAACGTCAGAATAGACTGTGAACTTAGGGAGTGTCAAGGTCAAGGTTTCAAAACAGATTTGCGTCTAACGGTACTTCTCTGTCGCATATTTTGTAATATTAAGTTTTTTTTATTCTTTGTTATTGTGTCACTTAAGCTTTGATAATTTTGTAAAATGGTTCTTTTTAAGCAGTTTGTGTCACAATTATGCGCATGTTTGTTTGTATTGCTGAAATAAATGATAAACATCTAATTTATATGTTTTATTATAGTTATATGACAATATATTACCAGTTAAATATGCATCACAAAAAGTCATACATACATTAGAGATATCTGTGTAGATTTAAAGTATTAAAAATTTATCACAAACTTTTCAAGATTCCTCATTGTTATCGTTTATTGTCCTTTATTTTACTGGAATGGATTTATTGGACAGTATACAATAATAATATCAGAGTTATAGCCCTTGATGTCATTAATATTTTTTTTCAATTGTCTTGGATTATTGGAATTGAATTTCTTTTATCAGAGATCATTATGGAATGTTGAAATATATGTTCTACATTTATGTTCCTTTCTCAAAGACAAGATACCAATGTTTCTGGTCAAGGTTGTTACTGAAGGTCAAATAATAGCTTCACATGTTTTCAACAGTGGTTATTACAAATACTGATTTTGACGGCATTATAATTAGTAATATTGTCAGGTCATACTGCAACAAGGAAGAGACCATGATTTGAGCAAAAAAAAATGCTCCAAGAACTGCTGGCTGTAGAATTAGGAAATTTGATTCTTTATGCGTGTACGTTCCCTCATGATTTGACGATTTGTGACATATTGTTGATCGTGAGAATAATTGGTACTGTCTTGTAAACAGACATCAGTATCATGTTCAGACCAGTCGTATCACAGGCTTAAATGCAGATGTCTAGTTATATCAAAACTGTTTTTGTTTCAATTGTCAATATGTTTATGCATATTTGATCATTTAGTTTTCATTGAATTTATATAAAATAAAACTAGAATATAAAGATTTTTTTCCTCAGTTTACGCAGTTTTTATACCATGTAATTTGAATTTTCTTTCATTTTGACGATATTTGTTATGTAAATTACTTATTCGCAAGTCGTTAAAGTTCAGTTTGAAAATTACTTTAAACAAGACTTGATTCAGAAAAAAGCAATTGTAGCGAAGAACATCAGGTAATGGATTTTAAGCCTATTGTATTCATACGCATCAGTTTAAGACTAAACTCAAGCATAAATAATGATAACATTTTGCGTCAACAGCCTGCGGTGCTCCCATTAGTTTACGTTCTGGTTGGCTTAATGATTACAATTGATGCCTGAGTCGTAATTATAGAGTGAGGCTGTATCAGGGAAGCCGCTTTTATTTTGGGGTGATGAGGTCAGGGGAGCACAGTCGAGTCCCACTGCGGCATTCATCTGAGGCTGTACATTTGGAAAGGTTTTGTTCATGTGAAAACATGTTGTGAGGCCGGAGATGGGATTGCTTTCAGCTTAGTTTTCTACTTGGAAACTGAAACTTCGACTTATTGTACTTTAAGGAAATGTACACTGCTATGGAAATCTGTTGAAAATCAAGTGTTGATTGTTTTCAGGGTGTGGGGCAAACATGGTGATTTGTGTAAAATTACCCCGATAGGTTTCATCCAAGTCACTTGACCCACGTATCAATGATTGTTTAATTTGAATTGTTTTCTTTATACCCGTGTTGATAGGGTTATGTAGACATGCCAATCAATGTTTGTGATCTCGAAAATGTTGTAACGTTGATTTTTATCAGAAAATTCTTGTAAAGTTGTTGTTTAAAAACACCTTAAAGTTATTAGACACCAGTTTTGAAAAAAAAGAATCAAAGGTCTTTTTACGGTTTGGTTCAAGTATGAGCTCGATGTATTCTATTGTTCATGAACCAAGCTGTATATAGAATTGTGTGGACAGAGAATATGATGGAATAAATGGCCAAGTATTGATCGGGCCAGGTATTATTCATTGATTACATTTAATTAGTTATGACACAGTCTCGGAATACTTCCGAAATATTGATCAACCAATTATTCCCCTTTGTTACCTCCTTAATTACCACCCTCTGTAGCTAGTCGGCAAATATTTTCTTTTTGCTGTGAACTGAATGGGGGCAAAAATTTATAATCCATCCGGTACACAATGGGTTGAATGCACACTAATTATGACCGTCAGTTTATTGACATTTTTCATAGCCTAGTCCGTTTCACCTCGTTTTCACGGGTGTCATCCAATTTATAATTTCTGTTTATGAAAAGTTTTATCGCAATTTAAATCTTGATGGAAATTGTTGATTTGCCGAAGTTGCGAAGGATTTTGACATTTTTGCCACAGTGATTTATCCGAACGCTTTCAAAATTTTACGAATTACCTATTGTGTCAGTTATTTTGAATCAATTTTAAAGTGATGGCAAATTAACACAGTGAATCTAAATACACTGGTATGATCGGCTTCAAAGAACTGAACACAATGTTCGCCCATCTTCCTACCATCAAATTATGTGAATCTGAGCAAATAATTTGTTCGGATTGCTTAAAGGGTTGTTATAGTAGATAAAAAAGTTTTTTTTCGATCATCAAATTAAGCATCATTCGTTCTTTTGCTTAATTTAATCACAATGTCTTTACTTGGTCTTTGAGAATTTCATTAAATCTTTGTACCACTGTGTGTATGTATGGAGTAATGTTGAATTACGCTTGTTAATTGGTCGCCGTCCTTTGATGTTTTTGGTTTTATTCCTTTTTAAAGTAAATTAATACATACGCTTCTTTCTGTCTATACTTAAATGGAACTCCAGATTTTTATAGTATGCACACATTTTCTGTTAAAATCTTTCTGATGTCATTCTAGGCAGACACTCCGGGGTGAATTTGTTGTCTGAAAATGTTTTTCGTTTAATGTTTATAGGCTGCCACTGTAAATATTTGTCATCAACAACCATAATTGCTTCAAAAATCACTTAAAAATGAGCTTGAATTGAATTTTACACAAATTTGCCAGAAATAAATAGATTTGGTCCATTTGTTGTAGCATTAGACATTGTCGTTCCATTGGGAAAAGACATGACATTAACCTAACCAGCCAGGAAATAGTCAGAACTTTTCACATTGTATCATTTTACAGTGGTCGCTAAGCAACCGTTTGATTCTTCTTATTACATTAATGGACAGGCAGAGACGGAATTAAATTTGGACATTGTCGTGCTTGGAAACGATTGAAACTACTTATTTATATTACCTTATTGTCAGATAGATTTGAAATAATGACCATAATCTCATGATTATTTTGTCACATTGTTCCAGAATGAGATTTTAAGTCTACAATATCTTATATCCAGACATATTTTGGTAACTCAAAGATCATTTGTTGTGGTTGTCTGCAAGTTTATGCCGTTTATCTATTAAAGGAAATGTTTTTGTATACTTAGTCACTGAAATAATCTTTGTATTATTTCTTTGATTATTGAATGATCAGTTATATGTTCGATTGTTCAGTGGTATGATTGATTGAGTATCACTTAATTGTTTAATTAATTAATTGATTGAAGATTAATTGATTGATCAAGCGATTGGTTAGTTAAACAATTAATTGATCAAGTGATAAGTCGATCAATCAAGTGATTAATTGAGTGATTGACATTGATTGATTGATCATGTGATCGATTCATTCAATGATAGGTTAGTCAATCAAGTGATTTATTGATTTATAGATTAATTGATTGATTGATGAATGGTTTTGCGATTGTTTATTGCTTCTGTTGTTTTTCTTATACAGTTAAGATATTACAAGCCCGCCCGGCTAGCTCAGTGGTGAAAGCATTTGTCTACTGATTGAGAGGTCGTGAGTTCGTACCCCATGCGAGGCTCACACTGTGACAAATTTGAATGAAGATATTACATCCTATGTTAAATTGTCCTCCACCTCTGAAATATGTGGGGTAGCTTGGCAGAAGCTTACGGATAGAATGTAGTTAGAACTGGTTAAGGCCTAAATGTCCAGGAAAGCTGGTTAGGATAACTGCCCGCCACGATATGACTGAAATAATGTTGAAAATGGCGTTAAACCCGATGAAACAAACAAACAAATAAGGTATTACACTTGTTATAGACGAATAAATGTACTTATAGCTCGGTAAAACTAAAAATCTTCATCAGAAATAGTTATATATATCAGTTTATCCCATCTTTTGTTCCTATAGATGTAGGCCTTATGTTATTGAACACATACTGAAACAATACAACATTTCAGTTTTATTTATTCATGTTTGTATGAATGTACGCATAAAGTGTATATAAATTTGTATTAGTTTACTATATATGAATATTCCATGTATTTCACATTTATTTTACTTATACCAGTTCACTAATGTATTGTCTGGATACCAGATACTCACAGCCATTCCTGGTTACAGTTGGATGGTGTACCATTTCTTATTGTGATTCATTCTTCTTTCCAGGCAAACATCTTACTGCATATGTAACGAGCAGTTTTCCAATTTTCGTTTATGTCACGTTTGACAGTTTGACAAATATGGTAAAATTCTTTGTGAAAAAAGCTTTAGCGGTGTTATATGGCCTGTATTTATTTTTTTGTTGATTGATTTATTCACCGTCATCCATAAACATGTCATATTGTATCACTAACAGAGAATTTCAAACATTGTGAACAGTTACCATAATCTGGAAATAGTTCTGTATAATTTTAAGGTGGATTGAGCATGATGGATCTGAACAAGGTTTGGAAAGAAAGCATTCAATCTTGTGTTGTCATATCAGACAAGTAATGCAATATATTTGAGGATTTTCTTGTTTCGAAAGAGGAAATAGTTAATATTCTGTAACTGAATGCTGGCTGCTCTAAACGAGATACGTTGCATGTATTGATGTATGAGCAGAATAAAACATGTTTGTCTGTCTTTTCTTTGTTCGTATTCTACAGAAACCATATTTCAGTGTATTTAATATAAGAACCTGGAGGCTGTGTTCGATTCATCATAAACTTACCATTGTACTTTGCTACATACATTTATGGAATGAAATCTGCCCAGCTTTCTGTAAGAAAAATGTTTAGAAACTTTGAGTATTGCATACAGCAGTACAATTTATATATTCAAAATTGTCTATAATACAGGCAGTAGCTATGTATTATAAAAAGCATTGTACAGTTCACCCATTACAGTCTAAGTTAACATTTGTAAACATTTTCCTCAATCTTTAAATAAATACAGAAACCCTATTGGTCGTGTTTGCTAATAAGCCTGGCTATAAAGTCTTGTTTTTGGAAATTGAACAATAGTTCATCTTTCCATAGCCGTCACTGGCTCGGCCTGCATGAATTTTGATGTGGACCAAAGTACTATGTTTTCTACATCTGCTATGCAATTGTTTCCATATTGCAGTTCAAATCTATATAAGCTCAGTTTCCATGAGTACTTTCAGTGCTTTGATTTTATTAAAAAATTAAAGCTGTGGTTTGACCAATCAGTTCATTATGTTGTTTGTCCAGGGGCTGTACATGTCATACATGGTTCACATAGCAGAGATCGTTCTTGTTTCAATAGCAACATGATAATGTTATCATAACCACCATGTTTCTCATAGCGTACAGAATCTCTTCTACCCTGAGTGTTTGCTCATGGCTCAAGGCCTTGTTAATGTCAATTAAGGAGCTCTAGGGGTTCATGATTGTGCCAATAAAAACCATAGGGGTCCGTAGCACTTCTTATTAAGAAATAATTAAGGTTGCAAAGATAAACAGGTTGACACGAATTGAACCTTATTGATGAGAGGATATTTTTGTATTTTGTTGTGATTTTTTAATATTAAGTGATGAATTTTGAATCAGTTACTTTGGTCATTTAAGTATTGTCAGTCCCAATTCAGCTGATTAAAAAAAGTATATTTACGAATATATAAAACCTTGATTTATATCAATACTATGATGTAGTGTAAAACATGCCTCTATTCTTGAAGTATTTTTCAAGTGGTAACATTTTTATATCATCAGTCCCTGTTTTACTATGAAAATAAAATCATGATTACATATTAATTAATAAGTGATTTGATATAGGCCTGTTTTTTGTCCAAGGGCTGTCGTATTGGCCCAAGGCCAATTAAGGGCCAATATATATAATATATATCAAATCACATTTTAGCAAGTTTTAAAAACTGTTTTAATCTCTTAAAAAGATTAAGCATGCATAAAAGTATTGAAGGTTAACGGTAGCAGAATGAATGTGTTTACCATGATGAGATAGTTGGTTCAAGCCCCAAGTTAAGTCAGCTTGTCTTGTATGATAGTGCCGGGAATCAGATATGTAAGTCACATTTAAATGTACAAAATGGCAAATACAATTAGTCTGTAAATTCTGATACTAATTATAATGTTTAAAACAGCAACAATGTTGCTTATAACAAAGAAATTATATGTATGACATTGTAAATGTTTATAATTATTGTATTTTCTGTGGTATGGTATTGTAATACAATTCATTTGTGAAGCCAACTTTTTTGATGTTGACAGAATTTTGTTGTGACCTTTGTTTCCAGTAATTCTTCCTGATATAAGCAAAAACCACCTAAAATTTTGATGTGAAATCCAGACAGCAAGATTGGCTTGTCTAATGTTAAGTACAGTTTCCAATGTACCAGTTCACGTTTTGCACAGTGTGAGCCTTGCAGAGATGTCAACCAGAAAAATTGGGAGAAGTTCTTCTTGTGGTACCTGGAAACTATTCACATGTAAAATAACTTGTACTTGTTGTTAATGGTGTTCAAAGCCATGATTTGTTTGTTTTATTGTGCTTGTAGATTGTTCTTACATTTGCCATTTCTTGCAACAAGGTCTGGTCCAACAATTGAGACCCTATCTTTAAAAGTAGCAACAATACTGAATTATTAAATGTAGCAATAATACTGAATTATTAAATGTAGGAACAATACTCGATTATTGATTGTAGTATCAATACACAATTATTAAATGTTGCAACAATACTCGATCATTAAATGTAACAACAATACCCATCTTTAAATATAGCAACACTGCCCAATTATTAAATGTAGCAACAATACTCAATTATTAAATGTAGCAACAATACTCAATTATTAAATGTAGCAACAATACTCAATTATTAAATGTAGCAACAATACTCAATTATTAAATGTAGCAACAATACTCAATTATTAAATGTAGCAACAATACTCAATTATTAAATGTAGAAACAATACCCTATCTTTAAATGAAGCAACAATACCCAATTATTGAATGTAATAACAATACCCAGCAATTAACTGTAGCCAAGACAGTTAAAGACGATACCCTGTTTTAAAATGTAGCATGAAGACCAATATTTGAATGTAGGAACATATATAATATTATTATAATTGACCCTATCTTTAGATGTTACAAAAAAGCTTATCTGCTTAGCTGAATAGCTAAACATGTCAGCTTTATGGACCTTGGGTTTGTTAGCATTTGATGCATGGGTGCAGAACATGTTCTCTGAAGATTTTGTTGAGTGAGGACATTTTTTTAAATCAAATGTCCTCTTCTACTCATTTGATTGATTACATGGAAAGATTGGAAGTTACCTGCAGAGAACAATGAACAGGTTATCTGCTTGTTGTTATAGGACTGAAATACTGTTGGAACAGCAGTATAACTACAAGTCTGTGCTCTTCTTTCGTCATTGTCAACTCATGTTTTAGCTGAGAGTACTAGGCAAGACACACCTAAATTATGGATTAGTTTTTAGTGTGTCAGGCCTGTTTTATGGGTGTGATCAGTTATCAAATTGTTTTCACTAGTTTTTAAAGGTTGTTTTGCTATTGTTTGCTTAAGAAGTAGAGCATATGAATAAAAAAAGAGAAAAATTGAAATGTTTTAAAATAGGCATCCATTGATGTGTGTGCATGTTCTGTGATCATTTAGAAGTTCAGTTTTTACCATTTATGGAATAATAATACATCTGTTACTACAGGAGGCTATCTCTCGGATTCATGTAATTGTAGTGATTAGTTAAATAGACTTAAAATAGACATCATAGATAATTACATGTCATTTATGTAGGAGTTAGTACTGGTGTTATATTCCTCCTGATGTGAAGTAATTTACTCACATGCATTGTGTAATAGGTCAGGATTAGTTTAGTATTTAATTGTAGAAATACTGTTTATTTTGAATGGTTTTGTTATTTTATTGACGCAATTATTACTCACCAGAATTCTGTAGTTTAATCTAAGGTGATAACCATAGTCAATAAGTGGGAACGCCTCCTTGTTCTATTTGTTTGGGTTTCACGCAGTTCTTAAACAATTTTTCAGTTATATACGGCGGCAGATTCATCAAGCAAGTTTTCCTGGACGTTATACAAACCAGTACTAACTTACCCTTCCACAAGGAACCGTCAACTTCTCCACATCTGGAGGAAAATCACTTTTGTTGGTCAAATCTTCATGGAAGTGTATGACCTACTTAGTCTGAACCATATTATTGTATATATTAGTGTATGGTTCTCTTAGTACTCTGATTTGATTGGTAGATATGTACATGCATTGTGACTCCCTACCTGACCCATGACCTTTATGGCTGTGAGTATAGGGTATTACTTAATTAAGATCTTTTTTAATTCTCTAAATTCCTATATGAAGAATTTTATCATATGAAGTGAAACTGACCCTAGCTTAGACTTAGGTCATTATTATTATTGTTTCTGAGTGTCAATGTTCATGTCTGCATCATGACTGAACAACTGCTAATACAGTCATTGACATGTATTGGAATTGAATGGCTGATAAGTAAATCTTAGCGAGTAATGTGCTTGGACTCACTTTAACCTTTCCTTACCAAACTTGTTCAGCATTTTCCTTTGAATGTAATTCATCAATCAGGGGAGGGAACTCTAATATTAATGACAAATGTCATGGAAATTATTAAATCTTTTTTGAAATTGGATCCATTCATAGTTCATTCCTGTTTTTTATGTTTGTTGTACATTAATAATATTTGAAGAATCTGTACAAAAATATTTGATTGATGCGATCATCCTTGATGCATGTTTTAATCAATGTTATAAATGGCTATCTTGAAGGTAACACATTTTCCTAAAACTTGATACTTGTGTTATGAGCACATTTTATTGGACGTTGCATTTTCTCCATTAATGTAAATCCATTCTATCTGAGGAAAACATGAAATCTTGCAAATATTCTTCTCCGTAGATGTATATGTTAAATTTATGTAAATTTGATTGATTTTTAATTGGTTTGATATCAAAGGATGAATTTTAATTGCGATAAATTATTATTGAATAATAACAGAGATTCTATCAATGATTATTTATTAAAATTTAACAATTAAAGACTTGTCACAAGTTTCCTCTATTTATCATTTCAACACACTGTGATGATCACTTGAAATCATGAGATTCTCAATAAACCAGCAGAATTTCCCTTATTTTACTTTATCAAAAGATATTTTGCATCACAAAGTTTAAACCTCTTTGAATGGAATTCATAAAAACATGATTTTATATAGTTTATGAATTGTTCTTGCTTAGTTAATGAAGTTTGCATAACTATTTGACAGGGTTATATGTTATAATATAAATATAGTTCAGTATGCAGATTGAGTCCTTAAATGGCAAATTATCTGCATGTTTATTAGGACAGACATGGTATCAGTATACAGATAAAACCCTTGAAACATTCACTCAAATGAAACATTCTCTGGTATGTTTATTAGGACAGACATGGTATCAGTATACAGATAGAACCCTTGAAACATTCACTAAAATGAAACATTCTCTGGTATGTTTATTAGGACAGACATGGTATCAGTATACAGATAGAGCCCTTGAAACATTCACTCAAATGAAACATTCTCTGGTATGTTTATTAGGACAGACATGGTATCAGTATACAGATAGAACCCTTGAAACATTCACTCAAATGAAACATTCTCTGGTATGTTTATTAGGATAGACATGGTATCAGTATACAGATAGAACCCTTGAAACATTCACTCAAATGAAACATTCTCTGGTATGTTTATTAGGATAGACATGGTATCAGTATACAGATAGAACCCTTGAAACATTCACTCAAATGAAACATTCTCTGGTATGTTTATTAGGACAGACATGGTATCAGTATACAGATAGAACCCTTGAAACATTCACTAAAATGAAACATTCTCTGGTATGTTTATTAGGACAGGCATGGTATCAGTATACAGATAGAGCCCTTGAAACATTCACTCAAATGAAACATTCTCTGGTATGTTTATTAGGACAGACATGGTATCAGTATACAGATAGAACCCTTGAAACATTCACTCAAATGAAACATTCTCTGGTATGTTTATTAGGATAGACATGGTATCAGTATACAGATAGAACCCTTGAAACATTCACTCAAATGAAACATTCTCTGGTATGTTTATTAGGATAGACATGGTATCAGTATACAGATAGAACCCTTGAAACATTCACTCAAATGAAACATTCTCTGGTATGTTTATTAGGACAGACATGGTATCAGTATACAGATAGAGCCCTTGAAACATTCACTCAAATGAAACATTCTGTGGTATGTTTATTAGGACAGACATGGTATCAGGATAATTGTTCTGCATTGTTGGACTGCATTGTTTGTTCCTATCAGCTTTAAACTAGTCATTTGCATGATCCATTTCAAATAAAAATTGCTGAACAATGAAGAATAATTTATATTTGTACAAATCCGTTGTTCTAAATCTTTGAAGTTCTTCTCATGTGTTCGCTTTCTTCCCTGTTCTTTTCATTATCGAAATAACCCTCATATAAATCGGCCTGCTCAGTTGACCTTTGACGACAAATCTTCAGCGATAAAATGTTTTATTTTGTCCTGCGTCTAATTCATTGATTAGTTCGCTGAATTCAAGTATTCAAATTAGGAACAATTTAATGAGAAACCAAATTTAACCTTTGATTCATTCTGTTGTATGAATTGTTTTGACTTTTGTTTAGTTTAAGATTTCGGGCGAAGCACATTTCTGAAATCTTGGAATTCCCCGCCATGGTGGTGTGATTATACAATAATTAGTACCTGAACTGTCTGGTGTGAAAGTGTAACTGTTTTAGATATCTAAGTCTCTTGTTTTGTTTGCCTAGTTGTAAAACTATGAATTGTGTGTTACTGTGTATTTTGTGTGGGATGTTACATGGTGTTAAATAATGTTTGTTTAGTTTTCTTCATTCGGATTAAATGCGGAAAAAGTGTCATAAATGATCATATACTGTGTTACAGACTTACTGATGTAGTTTCAGTATTTATGTGACACTTAATTCATACAGTTGCTGTTATTGTTGTTGCCGCAGTATTTTTACGTTAGTGAATGTACAAGATGATCACTTTTGTACCTTGTCTGTAAGTGATAATCCCTTTATCTTATTTGATAATTGATCATACATAATATTATTGTAAATATTTATATTTGTACTTTAACCTTACAATATTTTTCTTGAAGTAATTATTCATTTTATTCAGTAATTAATTCCTATATATCTTCAAATTATCAGCCGTAGTAGCCTTTAGCCTGAATTCATTAATTACCAATTAAAATCCTCATATCTTGCAACTCGTGGAAGATATGGCGATAGAGAATTTTCATTTATTTAAAAAATGTCGGTTTGGAAATGAGTTCCGCTGTTTTATGGATTTTCAATTGTTAAACTGTAATTTTCCTATCATTGTTGGTTGATGTATATGTTACCATCATGCAAAATGTCTGCAGATTTCAATGTGGTCGTTGATGTGATGTGATTTTCTAAATTCTGTGCATGTTTTAAATTGTCCTGCATCTCATTATATGTGTTCATGAATTAAGTGTGGATAAATCGTTTGTATTGCCGTTTCACATCTTGCTTGATTACATTGTGAGATTTTTCTTAAAGTTTGTATGAAAATATCGTATGTTGGACAGATACACAAATAAATTAAAGCTTTATTGTGTAAATGTGGATGTAGATGGTTTTTACACACAAGTTTATCCTTATGCATTGTCATACTGCAAACCTTCCTGCTTAGCGAACTTTGTCAAAGTAAAACTTTGAAATAAAACAAAAACTGAAATGCTTCACAGTCTTAATGAAATGATACTCTGGCAGTAGTAACGGACCTGTGATGATACTCTGTTTTAATGTCAACCTCAAGTACAAACACATGATAGGGAATGAAGGAAGGTTGAATTGAACAAACAAACTAACCAACGAGCGAATGAACAACTCAATAAACAAATGAAGGAATTAGCGAATGAACAAACCAATGAATGGAGGATGAGTGAGTGAAGAAATCAATAAATGAATGAAGGAACGAGCAAGTGAGCGAATGAACAAACCAATAAATGAATGAAGGAATGAGTGAATAAACAAACCAATAAAAGAATGAAGGAACGAGCGAGTGAGCGAATTAACAATCCAATAAATGAATGAAGGAATGAGCGAATGATCAAACTAATAAATAAATGAAGGAAAGAGCAAGTGAGCGAATGAACAACCCAATAAATGAACGAAGGAAGAAACAAATTAGTGAATAAATAAATGAATGAAAGAATGAACTAATAGATGAATGAATGAATGCATGATCCAACGAATGTATGAATGAATAAATAAATGAATCAGTGTTATAGCCTATGATTTTTAGCTTATTTGCTCCCTTATCACGAGCTCAAGGACCTCTGTACCATTGTCAACCCTTTCAGTTTGATATTTGTTCATATGTTGTTTTGTTGTATTTATATTTCTTTATTTGCCTTGGTTATTTATCTGTTTGCAGCAACTAGTATAATTTCATTTTCAAGATAAAGATTCGCAATCCTTTAATTGCTTGTGAATCATGATTGAGATTTTCTAGTAAATTCTGAAAGTTAATTGTTAGAGATTGCGCAAGGTACTTTACTATTGTTGCTCTGCTACCATAAAGCAATGGTGTTGCTGTGATTTGAAAATGTTTCTATGCTGTGCTGTGTTCTGAGAGGTGTGGCTAATGGATGGTTCCATCAGCACAATAAGGTTCCCTACACAAACCTGAGGCTACAAATATAATTATTTGGAGTAGTTTCGGGTATATAAAGCCATTGTAAAGGAAAGGAAAGTCATGAACAGCATATATAACTTAGTTTGAAAGTTCACAATGCTTAACTGAAAATATTTAAATGGAGAGATTTCAGTGCTTCTCGATGGATTTCAGAGAGAGAAAGTTATCTGCACATCCCATCACAAATTTAGAATTGTCAGCAAATTCTTGAAGAATTGATGGGGTAAATTAATGCTATGAATTGTTTTAATGGATATTTAATTGGAAATTTGAAGAACACACATGTTTTTTTGCATTCAGTTAGTGCTAACATCATTGCTAGCTTTGCAGACATTTACTGCTTGGTTTTCATTTGATCATTCTCTCTTTGCTGTTGCTGACTGGACACCGAGACAGGTTGTCATTCAACCTGCATTTATTTGATGATGAATCCACTCATGGTTTATAGAAAGTGTTTGATTTTACTGGTCAAGATTGTACAAAAATCATTTCTGGCTAACCTGTTCATTCCGGCTTGAAATGATTATTTTTATTTTTTGCGGCACAACTTTTTTGTGTACGTTAAGACATGTTTGGTAATAAAAATATTTATTGTTGAAAGCCCCACCATGTTAAAATTGGTTCCAAATTGTAAACAACTCTGTTTATATCTATTAAATCCTTATCTCTTCTGTATGAATGTTAACTTGTTGCTTTTGTGTCAAAATTACCTATTTAAACTTTACAATCGAATGATACTTTTAAATTTTCGATGTCTATCGCTTTATGTAATTGGTTTTCATATCGTGGAATAATCGATCCTGATTGGACCATAAATGTATAATTAGGCAACATTTATGCTAATTAGCAAGATTATTGTGATTATGACAATTTTCTTTTGGTACATACGTTTGATCTAAGGTGATCATTGAGATAGTCAAAGGGTCACAAGATTGTTAAGAGGGGAGAAATAATTGAAATTAGTCAATGAATGACCTTGGTTGCTTCTAAGGCAAATCTTTGTCTGAATGCAAGGATGAGCCAATATTATCTGGTCAACAAAAAAAAGACAGGTTTGTCTATCTTCCTCTAATCGTTTCTAACCAGGTGAAATGATGTGTGAATTATAAGAATAACTCCAGATGAGATTCACTAGAAATTAGACATAGACTTGTATGGAGATTATTTATGTGTTTTCTGTTTAGATGATAATTAGATGATTGTTGAAGGGCCTATCTAACATGTATGAAAAGTTCAGATAGGCCCTTATAATTATAAGATGGCATTATGTACTTTTTATTGTTTGCTATGGTTATCTATACACAATAACTTCCTCCTGATATTTTTCTGTATTGTAAGCAATTTTTTTTACACTGAAAAGTTAAATCTTGACTTTGATCTGATGATATATTTTCATTGTATTCAATAAAAGCCAGTCGTGTCCCTCTGATACCAAGTATTGTTTACCAGGACTTATTTTGTATGCTCCTTATGCTGGTCTATGTATAGTTCATTGGATGAAGAAGAAGTCCATGTACTCATAGACTGTGACACAGTGGTACTCATAGACTGTGACACAGTGGTACTCATAATCTGTGACACAGTGGTACTTATAGTCTGTGACACAGTGGTACTCATAGTCTGTGACACAGTGGTACTCATAGACTGTGACACAGTGGTACTCATAGACTGTGACACAGTGGTACGCATAGACTGTGACACAGTGGTACTCATAGTCTGTGACACAGTGGTACTCATAGACTGTGACACAGTGGTACTCATAGACTGTGACACAGTGGTACTCATAGACTGTGACACAGTGGTTGTCATCTGAAACCTCCATTCTATTCATCCAAGTTTCATTTATATCTTCCACTGTTATTGGAGATTGGTCATTGGTGCTAGGAGGTATAAACGTTTTAGTTGCCACCACTGTATAAAGGTTATTCTTTATTGATTATTAAGAAAAAAACGACCTCCAAATGAAGATCACCTGTCTATAAAGGCCACATTTTGACTTTCCCAAGAGTGCAGCCTTTGTTCAGAGGTTTTACTGTTCATAGTAGTTCAGCTGTTAAAATGTGGGCCTTTCAGTTAGTTTTGGAATTATTATGTTTGACCTTATTATTGTGTTAGATATATTACAAACCAAGTTTTATCATAGTATAATTACAGACACCAAACAGCAATTGTGGTCAATGAACATCTCATACTTAAAGCCTTCTGAATTTCACAGTTTTCTGTAAAGAAAGGATTACAAAATATTATTCAAATCTTTGTTCGTTAATTCTGTTTGAATATAACTTTTGTCAACATTTAAGGTCATTGGTATATAATGTGCAAATAATAGCTGAATAGACATACATCACTTTGTCCATTATTTAGTGGTCAATGATTTTTAGTTGGGACACTTCACTTGTGAAATGTTCACGCAAGTCACAATGGATGATCAGACCTAACCTTATGGTTAATGTAATTGTTGTTGTTGTTATGGCTTTATGTTCATCTCAGACAACGCTGCTGATAAGGATTGGATGTTGGGGGCCGGTCAAGTATGTATTTGACAGTATTTACAATACGGAGAGGATTTTTCATTGTAAGCCATTTATTTACCTTAAATGACCTGATGAACTCATGTCCGGTATGGACCGTCCCTTCGTCCGTGTCTGAAATTTGTGACATTTAAATAAATAGCCTGACTGTATTTTGTCATAGAAATAACAAAATTTGAAGATTTAATTTCTTTATCTGTTGAAGTAACTGTATAAATGTTTGTATTAATTTATATTTGTTTGTTGGTTAATTCATATTGAAGTGATTAAGGATTTTCTCAATTTGTTAAATGTTTTGATTTTTAAGACTTTTATTACAAAAATGTTTTATGTACATTTTGTAACACTATGTAAGTTTAGCTAGATGACTGAATTCTTGCCAATATATGTCTGTAGTATTTTATTAACTGTAGTTAATCCAAATTAAATGAACTGTAGTTGTAATGTCAAGTTAGTAAAATGATAGTTTAATTTTACTGTTTGATGAAATTGGATGAAATGTATTCCTACTGTGATATGAAAACCTCTGACCCCTGTCAAATAGTTATTAATAATTCATAAACTGTTCATAAAGTGTGCAAGAATAGTTCAAGAAAATTTCATGAAGTGTGCAAGAATAGTTAAAGAAAATTCATGAAGTGTGCAAGAATGGTTCAAGAAAATTCATGAAGTGTGCAAGAATAGTTCAAGAAAAATTCATGTTTTCATTAATACCATTCAAAGGGGCTTGAAATCAGTAGATCACTAGTGATTATAATTATCTGTATTGTTATGGTCACTTATCATTTTACTTCAAACATCTAGACTTACTGATTGTATGAACTATATAGTACAGATATTATCAGACCGTATGCTACATGTTGTACTTTATTCTGTTGTTTTTAGTGGATATTTAATCTAAACAAAAGCACATAAAACTGTAATTTCTGGACTGCATTCAACTGTAAGCTGTAATAATCATCTCCTCAGAAAATCCAAACTATTTTACAAGTATTTTCCTCATTGAACCCTGGATCAGAATCATTTCACTTGTCTGTAAATGGTAAGCACCTGTAGAATAGAACACCACTTAGGGTCCATAATATACTGATAAAATAATAGCTTGTCCCTTCAGCTTTTTTTCTAGAAAGAGACTTGTTGAATGTATATTGGACTGCTAAAATCATAAGATTTCTGTTGTGAAAAGATGATGCTCCCCTATGATAGGCTGATAATTAGTCAGGTTTCCCATTTGGTTTGTTTGATTGACAGATACACCACATTCTGTAGGAATATCAGATTTCAGTGGAGGCGGAGCTACACTGCCTAGTGGGCTGAGTTGGACAGGTGTGGGAGTGGTTTAAACAAGTTGACTCCACCTGTAAACAGTGAATTCTAGCGGATGGTCAACCAGTAATGATTCTTTATTGGAAATCTATTAATATTAATGGCGGAGTGATTATACTATATCCTCTGAGTTTATCAGAATCATTCACTGGTATGTTACTGAGTTTCAAAAAATATTCTGGATTTGATGTTTCATATACAACTCAACTGAATATCTGGATTTCATAATCCAGTGTGAGTGATAAGGATTTTTTATATATTTATAAATATATAATAGAGATTTTTTTGGAGTTATAGTCGTGAGGTGACTGTATATACAGGATATTGATAAATTAGTGTAAGTTTTATTATCTTTTATTATGTTTTGTGTGTGTGTTGTTGTCATTGCTATATTTTTTACAAGTCTCCAGTGCCGTCATCTCTTGTCTAATTCAATTTACACAAACTTATTCAAATGATCCTCGTACAGAGTTTGTTCCAAAACTTCAAATTGTGACTTACTCCAACACTACATACTATGTTCTGTAGTAGAAAATACATAACTGTCAAATTATGTCATTTCTGTGTCCGTTATTGAATTCTTCTAGTATTTTGATGTGATATTAATGGTGCACACAAAATAATTTTCTATCTTTATTCATTATGAATGTAATGATGTTAACATACATATAATATTGTAAAGGATACGCCAGGACTGTAGGTATGTACTTCTACTTTAGTCTGATCAAGGTGTCATGTTTAATTCTCCTGATCAGATAATGTTCCATATTTACGGACAATGTTTCATTTCTTAGGAAATCTAATACATACACCTTCTTTACTCTCCTTATAATCACATACAGACTTTTACCTCTACATTCTTAATGTGTGTAGCTTAAAATTGATATGATTTTTTTTTCAAATATAGTTAAGATAATCCTAGATTAAAATGATTTGAAAAACAATTTACATGTTCATTTTGATTGGAAAACATCAGTTTTAATATTTTATGTTCTTACATACCAACTTAAAATAAGAAATATTTCATTCTTTATTTCAAACAGATCCCCTAAAACATGATATAATTATGGTATCTATAACTGAGAGTTTTTATATTGAATAGAAATCGGGTATTAATAACGGGTGTTGTATTTACTATGTAAACAGTGTCAGAATTACTGGCTTTCGCTGAGGTCCCGAATCATGTTTTACGTTTATATAATGTAAACATTTCATTATATTCATTTTTTGAAGTTACTACAATTGTGTGAAATCTGTTTTTAGCAGTACTTGACAAAAAATTATAAATTATTTATCTGTGTGACAGTCAATTCAAGTTTTTAATTTAAGCTTTTATTATTTTGTTATTAAATTGTTTTTGTTTTTACTTAGACATTATGTTCTGTTTTGAAATAAATAAAAGACATAAAATCGTTTTATTGGACTATTAGTATGTATGTTCTCCTTCTGCATTTAATTAAGACTGTTGTGTTATTCTCATTTTAGACACTATTAAATGTCTTTTAAAACAAATAAATTGAACTCGATTGTTTCAGGTAAAATTTAATATGCTGCTTATTACAATATATGAAGAGAAAAATCCAATAAGAAACTGGCTTTTAACAATAGTTTGTATTTTATTGGAGAACAATATTCATGACTGTAAAGGCTAATTGGTGCTATGTTTTTATTGCAATCCACTTGCAAGAAACAATTATTCATGTCTATTTATCAGACTTTATCTGAAGACTTTCTTTTTATTTACCACAAATATTCTTTCATTTTATTGCATTGTTCAGACAGAACAATTTTTCATAGATAATCTTTGTTGACCTGTTTTCTGTGTGAATGGTATGTTTTTTTTTCTTGTGTATATATTGATAATCGTGAAACAAGTATGAAAACTGTCCTATATTTAGATGTAATTCTTAAATAATCTTGTAATTAATCTGTTCCAGAATTTTTTTGTAAGTTTTATAAACTAAATGTATCCAATATGATTATGATCTGTTCAATATATGATGTATGATTTATTTTTATTAGATGTTATTCCTGTTCCGGATTCGGTTTAAAATTGTTTCGGCTTATAATCTATGATTTAGTTTTTAAGACAAAAACATTCAACATTTTAAAATGCTGGCCATTTTGTATGTCATGGTTGTGCATTCTAATTTATGCCTTGAAACTTACGAGAAAATATGTGTTTTGACAAAAAAGAAAAGACCTTAACCCACTGTGTACCTTAGGTATTTACTTGATGACTGTCCTAAACATTGAAACATAAATCTCTAACAATGCGTCTCTGTTTTATTTAACAATTGAACTGAAAAATAATGTTAAGTTTAACAGAGTACCTGTACATAGCAATTATCATTGTATTTTACGCATTGTTGTTAATGAGAATCGCAATAGCCAAAAATGTTAAACTTGATTTTAATGGTAAAAACATGTTAATTTAATGCAATAAAAACATATACTTGCGGATAGTTTGTATATGAATAACATACTTAGTTGTTGATAATTATTTGTAAAGTTTTTATTTGGTGCCAAATTATTCCGATAGTTTCATAGGGAGTAAAATTATGAGATTATTTATCAAGCGTTATCTCTTCATCCATATTTTATTAAAATCTGAATCAATGAAAATACAATAATTGATGAACATGTTTGCTTCTGTTATGACATGTTTATAATGTAAATAATGTAGAATGTAAAAGAATTTTCCCAGAGGCACTATTGTTTTGTAAATGTTTACATTGCCACAAAACATCACTTTTGTTGACTTAATGCAAATTGATTGAACATCAAATAAAACCTTGGTATTTATGCTTCTGAAATATTGAGTTTAACATATTCTCATCAATATTAGATGACATATATTTCAACCTAGCGGCTTCTTGGAAGTGCCGTCCACAAAAACTTGCAGCAAGCCAAATTACCCCCCCCCCCCCTCTCCTGCCCTGAAAAAATCTTGAAAATGATTGATAAAACCTTCAGCTTATTAAACATACTAGAATTATCCTCTATATTTTTTCCATCATGTTTGGAAATGTCCATTCTTTCCTAGAATTATAATCAGGTGAATATTATTTCTAATGTTTTAGCTTTAGTTGCTTTGTTCGTTATCTGTCCATTATTTTTTTAGCAGGATTTCTGCAAATAAATATAGTTATGTTTTTACATCATAGAAATGTCAAGCTGTCCTACAGTTCCAATGCTGTCCATCGGCTGTCAGACTTAGCTCTTCACAATGTCAGTCCTCACCGTGGAATCCTGAATCTGATAGTCTTGAAAATTGATTGAATATTATATCAGTCATTGAAATGTTCAACTATTGTTCTATTTGATTGTAAACCACAAAAGAATAAAAGAATCATTAATATGAAAATAGGTAATGTCATGTTTATTTGCCTTTTCTGTTGTATGAAAGAAAAACAGAGAATTAATAATTGATATATTTGTGTAATTTTTGTATTAATCTATTCAAAGTTCTCTCCACTGAAGCTATAGTTTTTTTGCCCACAACGCTTTGAGTAATTACTTTGTTCCGCACTCCTGATTTGATGTTTTCACATTGTTTATCTTTGATGTGTATCTAGGTATTATTGTTGTGTCAAATATCGGTAAATCTCTGAAAAAATCTGTTGCTTGTATTTTGGCAAAAACTTGTGAATTGAGGTAAAAAGTGACATTTTACTTGCACAAATGTTTCTTGCTTGTTTAAATTAATTAAGGTGAACTTACAGTCTCGTCTCTCACATTCTTGTTGGCAAGAAAAATATCTTCTTTCTGATCTCCATTGTAATATCTAGTGTTTTAATGTCATCAAATCATTGCAAGTCTATGTAAGTTCTATTTCCATGAGTACTTTCAGTACTTTGATTACCTCTATGCTGCTACTCCCTATTACGCTTCTTGGAATGCATAATTTTCAGACCTTGTTAGCTCTAACTTGTCAAAAAGGTTCCATATTTTTTTAATGACTGAAATTTCTAAACCCTGATATATCTCGGCTCAGTAAATAATCAAGTTATGTCTTGAATTTCTGTCAATTTCTTTACAATTGGCATGAAAAATGGATAGAGATTTTTTTTTTAAAAAGTTCATGTTGTATGAATTTCTCATTCATTAACATACCTGCCTTGACCATTAATGGCATTGTCAGGATTTTGTCCAAAATCTCTTTAAAAACCAAGGACCCTTAACCAAACATGATGATTGTCACTTGTACCCATCAGGAGTAAAGGGTTGTTAAGGAGCCAAGCTATTGATAGCTAGATCAATGACAAAATACACTGTTAACTGTAAGGGTGAACACTTGAAAAAAGTCATTTATATCAGCTTAACGTTAACAATGATTTTATCCCTGTCTGAGCACCTTGTTTACACTCAATCAAAGATGGATTTCCTCAAAGGGATCCGAGAAAAAAGAGGGGCTTGACGTGTTGGTTTTAGAAATGTTTAAATTAAACACAAAGTTTTATTCAATTTGTGTTACAGACTCTCAAAGTATATTGATAGATCCTTTGATATATTTTGAAATAAGAATAATTTAAACCACAGAATTTTAAGCCCTGAACATTTGATGCCTATTTAATCCTTCAGTTAATGATGTCTTATTGCCTTAGAATGCATTCATCAAGTTGTACAACTATTTTAAGGGGGAGAGAAATTAGAGTTGAGATAAAACACAAGTTCAAGAATGATTTTGCAATTTCAAGTATAGAGAAATAAATCATGATATGAAT
This sequence comes from Lutraria lutraria, assembly GCA_964023205.1. NCBI lineage: Eukaryota > Metazoa > Mollusca > Bivalvia > Venerida > Mactridae > Lutraria > Lutraria lutraria. Next base: position 10,472,215 of record OZ026838.1, read on the forward strand.
TAAGATGCTTTACAATTAATATCTAATTAAATCAACCAAGAATAAATGTATACACATAATTTGTGTACTACTGCTATAGTTCAGTTTTGTGATTTCCTTAGCATCCGATTACAAGCATCCTACATGAATCAAATTACCCGCTAACTTAGTAAATGCTGTTTTATTTTTTTGTATCTTTCCTCTAATTTGATGCATTATAAGATGTTTAAAATGGTTCACATGTGTCTCTTTGTGTCATTCATTCATTTTATTCTTTACAAAGTAATGTTAATTCATAGTTGAATATCTTGTGCTTTATGCATAAATTGTACAAATCTTGTTAAAAAAATCAGAGGGGTTCATGTGGCAATGTCTGTACCATTCACCTGTGGTAATTTATCATAATTTTTAGTTTTATTCTGTAGTTTGATATTGATTGAATATTGACCAGGAACTTAGAGCTAAGAAACTAACTGTGTTTACATGGTATATTAATGCACTGTGCCCCAGTGAGCATGATTATGAATTATGATAATTAATGTTTTGGCAGGTGTCTGGTTAGTGTGTTAGATCATGATAGGTGATATAGAGTTGACATGTTAGGCAAGGCTTATCAGTAAACATCTTGATGAGCTAATACTGTCAATGGTTCATGTAGTTATCCATCTATGATCAGAATGGTGTTGTAAGATGATGTAGTATCAACAAATACTCCATTATCATCAGGAAATGGATGAAAATAGAAAAAAATCTGTTCTGTGAAAAAAGGCTTACTTCTCATAAATGTGCAAAGTATGTTCCAGACTGAAAATATATTTTTAAGGCATCTTCTTTGCATTACTGAATGGTTGATTTCTTATATTGTTCTCTGTTAATAAAATAATACAGTGTTAGATGTCTGTGGTGTCATATCCTTCTGTTTCTCAGTTTTTTGTTTGTGTACAATCTGGTACTAGATTCCTGGCTAACTATTTAGAGATTAAGAGATGCTTCTATGGTTTATAAGGATTATACTTGACATAGTATCAAATAGGAAGTTACTTTATTTCATTTCATGTATTTATATTTTAACATTTTCAATATTTCATAATTATAATGTTTATTAATACAGTAGTCTATATATTCTTTTGCAATACTGATAGTTGTATGGTGTTCAGTCCTGGCCACATTTCTGTACTGCTTGAAAAAAAACACACCAGTGGTGCGTGCACATCTTTCTTCTACTAAATGTTTCCATTTTATGTACTTTAGGAGTGTCAATCTGTGCCAACTGTAGAATCTTGGATTATTCTCCTCATGTTTTACTGTAGTAGGCTTACACCTAACTGTCTGCCATCATGAAACCTAAAATATAACCGGATAAAGTACTTTTACCAGATTATACCCAGTAAAGTAATTTTACCAGATTATACCCAGTAAAGTAATTTTACCAGATTATCCAGTAAAGTACTTTTACCAGATTAACCAGTAAAGTACTTTTACCAGATTAACCAGTAGAGTACTTTTACCAGATTAACCAGTAAAGTACTTTTACCAGATTAACCAGTAAAGTACTTTTACCAGATTACCCAGTAAAGTAATTTTACCAGATTAACCAGTAAAGTACTTTTACCAGATTACCTGAAGTATGCATAATGTATTAACTCCTTGTTTGGTTCTTTTCCATGTGGCAATTATTTACATTTCTACTGGGCAATGTTTATTTTCAACATATGGCATATTGTCCTAGTTCTTTACCTTACAATCTGAGTATAAATTGCTTTGTTAAAAAATGTAGAAATGAGTGTGTACTCGTGAACAGATTGTTTGTCTTATAGTTAAGTCAATATTTATCTTGATGACATCATATTCTAACTGGTGTGTATGTGTGTGTTCTAGTTTTTTGGGGCTTCGACTCCTGTGTTTATCTTCTTACTGAATATTTTGTGGTTGAAATTTATACCCAATTTTCTTGGGGGATGTTATCAACATTGTGAGATTTGTTGTTGTTTTAGTGTGTCAATATTGTGGCATTGTATTTATACTTGGTGGTATGGTTAATGTTATACTGTATCCATGTAACAAGTGGTTTTAACATTATATTACCTAACAGGTATGTAGCTTCAGTAATATTAATATACCAATATGCATGTACATATTCTTGTATGTATATATATATTTACCCCTTTGAAAGTAATTTATGAAATCATTATTTTTTCTTGAACTATAGTTCATGAATAGTTCATGAAATATGAATAACTCTTAGACTGGGTTTAAATACAAGAAAAATATGCCTACTGTCATGCTGAAAGTGGTATTAGGGATTACTGTATATATTATAACATTGTCAGTTGGTCTTATGTGCATGGTCCAATAAAAGTTAGTAAAATATTTCTGGCAGTTTATAATTCCCTGATAAGACACCTGATTATTGAGATGGGAAGAGATTTCATGGTTGATATAAGAATAAACATGATATAATCATTATATGATGCATATATTAACATGGTTAATTAGCTGTGATTAGACATGATTTAGATACAATTAGCATATATAGATAATGTATAATTATATCACTGTTGAATGTTGCTGCTTCATCTGTCTGTTTGATTTGTGACATGTTTTTATCTGTAATAATTCTGTTCATACTCCATATATAAGGCTTATTGTGTATAAGCAGTGTTTGTACAATTTTAGCTATTACGCATATTTTTGCTTGTACATAAATTTTATTTAGAACTTTATAAAATTCATTCAAAAAGTAGTTTTCAAAGTAGGGTTAATTGCCAAATTATTTGTGTCTGTGTTGGATTTGTTTTGTTTTGTCAAATTAAAAGATGTTCAGTGGGACACTTGATTGTGGTTTCTTCATGAAGGTCAGCCCTTAATTATGACACCCTAATACATAGCAGTCCCTGAGAGACCCTTTTAATTGCTTTCTCCTTTCTCTGGTAAATGTTGAACTGTTTATTGTACAAGCGTATCAACTGATTACAAAAACAAGCTAAATGAGAAATATGCGATGTATTATAAAAGAACCTTGTAAAACAGAACTTGGACATTCTCTCCTCTGGAAAAAACACATTACTTGTACATTACATATAAATTACTGAGATTCCTAGCTACTTACCCTTGGAACCTGGTTTCACACACCATGAAAAGTGCTACATTAAACCAGCCTGCTTTTGTACTTTGAAGTTTTCACTATTCTTGCTAATTTTTCACAGTTCTATAATCAGAGCTGTAATGTTGTAAAATGTCTGGTTTGTCTGTTTAGTTATATCAGTTTTGTCTATGGCTGAATATTTAGTAATTTCGGAATTAGTTTTGTATGTTAGGGATCACTATAAATAGATAGATATATTTTGTGTAGATCATTTTTGTGAGATTTGTGGGCATTTCTGGGCAAAAAATTTGCTACCTCATTCAGATAAACACTTGGAACTATGTCCTGGTGTCATGTGTTATTATCATGTGCAATGTCTTTGCATTTAAAGGATTTCTGCCTGAGATTTGCTGACACATTGGCTGTTCAGGAACTCTATCTTCAGGTGCTTTTTTTAATGAATGAGAAGTTGGGGAATTTCTTGTGAAAGAATCAGATTGTTGAATCCATTCAATCTTAACACAGCTGGAGATTTCAGCATATGCTTTCTTAGTGATTTGGAGATAATCTCTCCGTTGCTTGTTGACACTTTTAAGATATACATTAAGCTTTCTGTGTTGTGCTTCTGTGGTTATATTTACTCTCCGTCAGAGTTTTTCTCATGGATTTCTTGATTTAACATGGATTTATAGATTGTTATTCCGAGGAAACTTTTCAGCGAATGTGTGAATGTACATATCGTATGTTGGATTAGTAATGTCTCCATGTGATACTGTAACAATGAGAGTATTGTTCTAAAAGATGGTTTTACAATCTGACCCAATGATGAGTGGTTGTTTTGGTAACTGTAACCTTGGTGATGAGCTGACCTTGTCACCCCCGGAGTCTCCTACTCCTCTAGATGATCTAATATTAGAACCTCCTGTAAGTATTGGATGGACTATATATGTCCAGCTACAAGATTGGTTGTCCTTAGACCTTTGGTAAATAGTTATTCATACTTCATGAAGTATGCATGAATGGTTCATGAAAAGTCATGTTTTCATGAATTCTATTAGAAGGGGTATTTGAATGCTTGATGATGTCCTTACTGTTGTCAGATTATATCATTATCATATGATCATACCCAAGACTTTCAGCCTTGACCTACTGTGGACATGGCAACAGATTCATAGAAAAGGTGGTTTGAGTTTGTGTTTACTTTGATATATTTTGTATTTTCAGACAAAAAGGTTAAAGACAGAAAGTGTTAGTCCTGAGGTAGAGATTTCTACAAATAATCATATTGGGTAAGTTTATTCAAAGTATATGTAACTAACTTCAAAAACACAAAAATAATCACTCAACTTTATCTACTGGTCTATACCCGCAGAGAATGCTGGATTGTTTAGTTGTGTTCAACCTTTGTCTTAGATGTTTGACGTTATTTATCTAATTTGTGGAATATCTTAACTATTTATTTACGTTGATTTCTAGTCTGTTTTGGTCAGGCTTAATGCTCATCTTTTTAATTCTTCCTGATTGACATCGCTAGCATCAATAATATCAACAACAGTATCAGCAGCTTCATTCATAGCAGCAGCAGCAGTAGCATCGGCACTATCCACAATAGCGGCATAAACAGAGACAACAGCAACATCCTCAGTAGTGCAGAACCTTTTATCTTGTTCTTCTTTGAATGGATCATAAACTCCTCTAATAGTTACACTAGTCTCTGATGCAGTTATTAGTCTCTGATTACAAAGTTGTTCTTATAAGATGAATAAAGAATGTCCAGTCCCTAAAGGCTTTTGTAATAACATGAATATCTACTTTAGATAGTTCTTGTAAATTGCTTATTGGGGTAAATGTCTGATAAATCCGCTTCTAGATTAAATTGATATTGATTGAAATTCTGTCATCATTTTGCTCATTGACTAATCTGCTTGTCTGACATGTAAACAATATTGTTTTGTATTTATGTCTGTCACAGTATATATAAACTAGCCCGCCCAGTAAGCTCAGTGGTTAGAGCATTGGTTTACTGGACAAGAGGTTGTGAGTTCAAACCCTGGACGAGGCTCACACTGACCATGACATAAACTGAAGATATTACATACAATGTTAAATTGTCATCCACCTCTGAATTATGTAGCGTAGCTTGGTATTAGCTTGCAGATAGAATGTGGTTAGTACTGGGAAAATCCAGGGAAGCTGGTTAGGATTAACTGCCTGCCACAATAGAACTGAAAAATGTTGAAAAAAGTTAATTTTAAACACGATGAAATAGATAAATTCATTCAATTAAACAAGACTCAATTTTCTGTGGATCAAAAATCATCTTTCACATTTTAGGATAGAGCTAGAACTATCATTCATTTTAATTGTTGTATTATAAGTGCATATATTAAAATTAAAAGAACATTATACTAAAGTATGTGGTTTCATGTTGTGCACTTTTTGCTTACATTTATCCAAACTCAGTCTAACAAATTATATCTTAATTATATTATATACTCAGTAAAAACAGTGAGCTTCTAATATTCATATTTTCTATTTTACTTCATTTTATTGAAAAAATGTATTTTTTATTTATATTGAGTTCTAGCTAGAATGTCTAATTTTTCATCTTTAATAGTAGAGTTTGGTTGATACAATCATATGGCTGGATATTTAGGGTGAGATCTTGTATGATAAGTGTGTTTATGCCACAAAATCCTTTCATTATAAACAGTGTGTGAAATTGAAAAAAAAACCTAAATCAAAATGACATGTTTTATTTATAAATTTGAATTTCAAATTAGTTTGACGTTACTGGTGATTATGAAGAGGTAATTGCCAAACTTGTAAAAATCTACAAAACGAATCTACGGGAATTGTTGCAGCCTTTTCGCAACAGAATATTAAAACGGCTCGTGAATTTTAATAGATTTCAATAATAGTGTTTATGTCAATTAAATGTAGCATTATTAATGATCTTGACTTGATCGTACAATGGACAACATTCCGTATTTATGATGAGGTAGGTGGTTTGTGCCTTTGTCAGACATTTTATTGCTTGTAGATGCCATCTGAATTCTTACAGTAAATTACAAGGTTTATCATTTATTTAAAGTTGGATTAGTGCGGTATATTGATTGTTATCTTTCAACGAGCGCAAAAAACTTGGTTAAATAAACAGCCATTGTCCTTGTGTAATATCAATCCATAAGGATAATAGCGTATTGAAATTATAATGGTATAGTCCTGGCTGTTCTGTTTTATTTTCATGCAATTTTGATGAGTTATTGATCAATACGGAGTTGTATTTGATTAAATTAGTTATGGCGCTGTATGTTGTATCGTGAATTCTTTGCTGTAGATTGATTTGATACACTTTATTTATCCCTCTTTGTTAGATAATGACTCTTCTATTATGATGTCATCATGTAGAAATAATCTCTCCATTATCGTAACAGACTTTATATAAATTGTTCAAGGTAACTCAGTTGCCCTGATTTGGCTGTTGAATTAACTCGTTGAAATATAATAATAAGAATTACCTTAAGAAGCACAATACAAACAACTGTCACTTTCCTTAAGCTGCCCTTGTTACTATAAATGATTCATGTACTATTAAGACATGTTAATCTTTAACGATGTTACACGGAAGAAATTTATTTTTCAATTTCTACCATATTTTTCATTTCATAACTTTTCCATGGTGATGAAAAAAATGCTGTAAATTTCTTATCATAGCCTGTAAAATCCAGCAAGCCGCCATGGGGAGTCTCTTAATGTTTAAAAGCAAATTAAGTGCCTGTTACTTCATCATTATGAGCCAATTAAAAACCCCAATCCAGCTGGTTTCCACAGATAAGAAGCAATTATTGTCATAGAAATGGCAAAGAATTTCTGCCCAATTAGCAGGCCTTGCTCGGAGTATCCAATCAAACTTAGCTTGTTACAAGTCACACATAAATGTTCCAGATACAAATTTCTTTTCTAAAAAGAGTTCTGATGATTTAATATGTTTGAGTGAAATATTTGTCTGCGAGATAGTGGTAAAGTAGTTGAAATATTCTTAATATAATGAAACTATTGTATAATTGAACATTAACTTGGTGATATGTCAGACAAGAATTTTCTACAGTTATTCTCATTTAATGATTTCAAAAAATAACTAAAATATAATAGACAGTAAAGTCTGTATAACCATACATCATAATTCCTGTGGTATAGAAAACAATAATAGTCAGTTCTAGCTCATTTTTTATCTGCGCTGAAAATTTAAAAACCAGAATCGTAAGTGATGAGAATGTTCCACTGGTAGTTGTTGTGTTAAATTATGATCGTGATCGTGTTGTAACGAGTTAATTTAGTACCAGTGATATGATGAAATTGGTATAATTCAGAGTATTATACCAAAAATATGAATTGAGAGAGTCTAAGTTGCTGTTAGATTCTGTACTTGGGGGTAATTCCCATTTCAATTCTAAAAATTGACTGTTGAAAAGATTAAAGTATTAAACTGTTTTAGAAAAAAATTGAACATTAAGTTATACCGTTTATTATGTATTTATTGTTGTAATTAATGAAGAAGTTAAAATAAGTATAATTGAAGGAATTAATGAGCTGAAAGTACAGCTCACTGTCGACTGATGATTCCTGCCAACTAAAGACTGCATAGTTGTGAACATTAGCACAATCATAGACACTGACACGTCTCATTATGTTAACTATCAGTTATGGTATGAGCGACCGGTAGTCCATATTTGACCATTTGGAGACCTGGTTATCTCTATACTTCCTGTATAGTCACACCAAGCACTTCTCATGATTAAATGATTTCTAGCCAGCTTAATATGCCTCATTGTTGATTTTCATGAAATGCTATCATTTCACAATGTGAAGCATCAGTCCAGTTTCCTCTGTATTGTCAAACAAAACAATAAAGACAAATGGAAGGTTATTACTGGATAATTCTCTATATTTCCCATAGCCGACCCTCCATTAGGTTAATTTGTTATTGTTCAGTATGACAAGATCCAACTATATGTTAGGACGGGTTTTATAGGATGTTATAATTAGTAGTAAGCTTGCTCGGTGGTGTTATAAGGCATTTTGATGGAACTTTTTTGCCAATAACGGTTAGTGCTTGAAATGGTGGTTTGGCATGCTAGTGTTGATGTAATAGAAATTGTGGTTGAATTTCTTAACAGATATTTTTTGAGGAATTATAAGGATTTAATGTTTCCTATGGAGATACTGAGCGTTGAGGATTGTTCTGTTGGAAGTCACAGACCAAAGTCATATGTATGAGATTGTCTGGTGTCCACTTGATGTAAATACACACCAGAAGCTAATATAGCTTAAATTGTATCATTGTTCAGAGCTGCATGAAATAATATGTACATGAAATCATGTAGATATTTTGTTATTATGTAAAACGTTATGTAACATCAGGTCATTTTATGTTTTTTTTACCTTAAGTCAGGAATTTAACCGGGTATGTTACATAAGTTTGACAGATTGCAAGTTATGTACATGTTTTGAAGTTTTCTGGTTTATGTCCAATATCAATTTTTTCGCTGAGCCGGAGTGGTCTTTATCATTTCCGTGGTACCATTTTCAAAGTTTTCATTTTTTTTTGAAAATTTTCCATTCTATATGTATATTTTATCATGTACATTTGAACTTTGGTGTATTCTGATACTCAGTGGCATTTTCACATAAATTTCATATGCAATGGGTTTTTTTTCGTTAAAGTGTTTGTACTTTATGTTGACTATATTTCGCTTAAGATTTTACACAACTGTTGATAATAATCTCACATTTTGTGTTGAGTTATTTCTTGTACCTTTTTCTGCTTTTAAAAATGTATGATGAAGCGTGTAAATTAATTGTTCTGTAATTTTGAGAAGCACAGACATGGCTCATTTGGCACAACCTGACGAATAAATCTACCAGATCTCACTGATTTTGAATAGCATGTTTGTTAATCACATTATCTCTAATTGTTTGCCTTTTTGCCCATATTCAATAGAAGAAAAAATGTGGGTCATTTGTACATTGACAAACATTCTTTTTACGATTGTTTCTTTCCGCTAAACATTTCTGTTGACTGATTGTACATGGAGAATATTTCACATGATTTTTCTTCATAGACGGTTAGCAAATTGAATTTAAGCCATTGTATTGTTAGTTATTCTTTTATCTAAATTGTGTGTTATGAGTTAAATTTCATTTTGTTATAAAAAATATATAATATGTAGTTCTGGATTGTTACGTATGTACATATTTAGAGATGCTCTTGAATTGTCCAATCAAATAATTGTATTCTGTATAGAATGACAAAACAACGGTCTCCGATGATGCAGTCATACTGTCCTCTGATAATGTGTCTATAAATACGATACGGTGAACTCAACCATGCCATTCATTGTAACTAACTGTAACTGAAAAAACTCAGTTAAAAATGATGTGTTTGTAATTGTACGCTAGCTGTTCTTGAAACTTTTTGCCGTATCTTAACTTTGTATTTGACTACAAATGACCAAATATGGAATATCATGTGTGAAGTGTAATGATTGGAATGTACATACTTATTATAGGATTTAATTTTAACATAAATTTCAAAATATTGACAATTGGCAGATGAGGTTAGTATTGAGCTTAGCTGGTTGCTATGGTGACAAAATTTGAAAATTACATGTTACAGTGAAATCAAATCCAGCGTAAATTAAGCCTCAGATATTTTGGGTAGTACGATGGACAGAATATAATTTTAATTTTGTTTTATATGTTAATACTACGCTATCATTATTACAAGGCGGATGCTCTTACAGTAATGCTTTGTCTGTTTACGATAACAGTAAAATTGTCTTGAAAATTTATTGTTAATTTTTTTGCTGTCAGACAACTTATTTTATTTGTTCTGTTTGGTGAAATTATCTGGAAAATTTATTATTTTATATTGTAATGTGTTTTTTTTCCATGTTGAGTTAATGAATTTATGATTCCTTGTCTAGTTGTTTTTTGCTCTTTAAAACCAATTCAAATAGTGATGTATTTGTCATTTGAAACTTCTCAACTTGCTTTGTTTTTATTTTGAGTTTCTGAAATATAAGGGAAACATGTTTTCTTAGATGCATTTTTTTGTCGGAAATTTTCATTCAAGCGGAGAAGATGTCTGACTGTATTGTTTCAGCGAGGGTTGATCAACTAACTCTACTATATTTCTGTGATGCTTACCCATATATTGTGTTGAAGTTGATTGTGTAATCTAATGACGTCCTTGAAAAATTATGCCTTGAAAATTGTATGATTCACAATGTTGCTTGATACTTTATATAAATTGGGAAAAAGCAATATTTGTTTTAACTTGGAAATGTTGTGTTGTGTTGCGGAAATAAAAGATATTAAATGAGTATATATGCGTGTTCCATTTGGGGGAATATGTCTATTAAATAAAATATTGAAAAGATTTTACTGCAGGGCCTGGGTTAATAAAATAACTATTTATTACCGTGGTTTTAAAACTGTAAAAGAAATTATTTGTCTTCAGTATATCTTTTTGATGATGTCAAATTGATATAAAGTAATATGGATGCCATAAAATGTGTTTTAAATGAGGGTGTTGTTATAACTTGCCTCTATCATTGTATGGATCAGGGATGAAGCATCTTCTATATGCTGTTCACTTTTATCTGTTTCTTATGTGTTTCCTTGTGTGTTTTTTTTTCATCATATTGAAGTCTACGTATAACATTCATATATTAATTATTGTGTCATTCATATCATGGGTGATTTGGTCAAATGGGATTGTATATACTCTGTGTGGAAAAAAAATTCTTCAGTTTTATGTGGTGCTAAAATCACAATGTATATTTTATTACCGTATCAATGAATACACTTTTTCTACCCTATACACTCAATATGTATAACATGAGACGACAAAAATTTTTCTCCATTTTCATGATTGTGTATCAGTCTGATGCTTAAAGTGTATACATTTATTTGTCTAGTTTTTACGACTTTTTTAAGAAAAATAATGTCTGTAAGTCAATGGTTGTCTTAGTTTTAAGACTATTTTATTTCATTTAATCCGTAATGTTTTTATTTTCATTTTTTTAGTTTGTTGTTTTCTCTAAACCAGCTTGCATACCTGTCTATGTTGTTTTAACTTTTTATAATCAATGTGATCAAACTTACCTGCATGTACATGTTTTTATTGTTTATACATGTTTAATTATATGACCATATTTTATTGTTTAAACGTGTAACTATTATATGAATGCGTTGCTATAGTTTGAACATTATGGTATGCATTAGTATTATGTTACAGTTGTTAAAATATCTTTTATTGTAAGAATATGTTATGACTGTATGATGTTTGAACATATTACTACTGTTTAAATATGTGTTTATGTTTAACAAACATGTTACTATTGTTTAAAATTATTGCTGCTATTTGATTATGTTACTATAATGATGTTGTGTTTTTCATTATTACAGATCATTAGGTATACAACCTATCAACCATCAGATTAGTCCAGTTAGTCATCAAGTAGAAGATATCAAATCTAGTCCAACATCAGACAAAGATTCACTCACAGTAATCACGCCTAATGGCTCCTCAGCAGGTAAATACCCGTTCTATATAACAAATCTTGTTTTCTTTCTCGATTTACTCAACAATAGGACCCAAGACTCCCCATGGTCAATAGGACCCAAGACTCCCCATGGTCAATAGGACCAATAGGACCCAAGACTCCCCATGGTCAATAGGACCAATAGGACCCAAGACTCCCCATGGTCAATAGGACCCAAGACTCCCCATGGTCAATAGGACCCAAGACTCCCCATGGTCAATAGGACCCAAGACTCCCCATGGTCAATAGGACCCAAGACTCCCCATGGTCAATAGGACCCAAGACTCCCATGGTCAATAGGACCCAAGACTCCCCATGGTCAATAGGACCCAAAATGTACTAATTTTCTGGTTTGCCTTTCATTCATTCATTTCTTCCAAACTCAGTTGTTTTAGTCCTAGAAATACCAAGGTAGAATGATCCCTCATGGTCATTGTAGTAAAGCCTTCTTTATGAGTCAGACTACTGATTGTTGGTTAGAATTTGACATCTCTCTGTCTTCCTTTAATGCCAAACCCCTCACAGGGACATCTAAATCAGAAATAAAACATTGTACTTGTACAGCATTTGTTCTGTATGTGGATTTCATGTTTTAATTAACTACTGTTTACAATGACAACATAAACTACCTATTTGTTTTTGTATACAAATCCTTTACAAGATGAATTTGTAATGTCACACTATGTTAATTGGTAAATAATAAAGCCAAGACAGAGTTTTGGCATGAACCTTTATAGAAGATTTAAGAATTGACTACCTCTATTGTATGATAGATAAATCTAAGTTAAACTCTGAGTCATAGAAGGTCAGGAAATGACTTCAAGAATCAATGTTTCAAAGTCAGTTAAGAAAAAAACTTATTGAAAAAATGTCAACTATTTGTGATAACCTCTCCACCATTGGGATTTTTGTCATGTTTGTTTATATGACGTTCCCACCTTTAGAAGACAGAAGCAATTTGAAGTATTCTTCAATCACAGTTGAAGTTTTTAATTAAGATTTAAATGTGGCAGGAGTTGACTCACCATCTTTTCAAACATGTTTGATCTTTTATTGTGAAAATGTTTATAAAAGAACATATAAATTGTCATTATTTGTCTATCTTTGTAATTAATTTTTCTGTCCACGCCAAACTATTCACAAAAAGACCAAATGTTCTGCTCGAGGCAAAGTGGCGTTGTCTGAAAGCTTCACCGTACGTCTCAATGATGCTTACTGGTATACGGTCTTTTCAAAGACTTTTAAACAAGACATTCATTTAGGAATACAGATTTTATTAAGTGGCATGTCTCATCAAATTAATCTTGAAATCTTTTATGTATAAAGGCAATGAATCAGTGCGATGATGTCATCAGAATTATGTCTCAGCGCTCTAGTCGTTCTCCGCACAGCCCTGTCGTTTACTGTCACCAAATTTTACGATTTCAAAGAAAAATATTCCTTATGAATGTATGAAGTAAATCAAGTAATTGGCAGTTAATTATTTATTTCTTAATTGTATTGAAATTACAAATAGTTTAAATGGGAGAGGTTATTAAAGTGTTTGTCACAATTTGTGATGACATTAGCCATATTGAACTTTTTGTTTAGTTTGAATAACACATAATTTGGCAGGCTATTGTACACTACCAGAAGTTTACATAATCATTATGTTTTATATTAAAGATAAATAATTGTATTGAATAGTTTAACATTGGAACTTTTGACTAATGTTTTATATCGGTACAATTTAGTCAAGTTAATAACATAAAAGGAGAATTTTGTAAACATTGCAAGTACAACAGTTTGTTAAAATTTTGTAAGCAATAATGCTTAGACTTGTTGTTTATGATACAAGTTGGAAAATTATAATTATAAGCAGATATCGTGGAGGTATATATTTGCATGTTATGTAGAGGGAAATCAAATTGCTGAAAACATTGTTTGGAGATTTTAAAGCAAGCATGATAAGGTTATCAATAAGGACTAATAATTCTATTCAAGATTTAGGTATAAAATAGACACAGAAATCTCCACAAATTGTTAGCATGTTTAAGTTCCATTAATATAATGTACTCTATGAAATATGTGAGATTATTGACAAACGTGGGGCTTTTTCCTATTGTTGTGTGTATTGTTGTGTGTTGTAAACTTTATTATAGATATGGATCGTCCATTAACACACATAAGGTCCGCAGTTTATATTCATTAAAAGATGAAAATGTGCGATTATCGTTTACCACAGCAAAGATTTGATAACATTTACATATGTTGATTTTACGTTGTATCGCTGTATTATCTCTTAAATTCATGAAATGCTTTCAGTTGTTCGCTGGTTTAGAAATTTCCAGTTTTCAAAATGCTCAGACTATCAGCCCACAAAAAACACAAGTGATAATTATCTTTCTAGCTTTATGAATTTAGGTTCTGAAGATTGTCTGATAAATGTGTCCAGTTTTATCTGGATTTCCGATCACAAATTTGTGTCAATGTCTTCTTTGAAAATTTTTAAATGAACCTGCCCGACTCTTAAAACCTCTAATGGATTAACGTCGACAGAACTCCACCTTATTCTTTGCGGAAACTTGCATTTATCATATTTCAAGCTTTTTTCGGCATGTGAATATTTGTGGATCTTCTTTTAGACCAAATCAAGCTATCTTTCACTGGGATATAATGATGAATGGGATGACAGAATAATTGGTGAATTGTATCCTCCGTTTGATTGTTCATCGTTTGCCGAGTCTTTGTCGGTAAAGCGCCATCTAGTGCACTGATCAATCTCGTATGGTGAACCTTGGCATGTGATAAATAGTTATTGACCCGACATGACCCCTCAATCAGTTATTTTCACCTTATTTAGGCGTGAATCTATTATGTAATTACAATACCAAATTCAATTTGAAATAATAATAATGTCATAATTCTGCCTTTGAGAAAGTATTTCTTTTTGTTAGGGAAGTATCAGTTACATTTTGTACATAATTCAATTAGAATTCTTACCTGTATTGTATAAATTTTCAAATAAAATAGTGAAATATTAGATAAAATATGATATATTATGATGTGTTTCGATTCTTTAAAATTTTGAAGATTAATGTTCAGCTATTTTAACCTTCAATTTTCCTCCAGTATTTAAACAGTTAAACCATTATAATTAATATTTCATTTTGATCCATCGTAAAGTTCCTGTTGCTATGGTGACTGTGTTTTTTTTGTACAACAACATCAAATAATTCATGAGTGCCTTATATGGCCGAACACAAATTTATTACATGGAATTTGTGTTCCCAGTTTTATACTATACTTTATGGCTTATATATAAATGCCAGATAGATTTGAATATTAATAAAGATGCAATCACGTAAATAGTGACTTAATGCAGACATAAAATGAGGAAAAATTCTACATAATTCTATTCACGGGCTTTACATCTTTTCTTAAGAATTTCACATAAACTTTTGTCATGAAGTTTGTATTTTAAGGTTTAGTTTAAAATGTACATATTTGTAAATCCCCTAAAGTTGCTTATGTTGACATCCTTCTTTTTACCTGTATTTAGAGAACTTAAATAACTTAAAAGTCCTTATTTCAATGTTTAAAAGTAGTTTTAACTGATCATCCTTTAATTTAAATGTGTTCAGGATATTATTTTTATTTTCTGGATTTATATTAAAATTCCTGCAACAAATATAAACATGGATGGAATGCATACTGATATAGACAGTAGTAGTAAAGTGTTGAAATTATTTTTTTTAAACTGTTAAAAATGCTTTAATTAGTGCAAAATGGTTACAAACTCTTTTATGATAAATGCTTACTGCTGAACTATGTACAGTATTATCGTTAGTTGTGAAAATTTCAGCTTTGTGCAATTATTAAAAATGTTGACATTTTTTTTTCTTCCTAATTTTCGTAGTACTACATTCTGAGTTTCTTACCAAGTTTGACTTATTACAATACAGCTGTATTATTTTATCTTTCAGGTGATATTCCATCCCTTGTCACTACTGGTGACTCGGTTTTGCAAGCTGGCGAACCGTGGGTGATGTCCGGTGTTGCTGGACCTCTCACAGGTAGGTTGCTATGGCAATATAGTATTTCATAATTAATATGAATGTTTAAAAAAAAATATTGAAATCATTGCTTTTCTTGTCACCATATTTATTATGAATGATAAAAATTCAGTCAAAAGATAATGAAAAAATCACCTATGTTGACACTGCATCTTGGATAAATGATTCAATCATTTTATCATAGTGTAAATAAAAATACATGTGAGAGCCAGACCATCTTACTTGGAAATAAAAATGTTTAAAACTGATGTTTTTAGTCCTGGTGTGAATGTATGGTTATTGCTATTTTTATGAGCAGTACGATCTCCCTGCCAGATGGTACTCAAGCAGACATATCATAAAATAATGCTAAAACTATTACTTGATGAACAAATACAGAAAAAAATGTACAATTATCTCCAATGTTGTATTCTTCGTGTTATGTACTTAGACAGAGCGTTGCTACAGAATTAAGTCTTATATTCCATGTTTATTGTTTACTGCCGATGAAAACATTTTTTATGACCAATTGGGGCCAAGACAAATCCCTTAATGATTATGAGGTATATGAAATCTGGACTAAATGAGTTTTCTCTTCTAGAGAGAGAACATTGATTTTTTTGTATGTGGCTATCTTGGACCTACCAACCTCAGGTTATCTTATAAACTTGTGATGATATTACTAAAATTCCAGCTAGATTTGTGTCAACTGCGTGTTCAATCAAACTGAAGCTGTAGTTTTGTCCTTTTTAGTTCAGTCTGAAAAAAATGCTGATTTTTTTCCTACAAGAATGACTGTCTTAAAATGTTCACGGCAAGTATTGGCAGTAAACTGTTTCATTTAAAGAGTTTTAAAAAATTGAATTAATTTATTACGGGTGCTGAGCCCACCAAGGGAGCTATGGCTGCCAATTAAAGGGGTGAGAAATAGACGTAAATGACAGGTTTTATTGTCAAGTTTCCTCTGAGCGCTTTAAGAAAAGAATTCAAGCTATTGAGATGGTAATGATGAAACAGATTTAAGAAGAATTTCTCGTTAAGAGTGGGACAAATTTAACAAACTTTGTTCAAGAAATGTTAATTTTTTCAAGCGTGCAGACATTATGCTGACTGTTAAACTGTTAATGGCTGATTGATAATCAAGTTTTGTGTTGTAATTTCACATAGTATTTGTCTCTTAATGTATAAATACCCACATCAAACTATTTATGGTGAATCTAGTGCCTTTTGGGAGAATTTTCAACTTGTCTGAGTTGCCAAAAATTATTTAATGACTGTTAATTGATGGTAAATTAAAAATCTTAAAATCAATTTTGATTCTGCGTCTGGAGATGGTACATGTATTTAACTCTATCAAATCTGATGAAATCTCGTGAACATATTTTATATAGATTTGTGTGTTTTATTTATGTCTTAGTTCTCTGAAATTAGATTGTTATGTCTGTGCTATATTCATATGAACATAAATACTTCTATACAAAAATTATAACAAGTGCCCAGTCAATGTAATCTGAATCAATGTTGTACTCTTTATGGTATTTTAGTATTCAAACTAGGAAAATGCACTAAGTTATAAAATGAAAATTTTATGGTCAGGGGACTCTATTGTTGTTTAATGCTGTTAAAATCTATCAAAACATTATTATTCGACCCTAGCGAGTTAATGTCGTTATTTTATGTGAAGTTAATTTCGATATTCGCACAGAATTAATGGGGCGTTATTTTAAGTCTATTTTATGTGTTTAATTTGAATAGCTTTAAGGATTACCAAGTTGAGTGTTTGTTTAAGTGTAATGGTCACCCGCTGTGAAATTCCGTCAAAATATTCATACCTTTTAATATTGTACAAAATTGCAATTTTCCACACAGTTGTTAAACCGCCATCGAGGATTATTTAGTATAAAAATATTTCAAATTTTATACCGTCATAATTTTGTCCTATTTTTTAGTGTGTTTGTAACATATGATATAAACATCAATCACTTAAAAATATGTTTTCAATTTACTTAAACAATTGTCTCAAAATCAATAGTGTAAACAATTTAATCATTTTCAACCCGTTTTTCGTAATAATGAGAACGGACTATAGTATTTATGAAATTTATTCAAAATTGACATCTATTCTATTTATGACGCTTGTTTATTTATTCATGTTTCCTAGTTTATAAACTTGCTGATTAAGTATATAATTGACAATGTGATACTCTTAATGAAGAGATGATTTTGTTGATGATAGTAAATTCAAGTGAAATATTTCAGGCAAATCATGTCACTATGATTGACATGTTTCTGTTAATTCTCTGTTTATCATTGAAATGCAGCAAGTTAGGAAGAAAATAGTTTTGTCATTAAGTCAGAATTAAATACAAATAGATCTTGTTGCTGTTTTCAAGCAGAAGATGTGAGTGAAAAGATTATTGATGTGAGCATGATTTAGGAAACAGATAAAATAAAACAGCTTTGAGTCAATGTTTTAGCTGAATCAAAGAGGAGAATATTGGTTGGTTGATTAAACTTGTTCAGAATGGAAACAAGCCTTGTAAATTGTTGTATCTCTACATGAGTCAAGTTGTTGAAGACAAATTACCTCTTAAGATCTTGGAAGAATATCTCTTATTATCTTAAAAATGAGCTTTATCATGGCTGGTATCTTCATACCAGAAACAAAACAGTTTAATCTTTCTTTCTCAGTTCTTTGCCAGTTATAATCTCTCATTGCCCTTGTCTGATGACCTGCCCTTGAGTACTGTTCAAATGAAGTCTTAATTAGTGTACCAATGTAGTCTGGTTCACCTGTGGATGTAAATGGACTGGTGTACTGAATACAAACTAATTTCAGTCAACTCTAATAGGACAGAAATACTGTTTATAAGGGTAGTTGCATTCCATTAAATAAGTGACATTAAATTCTGTAGATTTTATACCAATTTAGTCCTGAAAACAGTCCAACATTACACACTAGTATATTTTATGTTGAAAAACTTTAAATTAAGCCAATGATATCATTTGTTCAAAACTTTATTGATAAAATGATTAAATGGTTGGCTGTTACTAATTTACATTTTAAGTAAAATTTATAAAGACCTTCCACAAGTGGATTCATTAATATCAAGAATGTATATGACATCTTGAGGGAGGTTTTTTTCAATTTAAATAAAATCCAAATGGTTTTAATGAGGGAATATTTGTTGATAGAAATTCCTGTAATCTTTTAAATGAGAGCAATATTAACATATATATTACACGTCTAATACTGATTACTCTTTTTTATTTGTATATTTGCATATATATTAATACTTAACTCCATCAGTTCTGAAGATTAATTTTGAGTAAATTGGTTACAATTATTTTGTATTCATTCAGAAGACCATTTATCATCCAGATAGATTTACAATCAATGATGGAAGCCTTGAAAATGGTTGGCTTTTTTCTCTTTGTTTTTCATTGTTTCAACATGTTAAGAAAATGATTTATATCCTCGTTGACGGAATGATTAGGAACCTATTTCTTCTTGCTAACATTTCTCATTATAGTCTGGGGGGGGGGGGGGGGACACATACAGCGCCTTATCGTTAAGACAGAGTCTTAATATATTGAAATTCTGTCTTTCATCTACTTTTTAAAAAAAGAATATCACACATATTATCTAATAATAAAATCTCAAAAACAGTTTTTAAGATTTTGAATCACATTTATCATATTCAATGTAGAAAATGATTTGATGATGTGTTAATCATAAAATGATTAAAAAGATGAAAAGCTTCCTATTTAGATAGATGAATTGTTGATAATTTTTATTTTTTATATATTTCTTTCAGTGTGTAGTTTCTTCTGTTATTATTGTAATTCATATAAAAAAAAGGAAAATTCTATCCGTTTAATGACATTCTCGTTTTATTCACTCTGTTTTATGTCGTATTTATGCAGTCATCTAATGGTGTATGGTGAATTCCATTCACAAATCAAAATAATAACAATAAATGACATTGACACTGTATTTTAACATTTTTAACCTTTATTTGACTATAGTTTTATGCAGACGACATAACGATCCCTATCAATATCTGCGCGCACAATTGTTAACTGTATATACACTCTTCAAATGTAAAGTCCCCTGTAGTCGCTTTGATTATGTCTCTTTCATGTGCCATCAAGTACCAAATGAAAGTGTATTCTTTATTTGGGAGGATTATTTAGTCAGAATGCTCTTCAATTTGAAGAGCTGTTTTGTCTGCAGGTTTGAAGTGGCTGTCTTATAAAAAAAGGCTAAACAGAATTGGCTTGAAGACTTTTATCTGTTGAAATTCTTTCTGTTAACAAATGGTCGTTTTAAAGGATATCCTCAAACCTTTCTGATGTTCGGAGACAATTTGTCTAAACGGGGAGAAAAAAGTTCCGACATCGTAATACAATATGAAAGCAATTTTGTCTACAATAGTTATCATTGTCTATCAGTTCCCTACATTTTTCCTGATTCTGACTTTTCAGTGATAACAATTAAACCGAGTATTGGTGACGCGTCATTGACCGGTTCCCCGCTCTCTCCGGGTGAGGTGATAACTATACCTATAGACTGGTTCACAGGTATTAAACAAGATTGAGTCTATGTTTGGCATGGTTGTTGATCAAATCATTTTTCACATAATCCACTTATTTGATTTGTTTTGTTATTGCTCGAGTTTTAGTGTTACAAGATTTAGTTTTGCATGGAAGTAGGAAATGAAGTCACACGTTTCAATTTATTGCATGCTGGGTTTATATGCCGCACTTGGTCATGTACAAGGTCAAACCATTATGTACAGTCTACATGTTAAATATATAAACCATATGAACAAATGTAGCGAGTGTTCACACAGCTGGTTTTTCTGGTTCAGAACTAACTGGGAACCAACCAAACGCTTCTTTCTACTTCAGATGTCACCAAGTTGGATTAGGCATTCTCTCAAATTAACAGCATGCAGACATTATGTTCTCTTACGCATGACAAGATATACATGTTTCAGTACTGTAGGTTTGTTTCAGTGGGTTAATGCTATTTTTCAACTATGTACACAGAGGCCTGTTCATCTAAATGGCTAGATGTTTCATTACAAGTTGTAAAAACGTGTAGAAAAGTTAATCCCGTCTTCAGATTATTTTCTCAGTTTAGCGTCATCATGTGTGTCACCTTACACCTGTACTGCACTGACAGTTTCTCTCTATATCATTTAATGCAGGATACAATATTGATTTTGTTAGATTTTTTGCTCAGAGAACAACCAATGCCTTGTTTTCATTATTTTTCTGTAATGAGACTGAATGTTCTTGCCATTGTTATGGAAAGGAAGGTGATAATTTGGAATGCAGTGTATGAATCAGTGAGTTGTTTCTTTACTAAATGTGTCTTTCTGGTTGCTGTAGAAGATAGCAACCGTTAAAAAACAATGTATTCTGTGGCACATATATATGGTTCATCATGTTCTCTCGAATCTGGTGTAGAGTTTGCTCTATTCCATTGGAGTCTGATTAAAATCTATGTGATGATTATATAAGCAAGACCTGGATAAGGGGACAATGCATGTACCTTTTTTTCACTTGCCATCAGACTGTTTTCTTTCATATTGCTTTTCACGACTTTCTCAATATTAAAGAGATCTACCCACACACTGATGTATTACCATATTCTAACCCTTATAATGTGATTTTTAAATGTCTTAAAATTCATGCTGATTTTTTTGTTAATTTCATCATGACATTGCAAAGTGTTGTTACACAGAAGGTTTCGTCTGCTTTGTATTTATTTAGGGTATCAATGTTACAAGTTTCTATATCAGTATAACTAAGTAAGGAAGTATTCATTACAAAGTATGGGTAGTTTTACATTTAGTTATTTGATTTCTTAAACGGTTACACTTGTTTGTTCGAAATCCTATATCAGCAAATTTGAAACAGAGCGCTAAAATCTTAAAAAAAGTGGTGTTTCACTTGGGATTAGTTTACATGAAGACCAATTGCATGATTTGTGGTTTGCATAACAATTTTATTGTTTGACAAAAGGATGCTGAAACTAAGGAGACCAGCCTGGGTAGATTGTGTGTCTGTTTTCTTCATTAGTTTCCTGTAAGCATGCTTTTTAGTTTGACTTATGTTACAACATATTGTGATTTTCATTTTGTTTGCATTGTGAATGGGGTTGAAGAAAAATGAACGTATGAAAAGAGAAATAGGGAAATGGTCGTCAGGTGACTGATATTATGTAACTTCCCTTTATTCAATTGTGGTTGCCAGGGCTGCCATGACATATACTTGGCTGTTGTATTAACAGAGCATACCTCAGGAATAAATAAGAAAAAAAATAACACTAAAGCTGCATTTGTTCATTTATGTAAATTACCTGAAGAAAAAGGATGCGCAACACTTCTTCTTTCTGTATTAATCAGATCTTTGCATCATAGAAATAATAGTTTGAACAAAACATGTCTGATGATTATTGTCCTTTACCTGTTATTGTCAAGAAACATGCAGTAAACACCACAAACCTCAAGGCCTGAACTGGTTGATCAGAACTGAACCTGTTACATTCTTATGTAATTCTTGCTTGCCATATTTTGACATTGTTTATTTTTCTTTCAGGTGATCCTAATAAAACATTAACTGATCTTCATAACCCAAATTTCATCGCAAATTTTTTAAACAGGTAAGACAACAGCTTGAAATGTTCATCAAATAATTTATTTGTTATTTAACATTTTATTAATATAGCAAATTGTATAATTTTAAAGCAATTGTGAAATATAAAGATATATTTTTTGGCTGGTCTTTGAAAAATAGCAAAAGCATCCAGAATTAAATACTTAGTTCAATAGCCTTTTACATAGATATAAGAACACGCAAATTGTCTGCTAGTTGGAAATATATTTTCAATTTTCTTAGAATTGTGGAAAATTTGATACAAGCTATTTACACCTTTCAGCCCACTTAGGTTTAAATCTGATTAATTTAGTCATGAATAATACATCGAAATTTCTCCGAAATATTTGTTTTATGGCTTTTGACTGCCTTGGGAATGAACTATGTCAGAACAAATATATAAATTTTCATTAGACATGTTCACTTTGGCATGTCAGAAAATAATTTGCCATGGCAAACTTCCTTATGCCTCAACAATATTACGACATTTTTCTGGAGTTTTCGTATTTTTCTTTTTCATCCTTTTTTTTAAACAGTAGACTGATAATTTATGTTTATCTATTTCTTTCTGTGTAACTGATTCATTTAGTGTAGCCAAGTTTTGTTTTTTTTAAACTGATAATAACTAGATCAGCCATTATAAAGAGTTACATCACAGTTTTTCATTCAAATTTTATAAACATTTTCAGTTCAAGAGCTGTTGCCTATCCACATATTGTTCAAATACCAACAAGCGAAGCTTCATCATCATCATCAACGTCTGAAAACGCCAACGAGGGAACCTCGGAGACAACTGCTCCATCAACGTCGGAGACGACTGAAGCCGACACGCCTGACACGGATACCCCGACAACAATGCAGGCATACAGCCAGAACATGGCGTTCTACAACAATCCTACAGCACAGAGTTATATGCCGTCCTACCCGCCAGCAGGGGATAGTATGTATTCTATACAACTTCCTATAGTTCTTCTTTAAATGTCAGATGGCAAGACCTTTTAATAGTTGACATCACACAAGTTGGAATAAAAAAAGTAACTGGTCTGAGAACATACTTGGGACTACCAAATAACACCGGAATCAGAGCAGCTTCTTTATATTGTCCAACAATTACAACAGTACTAGGGCAGCTCCTTTATATTGTCCAACAATTACAACAGTACTAGGGCAGCTCCTTTATATTGTCCAACAATTACAACAGTACTAGGGCAGCTCCTTTATATTGTCCAACAATTACAACAGTACTAGGGCAGCTCCTTTATATTGTCCAACAATTACAACAGTACTAGGGCAGCTCCTTTATATTGTCCAACAATTACAACAGTACTAGGGCAGCTCCTTTATATTGTCCAACAATTACAACAGTACTAGGGCAGCTCCTTTATATTGTCCAACAATTACAACAGTACTAGGGCAGCTCCTTTATATTGTCCAACAATTACAACAGTACTAGGGCAGCTTCTTTATATTGTCCAACAATTACAACAGTACTAGGGCAGCTCCTTTATATTGTCCAACAATTACAACAGTACTAGGGCAGCTCCTTTATATTGTCCAACAATTACAACAGTACTAGGGCAGCTCCTTTATGTTGTACAACAACAAAGTAAACGTGAAGTAAATTAATGTTGGTGACAAGTTTCAAATATATCCATTCAATGTATATATGACTTATTACCTGATATAATCTGATAGATAAAAGTATTAGGATCATGTATTCAGCATATTGTATTGATGTACAAGTCAATGTGTGGGGAAAGCACACAAGAGTAGGAGCTGAAAATGACATTTGATTAAATACTGTTGCTTGTGTTTACCTTTCATAATTGAAGTAGTTATGGTTTCTTTTGTAAATGAAAACCATTGATGTTGCGTATGTGGTCACAGCTGGGCTGCTGGATTAATTTAACCATCTAGAGATCATTTTCAACCATTGTTTCTTGCAAGTAATGGTGTTTATACGGACTGTGAGCAATTTTGTTGATACCATCAGATAGTTTAACTTATTGTCTGTTTTATTGGATTGTATTTTGCAATGTTTAGTTCCGAGTACTATAAATGCAATTACTCGACTCAGGTGGCATGAGTTGTGTTTTTTTTTCATGTAACATACGGTTTATAGTTTGATTGATATGATATGCTTTTTATGTAATGCACGATCAGATAATGTATATATTAAGGCATGCGGTTCTTAGGTGTACTCAAAACATCTTGATGTCCCAGGTCGACTCATTATAAATAAGTTGCCAATGGGCACTATGGGAAATCATGGAGGTAGAGGGAGCTTGCGATAAATGGTTAAGAGATGTTTACAAGTATTGTTAAATAAATTGCGTTCTTTTGTTGTATAAAAAATCAATTTCTTTATACACATTTAATTTTATTCCAACGTAGCTAAAACGATTGTGAATTGAGAAAAGTTGACAGGTATTGTGACATACTGAAATGAAGGATGAGATAAAATCATTGAAGCTGGAAATACTATGATCAATCATAGTCATTTTATCTCAATCTAAAAACACTGAATACATTTAACCCTGAATGCATGGAGTAAAATAATTGTTTACATTAATATTGGTACCTAGTACTGTGGGGGTATTGAAAATTACCCAGTGTACATCACTGGAAGGTGTACGTACACGTGATGTGGGGTATCTCATAATTGTTAGCGCTGGCTGTCATAAATTGCGAATGGTAATACAAGGTTTAGCGGCTCACCATATTAGTTTGTTATTGAATTGCATCCCTAAGTTTATGCTAATTTTGATCATTTAATGTCACTGCGTAGGTTTTACGATTGGAATCTATTTTGTGTAATTAGATGAATTTTAAAAGTAAGTCACCCAAGAATATGATGAATGGATAATTCATTTCTCCTTGACATTGTCATTAATCCAACATGGAAGCATTTTGGTTGATAGACATTTTACATGATACAAGATCCCATGGTTTCTACTAGTTTCTAGTAATCTTACTGGAAATTGGATAATGACAATCTGATATGTATTGTTGTAGTCTAGATTTCACATCTATTTGATGCACATCACTATGATAGGATATTCCACAAGGTGTTAGTTAAATCATATCTGAATATTTGTCTGTTATTTCTAGTATGACACCCAGTATTATATGTATGTATATGTTGTGTCAGATTTATGATTTATCACCAAATTATTGTTATATAAACATCCTGATACCAAATTATTGAATAAATGCTGCCTGGATCATTGAAAACCAAAACTCTGGCTTACGCTCAGAATACTGGAAAATTGGGTCAAACTATTTAGTGTTTATTCAGTCAATTAACCTGTGATCAAAGGCCACCCTTGGGAAAGACACAGTGTGGCCTTTATTCATAGATGACCTTTATTCAGAGGTCATTTTTATAAGAATGACCTTCATTCACAGGGTGACCTTCATTCACAGGGTGACCTTTATTCACAGGGTGACTTTCATTCGAAGGTGGCCACTAACACAGGTATGACTGTACCTCATCTTATGTCACATTCTAAGATTGTGACAACTGAACTTTAATGTATGATAATTTTGTGTATTTTCAGTAAAATCCCTAAAAGTGAATTCACCTTTGAATGCCACATATCAAGGGTATGGAACAAACTTTAGTCAGCCAGGTCAAGCTAGTTTCTCATACAGTATGTAGCTTTACAGTAAAACTTTATTATTACACACATGAATATTACGAGCATCCGACTTATCTTACATGGAGGAGTAAAATATTAAAGTCCTGTCAATTTTTAGTCTAAAATATACATGTATGAATAAAATTACATTTCCATCCAACACCCATCATTTTATAATATTTAATTTATATATAATTTAATTATATTTCATTATAAAAGATTTTTTTGTTTAAATTCAATGATAATAATATTCTTCGCATATAGTTCTTTAAAAAATGAATGGGGGGGGGGGGGCAGATTTAGAAGATTTCTTGTATTGATTTTTTCTACAGACAAGTTTCAAATTTTTTTCTGGCAGGGATTTTATGATTGTTCTCAAAACTCTTCTATTTTAGGTCCCAACACATTTGGTAGTTCGACCAACAACAGTACGTCTTCTGTTTATTCACAACAGGTTAGTGTTTGTCTTTGAATTCTTTACTTCTTACTTTATTTTACTGTATGGTATCACTTGCATCCAGTTTAAATCTTCAGAGCCCATGTATAAGAATTCAAATATATTTTTTCTGTAAAAAATATCAATCCATATGTTACGGTTTTATAGAACATAAAATATTTTCTACTTTATTTATTTAATTAATGTTGAATTTTAGAGACAAAAATCTATTAAATGGTGACATTGAATCAATTAAGTATGTCCTGAATTTTGCATTCATTTATCTGTGTGATTTGTTGTGTGGGTCAAAGATTGGTCACTGCATAAATTTCCGTCACAATGAATAGTTTACGTCATTCAGATAACGAGACCGAGACATGGTGTGTAATGTACTGTTACCCCATGCTTTGTGAGTGATTGCATTCTACCTTGAAAAAATGTGACATTTCTATCTGTTGGCACAAATGATTTGTGTTTTCCACAATGATTTGTGGACACATTTTTATGTACCCCATGTGTACTATATTTATGGATTCCGGGTCTTGAACTCTTATCGATGTTACAAATTGCCCGCTGTGTATGTTAAAATATCTAAAATCTAAATGAACATCAATTGACACTAGGGTGACATGATTTATCGGACTAACCTCATAATTTTATAAATTGATTTTTTATATAGAAGCAGGATGTGTGGCTTGAAGAATAAACCTTAAAAATGTTTCTACCTGTGCATTGAAAAAAAAACATTATTTTTGTGAATTATATCTGTGTGATCTGAATATGAATTTCAACAATCTGGTTTTATCTGTTGATAATCCAATAAAATTTTATGGCTTTCGTTTCTTGTTAAAAACTATTTTCTTCAATTTCACGCCATTTTGCTCGAAGCTTTGGGGCCTACGCTTAATGATGATTGATAAAATTTTGAGAAATATGTCACGCTACGGTTTTATCTCTATTTTTGTACAATGGGTCCTTCAGTTAATCCCATAAAAAAGGGATTCATTGATGATATGAGCATGAACCAATTTAACAGGGTGTTCCAACCATAAAATTGTTAAGGGAACTCCAAGCTTTATATGGTGTAGAGTTTATCGGGTAAATCAATTATTTAAATTTTTTATCAGCTGTAAAAGGAAATAATCCCCATTCAATTAAATTACCGCTTGCCAGGAAAGCTTGTTTGTTTTTTGACGGAAAATTTCACTCAAGGGGGCGTTGAGAAGACGGGATTCATCAGTTGAGGACTGATCTATAAATCACGGGATGAGATGAAATGTGGATTATGTTGTCAAATTACGTTCACTAGATTTCTGACTGGAGACTTTCAATTTTCTCCTGAAAATATGATGACTGCTTAATAACCCCAGATGTTTATCAAGCCTGAAGAATATTTATCATGAAATAATTATTTTCCTATCTTAGCCTACATGCGTGAAAGATTTCATTTTAAGAAAATGGCAAACAAAGGGGTATTTTTTCACTGAGCTGTCAATTTTGTTCAAAATGCATATTTTTGCTTGAAGTTGATATTTGTTGCTGAGCTCAATCTAATGTTGAAGTTGTTCATTTTACTCATCTTAAATGCATTCAAATTCTTTCATTTCTTCAGATTATTGACACCAAAACTATTATTTTGCTGTAAATCTTCAAGCATCAGAGTATATAAATGAAGACCAGTGGATCACTGTGTATAACATAACTGAAAACAACATGCAATAATACAATAAGGTGTTTCCATACAAAAATATCAACATTGTATTTCTCAATTTCTGATACTAATTTATTTCTGTCATACTTGCCTATATCACCTGTATGTAACAAGTATTTACCTCGTATATTTCAGGCTATAGACTCATACGGCTACAATAATGCAGCACTTGCTGCAGCAGCAGCCAACCCTTATTACCCGTACCCGTACAACTATGTTCCTACCACTCTCTCAGGGACCACGCCATCTGTGCCTCCTCAAACATCACAGACTTACGTATTAGACCTGCCTCCTGTAGATGGAACAACTGGTAAGTCTGTTGTCATAGTTACTACTCTTTAGGCTCACTCGGTTTGACTTGATTTGCTTCAATTATATTCAAATATAGATTGACAGCTTGGCCCTTTTAGAAACTTGTATATGGGGTTTAGTTGCAGATTTTACTCAAGAGTTTCATACCCGCCTCATAATTATGACTTACAGTCGAAAAGGGGCGTAAAACTTTATCAAACAAACAGGGTCTGATATAAGAGGAACCATATTAAATTTACTGAATTCAAATTGTTTGGTTGATGTGGGACTGTGGGTCTGGAGAGTTATCTATCTTGATACACGTTCTTTGGCAGTCTGCTTCTATTTATGTTTTATATCTCTTCAGCAACTAATACACAAGGTTCCCATATGGACCTCCAGTCACCGTCAAATTCTACAGGTACGGTGATCATTGTTACGTGTATTTCTACCATTCCCCACCCACCTGTCTGTCTTGTTCAATGTATCGCTTAATAATTGAGTCACAAATCTTTTTGCTTTTTGTGGCTTCAATGCTGCTTGCTACACTTACATCATGTTGTTTACATCCTTGAAATAATTGGTCAGTGTAAATAATGTATATACAACTACACCAGAGGAGTTCTTTGCTTTACAAATTTTGATTTTTGATTTATTGTCTCAAACCAGTCTGTACTAAATAATCTTTATGATGCACTTAAATAATTCATTTTCAAAGTAAATGGTTATACTTAGGGTGTTAAATCAACTGTTGATGGTGGTTTAGTTTGCAGACAGTTCTTTGTGCTATTTTCTTTGAATTGTGACATTTTCCTAGGAGACATTACATTCTGTGTTCCATTTCATGTTATGTCTGTCTCCTTGTATGATCTACCTCTGATGACCTCAGCATGTCACACAAGAATTTCTGCTTTTGTTATTCCAACCATTGTTTGCTCTTGTTGTTCTTTTTCATGGTTGACTGATTTGACCATGTTACCAAGGTTACAACTTCATAACAATGTTAAATGTAGATTTTTTTTAAGCTTAAAATATTTTAAAAACTGTTCGTTTCAAAATGTCATAATTTTATATTATATGAATCATACTTGTTTATATTAATGGAGGGGAAGTTTTACCATCTTATATAATGGTTTCTATGTTAAATCATGGCATATTTAGTTTTTAAGGTTCATTTATACTTATAAAGGCCAGAAAGTCTTTTAAATATCAATTGTTGACTGAATCATTATCATGTGATCCTGGGAACTGACCACTCCTTTCATTAGAAGGTCGTAAGGGTCAATACTGACCGCTGAGGTCAAGTGTGATCCGCCAGTGTTCAGGCATGTTTATGACAGGCCTTTCCTTTGACCAGTGTCCTCACATGCGCTGCAGGACAAGTTAATGTCGTTGGAAATTGAGAGAAAATTTACACACAAATTAAGTGCAGTCATAAAAATTTGTTCGGAGATGATTTGTATAAATTGCATTACTGATGTTCTGTGTTTTATGTGGACTGGGTCAGATTAGGTCAGGTGAGAGAGTTGAAACCTGAACCAGTCTGGTTGTCCGGGTGTACTAAATGGTTTATGTCTGCATGAGACTGGTTCAATGTTCACAACTTGTTGTTTTCATAAGTAAGTTCAAAAGTCCCCAAGATTTGGTTAGAAGTAAGGAAAGGTTAGTACGCTGTTTGTTTCCCATTTTTAGCAAATGAAATCTATTCCATTTCTTCACACTAGATTAGGGTAGAGAAGGTTCTCTTCTTGTTCCATAAATGTATTTTATATCTTTCTGTTGGTCTTCAAATCAATGAGACAATATTTTGTGCCTCAAAGAAATAAAAATATGAAGTGACATAATGCAAGCATGCCTTTTTTTTGCTGGTTTGTTTTCCGGTCGCTCTGTGAATATTTGCATGTAAAAGCATTCGGAGGGTCGATTTTGACAGGAAAAATTGATGATTTTTGCACCCATTGTATGCTGGCCTCGCATGTTTGGGGACATTTTCAAAATAAATTGTCAAAAATTTGCTTAATGCCTCCCATAAACAAAGTTAAAATGTTTTTTCTTTCATGGTGGCGACCTTTTTCAAAGCTTATTGTTGGTAATGACAAGAAATGACTGTTGTAGCAATTAGATAGTTTATTTATTCTATAAATCTATATTTTAGAACTTAAAACTTTGAAAAATCGCTTTTAAATATTTTCTTTTTGAAAAGAGATGTGCAGTTAAGCTGATAAAATTAATGTAATTTTCGGATAATTTCAATAATGGGGAAAGAGATAATTATAAAAGTTTTTTAGTGAAGTTTATCTTTGCAGACAGTACATCCTTTAAGTTAATTTAGCTGAAATGTCTAGTTTACTTCAATGAGTTCTCTAATAAAGGAACTTTTATTTACGTCTCTCGTCAGAAATAATCAACGTTGATTATACCTTGAGATCCCTAGATTTGCGCTCTAAGAGTTGGGAGCCCCGGCTTTATAATGATTAAATATAATTATGGCCGCTACCCGTGATTATTAATTGTATAGCAAGGTCCGGTGTTGAACAATGGTGTGCTCAGGTGGGCTTCGGCTGAGAACATTTGTCATCCTAGTATTGATTATTGGAATTTATTGAATTGACCACAAAATACACAGAGACTCACTGTATTTAGAACATAAATCTGTTAGATCTACTTAAAAAATAATGTCTCCTTGTTTAATTACCATCATGAACAATGAATTAATCATAAAAGTTTTATTTTGAAGGTATGCAAACTTCATAGACTTAACTTAATCTTCCCCAGTTGTTTGAGTTCTTCTCCACTAGCTGTCTATCAATGCAAAGAAGGCTTTAAGCCTAGTTGGTAAGAACTGTCTTTTCATGCCACTTGATAATAGCTTTTCTGACTTGTAGAAAATATGTGTTCATATAAATCTGCCATTATGGCTAGATGACCTGTCAGTGTGTCTGTGAATGTGAGAATCTAACAAAACTTTGCACCTATAATCTCCTTATAATCTTATTGATTGACATTTACAAATAGTTCCACTTGTTGTACAGTGCTATTGTTTATTGTTGTTGAGGAAGTAAACACTTTTCATAAACAGTTTTATGAGGACATTTTTTTCTCATTATACAATCTGTTGGATTTGTATAATTTGTATTACTACTTTTTCTTCTCCTTGTTTTACTAAAGCATTTCATGACATTATGTAAGTTTAGGCAAAGTTTTAAATAAAACACTGAAGCATCATTTCATCAGAGATGATTTCCTGGTGGGAGTGTTCGGGGCGGGGGGGGGATGTTCGTGATGTTTGAACCCAGGCCCTAGTGGTTATAAAACTCTGGAGTTCAGTCTCCCAGCTAAGGTTCAAATCGAACTCAAGAAATAACAAGATTATCAACATTCCAAGTCTGAGTTTGTGCTCAGAAAGCTTTATAACCATGTTCTGTTCTTGGTTTTGAGTGGAGATTGGAGTTAAGATTTTAATCTGTTTTATAACCATGGACCTGATTATTAAAATATGTCTAAAGTTTGATAGAACATTGTGTCAAGACTTAATTCCTCTGTTGAATGACTGATCATAAAGTTTCAAATTTTCCTGACTTAATACATGGTCTCGGTCTGGTTCCTCTTTTAAGTAGTTGGGAGCTACCTGGGAACCAATTTTTAGTGTGCACTGAATAACACAGTTGTCACTGTACGGAACCTGCAGGTGCTTCAAACTACAACTTGTCACTCTGAATTCAATCAAATGATGTAAAGAACTCAGTTATGTGGTCTTCCATTTTTACAGAAATCAAAGTATTTAATTTAATAGTAGTATTTAATCTCTTTACTCTATAAAATCATTAAACAATTAGGATTGAATTGATTGAAGAGAGTACAGGTTACCCAAGGGTGAAATTCTGTAAAGAGAATACAAGTTACCCAAGGGTGAAATTCTGTGCAGGAGGCATGGACTGAAGTGAACCAAACTGTTATTTAAAGTTAATGTTTTAAGTTATTGCTATATTTCCTATGGTAGATAAACTCTATTAGTGCGTTACCCTTTGAAGTGTGGCCTTTTTGATAACCGTACTGCGTGTGTTACGTAAAATCTCTTTTATCTGGAAATAAACTATAAAAACACAAAGGGAAGTCACATTGTAGAATAATTTGAACAACAAAAGCCTTTACTAGCATTATCTATTGAAGTTGTTCGCAGAAATCTAACCTGAAGGTTTCGTTGTGTAATCCATCATACTGGCTTAAAAAGCTACTATAATAATCTGTCAATAGAATTGAAAAATTGTTCAGAATTTGGGAAATGAATTTTTTATCATTTGTTCATGCCACAGTGATTTATTGTTGAAAATTTTTAGTCTGGGAATTCATGGGAGAGATATTGTTCTGGAGACGATAACTGTGCCTTGTATTGAATATGTGTCTATGTGTGTAATAAAAACATTGATTCCCATGATTAATTAAGCGAATTACGAAGCAGCCTAGTAAGACCCTAGTATTGAACGGGCGTATAATACAGCATTCTTTACATGGTTCTATAGCTCAATTAATTATACTAAAAATAAATAATAAAACAAAATTAGGCATTTGAAACTCCAACAATAGAAAATATTGTTACCACACCCTGTTTATGTGTCACATGACTAAAACATGTCTGTACAAATACAATAATATAATCATAGATTTTTAGATGAGTAAAAACATGTGCAATGTAATCTGCCCTGCTTAGTTCAGTCTTTATTTATCCATGTTATTGACATTTTTATTTAATATTGAAAAATAAAGATTTCTTCATTTTTGCGAACAAATAATTTTCAGGGGAGTTTAAGTTTATATAACAATGTACCCTGGTATAGAGATTTTTTTTTTTTGAAATCACACATGTTGATGCTAACGGTAGTTGTCAGTTATTTATTAAATCAGAATACTCTGTTTAACACTGTCTGATGATGAGAGATATTTTGAGTTTTTCCTGGATTACTTAAGCCTGTAATTTATGATTGAATTTTTTTTTTTACCTTGAGTCGTGTCTTTCTGTTACAGACCATGCTCAGAACACGAACATGTTCTAATTAAGGTATTGTGTTTAATCAGTCAATTGAAAACCCTGTTCAGCCTATGTTATAATTGTTAGATGCATCTTCCATTGTTCCCATTCATTTTTCTCCAATCTGCAACAGCTTTTTGATAGAAAATGGTTACAGGACTATTAATGACTCACGTTCTGTCTATTGTTCCATAGTTTGTGTGTGTTTTTTCTGCTAAGATTTTGCCATCATGTTGATTTAATGCTAGACTTTGTCTGTTCTAATTTGAAATACGAACCCCTGTGTGCACAATTTGTACAATTCTATGGGCGGCAAAATTAGAAAATAATTAACTAGTATTTTGTTATCCCAGAGTTGGCTATTTTGATTACACAGGTTTTTTTTGTTCAGAAATCATGATTTGTAACAGTTCGTGGCCATATGCTTAATTTGGAGTTAATTTTTTTTTCAGATTTTTACGACAGGAAATTTGAAATTCTGTATTATATTTCTGATTCTCAATTTGTAGCATGTTCAGTGAATAGTTGCTCATCTTGTCTCTCTGTGCAGTTAGTGTTTGTTATAAGTCTTACACTCAGTATTATACACTGTATTATATAGAAGGGAATTCTGGCCATCTGTCCCTTGTTCAGTTTATTCTATAAAATGGTTTGCTTCTATTATTGTCAAACTAATATTTATTCTGTACAAATTTGTTATTACTGCTGTAATAGTGTATTTTATAAGGAGACAAAATTCTATCAGCTTTTTTATTCCTGTTTATTGTAATGTTTTTGGCTTGAAAGAATCCTGTATTGCTGTATTGTGATGTAATTTTATCATCTTTTTATCATCATTTATAAACAAGTTATTTCCTAAAATGTTTTATACCTCAATGATGTCTAATTTTAGTTAAATGTACAGACAAGCATAATGATTCTTTATTGACAATAGACCATTGTTAGCATTCAAACCTCCACTCCTAAAGTTAACATGGTAAAAAGTCCAGGTGTTATAAATCTTTAAAATACAACATCGTCCAGTCACAAGGAATGTTAAAAACGTCAACCGCGTGAAAGCAGTAGTGTGATTTATTTGAATAAAACACTTGAATTCACCTGTAGCCATATTGTTCTGTACCCTTCCAGTCTCTAGTATGTTATTATTCGACATTGTTCGCCAAGATGTATGTCTAACTTAGACCTAGTGGCTCAAAAAATATGTGAGAAGGAATAATTATTCCTACCTAAAATTTGTGTTTATTAATTCACCGTAAAGCCACTTCTTTTAAGGAGGAAGTTTTTCCCAGCCTGTAGCTAATTAATTTCCAATTATGGTTACTACTTGTGTCAGACATGATTCTATTCCATTTTTGGTAAGAGTATAATAGAAACTCTTCCGTTTACTGTTTGGTCGACATGAATAAATTTACTCATCACATGACTATGTTCATTATGTCCGCAGTATAAGGAACTTCTTTATTATTCTTGATACTTGATTTTTTTATTTTTCCTAATTCACGAGTATTGTGTTGAGGGAGTTATAATTCCGTGGTTACTAAAATGTTATTCTGCCGGTTGATAATTCTCATATCACGTTATCACACTATCATGACAAATGCCGTATTGCCCCGTATTGCCCATAAACTGGTGATAGGAATAAAAATTAAACTTTTTGTGATGCCTCATGAAAATCTATCAAAAAGTAGTTCCTATTCTGTCACGATTATGTGAAATTCTACAAGTTTTATTGCCCTCTGTCTATAAAAATCAGCTTAGAATTTTTAAATGACCATTAATGCCTGTTTTGATTCAATTTTCATGACAATAAATTTCCATCCATTTGGATATCATTGAGGTTAGGATTTTAAGCAGGTGATAAATATGTCAGTACTAAAAATTCTGCTTGATTTTAATCTCAACTCTTTCTGTCTTTTATTATTTATTTTTTCTTCTGTTTATTTTTTTCTGAAGTATGTATCAAAAGGCCCTCTGTTTAAATATGTTGTTCAAGTGTTTAAACACAAGAATTATTTCACAGTAAAACTGCCACTGGCTGGAGTAGACTGCATGTTTTACCTGAAGATTGTCAGTATGTCTCCTGATCTAGCTCTCTGGCTTCTTCTTGTGAAGAATTGTTTATATCAATATAGTAAATTTAATTTTCATATAACTATGAGGATTATTTATAATAATTGTGTTTATTTAATCATACTGAAAATGAATCAGTTTAAAAGTGCATTTGACATTGCTGTTAGATCAAGTACAAATATTATGTCTATCATATTTTTAAAGTACAAAATGTAGTTAAAAAGTACTATTAACAGAATAACACAACCGTCACCTTATATTTCATAAGACATTGTAACACAGCCTCTAGTTAGAATAGCATGTTAGCATGATTTTTTATTTTTTCTTCCATGTATGTTTTTTTACTGTGACAGAATTCAAAGTCCTGAATATAGATTTAGATAAATGATGTTACGTGTCAGGTTGTGAATATATCCTGATACTTAACTCTCTGTATTGTCGGTATCAGAAGAGAATTATGATATATTAATACACACAACATCCTAAAAAGTTAAATCCTTAAATACGTTCATCATTTACATATATTACCTCTCATTAAAATATAATTAATCAGCCTGTTTCTTTTTGTATCATGAAAGGATTATTCAATTTGTCTCAGCTTTGGTAGTGAAGTGAAAAGTCATTCTCATCAGTATTGAAGCAAA
Organism: Lutraria lutraria; assembly: GCA_964023205.1. Classification (NCBI taxonomy): domain Eukaryota; kingdom Metazoa; phylum Mollusca; class Bivalvia; order Venerida; family Mactridae; genus Lutraria; species Lutraria lutraria. The sequence continues at coordinate 10,508,413 of OZ026838.1, forward strand.
AAAAGTGTACTTCCCCTTGGTGTAATTTGTTTTTATTTTACTTGTGAATTTGTTGAGTAAATCATCACAGATTTTGAAAGGTAATTAATAATAATATATAGTGTGTATTCAATTGTAAAAGATTGTCCGTATTTGCCTAATTGATCCTAACTTTGTATTGTTATCATTGTAAATAAGAAAGAAATAAAAATGATAAATTTTATTATAGAATGACTTAGCATACGTGTTAGTGTGGCATAGATAAATGGCTCGATTAACAGCGACATTAAGATATATCTGAACTGAATGTATATGGATTGTATAGGTGTCAAACAGTTAGGGGCCTCGACAATAAGGGTACATTATGTCTTCATATTGTCTTCTTCTTGAATCTCCGCATCTTTTGCATTAATAACTCATAAAGAAGAGGAATATTTTTAACCTGTGACACAGTTGTAATTTTTCTTGTATTGTCTACAAGTTTATATCTTATAACAATGAAGATTCTCATCTTGTGTATATGGCTTGTTTTATATGCATAACTTCGGATCAATTTATGTCCCATTGCATTGGCATATTATGATTTAAAAAATATTACAAATTTTTATTTGCGGATTTAAAATATTTGATGGTGTTACGTTACTATTTCGTTACGTCTGTTGTCACGAAAGGATGTGTTCTTTTTTGTCTCCATTTGTGAAGAGTTGACCCATCAAACACCTGCAATTAATCTGGTATCCCAATTAACATGATCTTAGCACGCTAGCCACCCATCTTGGGTCGCACGCAACAGTTAGGTGACCGCTAACCCAGAAAATAAGGGAAGTGTTTAGTTACCTCCCAGTATTGTCTGCTCTCCTGACTCGAAGTTAAAATAAGTGGTCAGGTTACCTATATTATTGTTGTAGGACTGCATTTTGCAATCAATATCTCGTGAGAATGGTTATCCGCCTCAGTGACCATGCTCTTCCATTTCGTTGGAATGAATTTTATCGCCAAAATCTGTGTTGTTGAGTGATACTTTAGAAAGTGGGTGATCACATAAGTCGCTGATACAGACACAGGATCCTTCCTTCATCGAAGAAATTAATGCAGATTACAACGATGATTAGATCTTAGTATGATTATAGAATTTGATTACAGATTTAAGGAAGAAGAAAGAAATTAACATACCTTAATTAGTTTCTAATTTACAAAGCTTTTATGAAATCTGAAGCTGGGTATATAAGGAAAAAAAAACAGCAATAGTTTCACTGTGTGCTGTATAAATGTACCTCTATAGTTAAATGATACTACCAGTCGTCTAGTTAAATAACTTGTCACTTCTGATGAAAACTATATAGAAGTATACAATTATTTCACTGGAAATTGCTTCTGGGGACGTTTTATTGCTTATTTTATAAAATCTTGTTCATTTTCTCTTTTATACTCATAAATTGATGATTTCGATGTATTTTATTTCAAACATTTCCAGTTTGAAATGTTTTATATTGAGTATATTTTAAAACCTACATTAACTGTTGTATTATAAGATGTTGTATTAGATGTTTGTAACCTGGAAGTTGTTTGGTTTTTATATGAAATCTTTGTTTACTGAAAACACCTTATATATCAAACAAAAAAACATTTTATAATTTTACTTTGCATGTGATTTGAAAAATCTAAGTTAAGTCACTATGATGATTAGTGCACATGTGAGGTCCAGAACATTGTGTGTAGAAGACATTGTTAGAAGACAATTATTCATTTAAGGCTTGTTTCATGAAATAATGAACCTGTGATAAATCCATACTAAATGTGACATTTGCATGATTCTTGCACATCTTGTTGTAAAATCCACGATGACCTTGTAGCATTCATTAAATAAGGTAATTATTGGATTATAATTATATGTCATGTCTCATGGTAGTTATTAGAATCATGCAAGGTCACTTCATGTTTTGTACTACAAACAGCATCATTAATGTATATTATACAGATCATTATGTTATTGTAACACATTGTTTTATGTATTTTCAGGTGATAGTGTTGGTCAATATACTATACCATCAAGTCCATCTCCACCATTAGCCAATTCTAGTAAGTAGACTTAATCTGTTACCATGGCAATAGTTTTTCTTTAATTATTTTATTCTTATTTCATCCTTATCGGACAATACTAGTTTATGAAACATGTGTATTGTATTATTATTTTTTGTAGTAATTAAGTTAATTGACATTTAATGTTTTTACCCTATTTGTATATAAGCTGGAAGTTATCTTACAAATGTATGATAGTTTAACCAGTACATGAAAACATTTAGTTTAACCAGTACATGAAAACATTTCCTGTATTTTCATCTATTTCGTTCTTTTCAGGAACCAAATCTGGTAAAGGTCGTCAAGGACAAGGTCGCCGACCACCTTCACCGAGTCCTGAATCTGATTTAGAACGTGTGTTTATCTGGGATCTTGATGAAACGATAATCATATTTCATTCTTTACTTACTGGATCCTATGCTCAAAGATATGGAAAGGTATGTGGTCATTATATTCTTCCCTGTCGTTAAACTATGCCGGCACCACATAGTAATATGTTGACTGTTTGCTTTTTCTATCTTGGTCTAATTCTAAGACGCAGGATCTTTAACAAACATTGGTTTTATGATTGCTCATTTCATAATGACAAACCTGTTTACTTTTTTCTGTTCTTTTGCATTATTTGCATTCTGGGAGAAATGTATTTGGTTAGAAATGATTGTTTACTGTGCAAAACCTTCTGTAATGCATTTTTCCACTTGACTGGTTCAAAAGGAATTAGAGAATGTGCTAGCATTCTGGAATACTTTTTTGTCTCCTGAGTTTTGGATTGTGGAATCAGTGAAATGGCAGGAAAAACAGTCCATTCATTTCATTTGCAGTGATTTCCTTGACTGGTTTTAACATTCTGTGGCATCCTTGTCATAGTCAACCAGGTGCTTGTGTTTTCTCTGTAAACAAATTGTACTACCAGTCTATGACTGTGTACTAATTGATCCATAGAGCTTCTGAGTGATTTTGATGAAAATATTCCACTTGCTTGATGAATTTGTGTGATCTTGTAATTATTTTGTTCTAGGTAAATAGATAACAACTTGACTCTGATCACCTCAGTTAGTTACTTGTACCCCTTAGGATTCCTCTTGCCACCATTCATGATTTATTGAGAATCTGGTTATAAATCATTGTCTTATGTTATCTGCATTAATTTGTTGCAATTTTAAACTAAAGATTTTGATATTCTTCGAACTTAATATACGAGTTAATCTTTTGATGTGTTTACCTTTTAAAGTGCATCAGTTTTGGGCGTTTGCTTGGAAGTGTGAGCATCAAAAGCCGTTTTTCCGCCTTTGTCGGAAGTGGACTTTTAAAGCTGTTGTCTGATATAGCTTAAAGCTGACACCCATCTTGGCATAAGCTTTGAAATTGAGCCATGTTGAAAACTGTTCAAGTTGTTGGGGAACCATTGCAAGATGGACATTCTATTCACAATTTCATTTGGCACTAAATTCTATTGTTCAGAATTGTATTTTCACAATTTTCTTCAAACATATTCCTTACTGTGATGAAAATCTATTTTCTCTGTACAATACAAAAAAAATATCATGAAAGATGTTGCCTGGCAAACTTTATTTTAAAAACTCCCTTGACAAAAAAGCTACTTGAAAAAACTCTAAAGTCTCGAGATCTGCACTGTACTGTCTGCTGTCGGTCTGTTCACACCATTTACCTTGTCCAGCCAAAACTTCATCAATTATTGAGTATACTTAGCTGGTTATTTACCAAATCATCGCCGATATTGACACAAACAGATAATCAATGTTTTTACATGGAAAATTATGCAGATCTATTAAGTACGGATATTAAATCAACAGATCACTCGACAGCCTAATGGTGAAAATCTGTTTCTTTCTGAATAAATGGGGAACTTAATGATTTTTTTGCAATTTAGTTATTCTTGCTTGCTCATTTAGGTCTGGGAATGTGACAAATGGAAACTAGCTTTGTTTTTTTTCCATTGTTTTTTTTTTGAAACAGTCACTCAACATTGTATATCGGACCTATAATCTTTAAACTGGTCTACAAGCATCATACATGGTGATACTTCTCTCAGGTTGTTTGCCTTCTGCAGCCATTGTCACTTTTTTGCCATGTCTGTCTGTGGAACATTTTGTGGTTCATTATAAAAATACTTCTGGCAAATATTCTAAAGAAGAGATTTGAATGGAAAGTCAGTTTTAAAAATTCTTGTTTTAATGAAGCAGACGGTTCTTTTAGAAAAGCAGTCCATGTCCTTATCAATATTGTAAATGGAACCTTCAGAAAAACATCATAAATTCGTCTGATGAGATGGCTGAAGACATTGTGGTATACACTCCCAGTTGATTATCTCTGAAAAGAATGTGTGATTTATGATAGCCAAGTTTATGTACTGAACAATGGCTTTTCTTTTTTAAGATTTTTTGTTTCTTTTTTTTCTAGAAAATATATAAAAAATGTATAGAAACTCTCAGCATTAAATTCTGGTCATCATTTAGATCTTGTTTCTGGTGAATGTTACTGTCGTAAATATTGCAATATTCCTGAATTGTGCCACTAAGTCTTGTAAAATGTATATATTTACATCATGAGATCTTCATAGACTTTAACTAACAGGGTTTTCATTAATATTCAGTACAACAGATTTTCTTACGAAAGTAACAAGATTTGGTCGGGGATCATGGGAGCTGCCTAGTTTATTAGTATTTTCGAACTTTAGGGATTGTGATCGAATTTTTTGCAAATTTAACCGATGGTTTTCAGTGGCAATCAGTTCTAAGCTGTGAGCTGAATCAGACTCAAGCATCAAATGTATTAATCTTCTGTAAATGTTCATTATTTTAATTGTCCATCATGATAATGTTAACATAAATAAATGATCAAGAAATCTTTGAACATAATGACAGTATGGCTCTCAAATTTTGAACACTGTGTAATGCTGTTTGTATCAACAATCTGCTTATGTCATAAGGTCCAAACAAAAACTGAATAATAATTTGTTGTCCCAGCCACATGAATAGGAAGACAATGGTCATCCATATCTTTATGAGCATCAAACTAATGTGTTTTATTATTAGTATTGTGAATGTGTATTAAAATTTCATGCTTGGCATAAAAAATTAAAATGTCTGCAGAATTTAAATTGAAATGTTAAGCGTGACTTTATAAATATGGAAAATAATTATAAAAAGAATTTTCCTCACATGGATATGTTGGCTTCAGTGTAATTTCTTGCTGAACATAATTCATGTTTGATGTGTCAGTCTGAGACAAAAGGCTTTGTGTTCTAGGCTGTCGTAATATTTGCAGACTGGTTTTTGAAATTTTAACTCACTATTGAATATACTTACTGGTATACGATCATAGTTAATGTGTTTACCTACTTATTGTAAGTTTCTGAGGGCTTTCAGGATTTGTCATAAAATATTTTAAACTTTTAATTTTTATAAATGGGTAAATGCTTGAAATGAAACATTACCAATGATTTATGAGAAATCACGTCCAGACAATTTTGCATTTGAGAAAATTACTTTGCAATTTCCATTTATCTCCCATGTCAATATTTGTGATATTTACAAAATTTTTGATTTATGAAGTAAGCTGAAGTTGATTTTTTTTTTAGATAATTTAGAAAATTTCATGCAATACACATAAATCACGTAGGAATTAGTACTTTGTGACCGTAACATGTTGAATCTGTTTTCGATTATAGTTTGCAATTTGCTCAAACAAGTGTTAAACTATGCACAATTTTCTACCCACATTAAGCCTTTAACAGCAATCAATACCAATCCATCCAGTAACTGCTTACTATAAACATTGGTCCCCCATTAAAGTTCCATTATGGCAAATTGCACTGCAGTTTCATGGCAATTATTTCTAATCGTTGGAAACGCACTAAAATGCCTGATTAGCCTGACAGAATTTTTAAAATAATTGTTTTTTATTATTTTCATTGTTTATGTGTTTTTGCCTCTTATTTTTGATATTATTTTATTAATAAATGGCCATACAATTGCCACTTTGTGGAATTACTTCATAATTGCTGTCATATGATGTTCATTGAGGATTAACCATTGATACATGGCAGGGAATTAATGCTTCTTCTCATTTGTGTTTTATGATACCATCATCTGTTGATGGTGATTGGTGTTAGTTTGAAGACTTTTATCTTAAAATATCTAATTGTGACTCTACGTTTCTATGAATAATTACCTTACATAATTTATGTACTACTTCAAAGTAATTTCTCAGACAATTATGAAATTACATTATTAAATTAAAATAAAAAAATAAAAAAATACTTATTATGACATTGTGTTGTTTCAGGATCCACAAGCCTCTGTACAACTTGGTTTAAGGATGGAAGAAATGATATTTAGTTTAGCAGATACTCACTTATTCTTTAATGATTTAGAGGTAAGTTATATGCATTAATTCCTTCAAAAATGAAAATAATCTCTCTCTCTCTCTCTCTCTCTCTCTCTCTCTCTCTTACAGAAGCGTTGGAGCTAGAGTGTTAGGGGCAGCAATCGCCGCCCAAATATTTTGGCAAAATTTCAGTCAAGTCCATCCTAACTAAACCCACCTCCTCCACAGCCCCAATGTCAAATTGCTTTCGGCACACTGTGTTATGATCAGTTATGAGACCTTATACCATGCTCAGATTACCAAGTCTCAGTACAAGATGTTTGTATGCTGATGTCATTGTTATATTCTATATCTGTATTTTTTATTCTCATCTTGTCCTTTGCGGAAAGTGTTGGAAATGTATGAACTCTTATTTCTACTATCAGTCTGATAGTTCACTCAACTCTGAAACTAGAGGCTGTTCAGAATAGGCTTGAACATTATCACACTTTATTGTAGATATTTCTCTTAATTAATACTTGTGAAACTACTGTGGCTGTATCAACAGTAAGTTGATTAATGTTAATTAACAGATGACCAGGTGTACATTGGTAATGTGTCAGATTTCACATAGATTGGCTTGTTTTGATTAGATAACATCAGTTGTTGTGAAAGTGATCTTCACCTTTAACATGGCCAGAGGTCACATAATGTTCATTTCCTCAACACCTCGGCTACAACTAATAATGTTGCTTGTTCAGGGTGTCCATTGGGGGCTGGCCTTTATGCAATTCTATAAACATTGTGGTATTTCCAGGAAATGGATAGGTTCCCTGCAAGTGCATTATGGGAATGTATGATACTGGCTAAATATCCCATGAGGCCTTGTTTATATAGAGGATAAATATTCCGTCTGGTCAGTTGGCCCTGTGGCTGGTGAACACATGGTGTCAGATGTACTAATAGATTGATAAGATACCTTTAATAAACATTGATCATTAATATAGATTCAGGTTCATACAAATTATTATAATATTGAATCAAACTAAAACCTACCGGCATACTGAGTTTGAGAGATGTTCTTTTAAAAGTCAGGCAAATAATTTTATTTTTATTTTTGTGCTTTCAATTTTCTATAGGAATAAATAGCATATATTTCTAGACATATTTTTTGTCTCTTTTTCTGTTATCAGAGTATCCAGTGTCTTATTGACTGGCTCACTTAAACTTTGATTGGTTTCAGAAACTGAGAGCTATATAAATCATTTCACAGAAATACGGCTGGTTAGTTACTGCCTCTGTTTAGCATCACAAGTCCCTAGGGTCGGGACGGGTTGGATAAGCTTGCTGGAGGGGGTAGGGTAATATTACTAGAAAGTAATTACCCTATGATTTAAGTATGGTTATGTCAGGATTGTTTGGCTGCTGGCGATCTAGTATAGAGGAAGACAGATTAGGGTGACTGGTTGAAGCTTAAAGCTCGGGAATTGCCAAGAAATAATCTGTGCTGATCATTTGTGAAGGAAACATGACATGTTGCCTGAGGCACCAGAAAATATAATTGACTAAAAATTCTTCATAATTTAAGAAAATTGTTACTTGTAAATGAGACTAGCATATGATAGGATGGGTTTTATTGTGATGTATTTGAGAATTAGTTTAACAGACATGAAGGTAAAATGACTATTATCTGGATTTGTTGTTTAGCAGATTGTTAAGATTTAAAAAGCAATGTAAAGCACGTTCTGTATGGACATGCAGTTTATTGTAATTGATGTTCATAGTGAACTTTGTTAAACCTGATACATTTCTGTGTCTACCATGACAAATAAGAAGTACAGTGCAACCTCTCTAAAGAAACACCCTTTGGGAGTAGCAAAATTGTGTTGTTGTTGAGAGGTTGTTGCTCTAGAGAGGTTAAATTAATAGTTTAATTTTAAATTGGGAAAAAATCACCCTTTGTTGAAGGGAGGGTGTGCTCAAGAGAGGGCTGCTGTGTTCGAGGTTGTACAAACGTTATGTAACATAAAAGAAGTCCATCCCTTCATTTGAATAAGGAGACATATTAGTCTTTAGTGTTTTATCCTTTTTGTTTAGTGGAAAGTCTTTGTCTGATTTCATTACAATGCGTGAGATATCTTTATCATTATACTACCATGCCCAGATATTTCCATAACAAAAGATGCACTCCGTCAATGATGGAGATTTTATGTATATATTGTCCAGTACTTGGGTAATAACCTCCTTTAATGATCTTCAGACCATTACTGGTCACTTTCTCCTGTCATTCTACATCATTGGTCCGTTGGTCACTTGATTGAAATAGACTGGTCACTTAATTAAGTCCATTTATGGACCACTGAAGCGAATTATCAGCGTTGAACATTGACACCCTAGGCTGCAGTCAGCGGTGATTCAATGGAGACATTGACCATTGTCCATGAGTGTCATGGCAAATTGAACATAATTTTTGTCACATTTTCCGCTGAATTTCAACCAAATTAATTGAATGATAGGCTCCCCGGGGGATGTGAGCGAAAGTTTGGACAGTTGTTCGGCAGGAATGTGGTCAGAGCTAACTAGGAACAAATATATGCATGATGTATAAACACACCCCGGGGGATTCTTAGGGAACACTGGACAACCAATTGACCAGTGACAGTTTGAGCTCACTTTGGCATTTGACAAAAATGGATCGGGGACAAATTAACGGAGGTGAAGAAAAAACGGAAGAATTAAATCTAATATCTAAAGAAATCATGTTTGATTGATGCTCTTTGATGACTCCTCCCTCTTAGCTGGATTTTATGACAGTGATGAAAATTTCATTTCTTTACCCAAATAAGATGGGTGTTATTACAGCTGTTTAATTCCATTGTGTCAATATAGCACTGACATCTTTTGGGTTTGAAACTTTCTGTTTTACTTGTTTTTTTTTCAATTAATTATAATATTACGCAACCTTGATTGATTAATTGATTAAATAATTGGTCCACAATTTGACTGTGGTTTGTTTTGTTGAGCTAAGAAATGAAAATCCTATCTATATATTTTGTGAGTGGATGATAAATTGGACTAAGTTAATTGCCTAGGTTAATAACTATCACATCTTTTACAAGTATATTTTCCTTATATTAAACATTTTCTCACCATCTCACTCTAGCTAAATCTTCATGTTTTTCCCCCACATTATTAACAATATTCCTGCTGGCTGCCTCCAGTTATCACAACCATATTTGATGGAAATTCTCTGCGGCAAATCTTAAATTCAATTTAAAAATCAAATACCCCATGTTAAGATGGGGAATATCTGGGAAAAAAAGATTTCCGTATAAATTTCAATCTCTCTAACTTTCTCCGGTCCATATGTCTAGATGGGTGAAATGTTTGTTTAAGCAAATGAGGAGCCCCTGGCAAGCTGCTAACGAAATTATATGAAAACAGTGAATTGACAGGGCCTTCAATCATACAGTTAGATCAAGATTAGATGCAGATTCTTCTATATGGTGACTTTATAAACCGCTAATTGATTCCTAACTTGTTTTTATGGCATCTACTTTGTTTGATCATGTTATTACTTTATGACAGATTTATTTGAAAAAATAACCAAATTCAGTATTTATATAAGAATGTACATAATTATTACAAGCAGATCTACTGTATGCACCAAATGTAACTGAATAAAAATAACAGCTTTTCATTGAAAACTCATTTTTTTTGGACAATTTTTGTAATTTTAATTACAAAATGTACTTAATGCAGATTAAATTCAGTAACAAATTTTGTAACAAATCAAAACAAATCACAAATCTTTTTGGAAATTTCTCTGAGATTATGTGAAAGCATCCATTGGATCCATGTGTTTTGGATAAATATATCTTTTAGATGGGCTGGCTGAGTCATTTCGATGTTATGTTTTTGATATTTATTGCTACAGTTATAATAAATGTAATCGCTAACAATGTCATAAAAAATATTAAATAACTTACTGTAATCGGACAATAATTTGAGGCTTAGATAATCAGACTTTTTATTGACAGATTTTTTTGCGGTGATAAAATTATTATGAAACGTCCTGTTGTCGTATTTAAACATTATTATGTTAATTTGTCTATAAAACTTGTTATCACTGAATGATTATTATAACATAACAATAGTGTCAACATAATCGCACAATTCTCTCCTGCAGCAATACAGTGTGTAATCCATTCTATCACGTCATTCAAACTGCCCCCTTAGATTATGGTAATTTTATGCTAAGTTTGATTTATATTTCCATGGAGGAAAAATGGAAGTAGAACATATTAGTTTGTTCATAGTTTTCTGGTATTTGAGAATCTTGTTATATTGTACCATTTTTACGGACCCTTCAATGGCTGGTGTCTCAATATTCGGGATTTTGTGTCTAAAATCATAACTGAATTTATTCTTATCATTTTACACATGGGTGTTAAATCTTTCTTTTTTTCTTGCTAATATAATATTAAAAATGTTTTTTTTCTTCTAATTTTGCAACTTATCTGAAAGCTGCCTACTTAACTTTTTCATTAAAGCACTTACTAATGTGTAAAATTAATTTCTCTTCTAAATATAAAGCTTCTCTCTAAAATATTGTTCCTTATAAATCGTATTCTGATTGAAGATGCCAAGTATTCATATTCTAATACAACAGTAAGAATTGATAGAGATAAACAATTTTCCTGATCTCTCTGTTTAGTATAAAAACATAGAATTCTATCATACATTATTTTCCATGTAAATTGCGGGACTATTTCAGAGTTACAGGTAGTCATGAGACTGCTAGCTAGTTCTCTCTGAAGGATAAACATATTGTAGCCAACTCCATGTTTCATGTATGTTTCATATTAAATAAAAAATCCAAACCAGCTTGGAACCTGTCAAAAATTAAATGAATAAATTGAAGTTGATGCTGTGTGTAATGGGTTGAAGAATGGCAGAGGTTTTAAGTAGTTCCACCTTGTAGAGTATTGAATGTCAACATTTTGGCATTAAAGAATCATTAACAACCTGTTGGAATGGTTCTCTGTATAGTTTAAGATTTTGCTTTTAATTTTACTTTACACAATTTATGTTTTACTGATTTTACTGAGATTTACTTTTTATTTTTTTAGATTTTATATATTTTTGTTATATTTTTTCCTGTCTTTTCTTGTTAGAAATAAAAACTGATTCTTATATCTGGTTGACAAATTAGAAATAATTTCATAGTTGATAAAATATGTTTAAAGTGGTAATACCGTATGAAAAGATATATTTATAAAGAGATACTATTCGGAGTGTTAATATGGGATGCAAAGTCTTAGATAGTGTGTCTTAATGAAATGGCGGGTAAATATCTAGAGGGAGGGCATGTTGGACAAACCGAGTTTTGAAATGAAAAACACATGTTTAAGGAGCCATAGAGGAATGGTTGTGGAATGTGTGCTGGTCATGAGAAAACTGTAAGACAACAGACTAGTCTAATCCTGCTTGTCATGTTTGATTTACTCTCGCCAGTTTCTGACAGTGCATGCTGGGAGACAGTCACCTGGTAAGGTCTCTCAGGAGGCCCCTTAGTTTATTTACACATATTTTGTCCACTTAGATCCCTCATGTTTTTCTCTCTTCAATTTTTTTTTATTTATTATCAAATTTGATAAGAAGAAGAATATTTGTGAGTACAGGGGGGGGGGGGTTCATTTTTGTGTGTGGAATTATGGCTGTCCTTTTTAATTTCACATGAAATTTACAAGTTAAATGTTCTTAGACAGGACGGTGATGTTTGCTGTACACATAAAATAAACCCACTCTAACTTATTTTGAAATGAATGTGACAGATGAATTTAGGTTACCCAAACATTATTAAAATACTTCATATGAACTATTTCAACTAATTTAGTTATTTACTTATTCAGTATTAAACATATAAAAAATGTTTAAGTTAAACATTTACATGAAGTGTGAAGATAGTGGGCCAATTAGCAGAAATGTTTGACATGTTGCTATGTAACCATTTGTTAATTACTTGTATGAAACTTAAGTGATTTCTAGGTAAAAGCATTTTTTATTCAGGACATATAACAGCTAATTATCAAGCAGATTCTTGGTAACTGGTGAATAATTATGTTTAATGAAGAAGTGTGCTCAAGTTATAAACCCAATTACTAACAGGGAATAAGGAATAATTGACAGGACGAAAAAACAAATTGTTCCCTGTCAGTGAAAAAATTCATGGGAAAATTTTGACAAAAGCTTCACAATGAGTACCACATGTTTGAAAGTGTGTCCGAAAAGTGCCCCCTGCCGTTTGACTTCATTCTGGCATCTACAAGGTGGCGGTAAATGTTTTTCTCGCCACCAGTAGTGGCTAAGTGGCTGTCATTGCTAATGGCTATTAAAATTGATGTCAATTATTTGATGCGGCATTTCCTGTTTTTGTCAAAGGGAAACAATTCTGCTAGCTTGTATCTTTGACCAATGTGTATATGTTTCTCTTGCTAGTCGTCAGTGGTAACTCTACATTCATCAATGGGGTCATGTGATGAAATCAAACAAGTTGTGAGTTCTGTTTATAAATTTCTTCTTGCCATGTTCAAACAGCAGGGTAATAATCTTCCTCTATATCTAAATACTGTACATAATGCAAGTATTGCAAGTTATGTGAAAGTTTTGATGACCCAATGTTCAAGATTTTTTTGTCCACTTGCACATATTTTCCACACAGGAAGAAAGGAGGACTGTATATATACAGTTCAACTTGTTGCGCCTGTATAGATGGTGATGTTTACTGGCCATGTTCCAGATATCTATGTTTTATAGTTTTATTTATAATGTTTTCTTCTATTTTAGGAATGTGATCAAGTACACATTGATGATGTGTCGTCTGATGACAATGGTCAAGATTTAAGGTATGTTGTGATACATTAGTACATGCAGCAATCCATTCGGACCAAGATATCTTGAATTTATCAATCAGTCTCATATATATAGACATGAATAGTTAAATAGACATATGTTTACATTCTTTTTGAATATCTGATATTCTTATGCCATGCACTTTGGACTGAACAAAATCTGTACATAATAATCACAGCATAATCCCATAATGTTGTATGATGTAAGCTTGTTGCAGCTTAAGAAGTCTGGGCATCTTAACAGTAGATTTTCAATAAAACCATTCTTAAACTCTGGAGTATTTAATCCGTCTGTCATGACAACTTGGTAGCCAAGTGTACGTTTGTATTCTCTACACCTGCTAATGTTTAACTTAATGAATTGAGATTTATTTATAAAATCTTTCTATAAACACACATCAGAAGTTTTTTATGTCTAGAACTTAAACATGTTTTACCTCATTCAAGGAACATCTGTTTTACAAATCAAAATCATTTTCTTTATTTTTGACACTAAAACATTTTGTTGTGATACAAAGCCATCTGCTTATCACAGAAGGGTAAAAAATGCATTCACAGCTTTTGGCTTATCAGTACCACTTGGCTTTGTACTGTTAAAAATCTGACATTTTTTTCTGAGAAATCCCCATCCATCATTCATGTTTAATCATTTTGTACCGTGTTAGCCCACATACAAGGCTGTAACTTTGGTCCAGCTAAGTTTGTCTCTTTGATGTTGAGATTAAAATAGGAATTAAATTTGCATGAAATGTTCAACATAAATTTCAATAAAAATCTACTTATACTGTTGAGTACAGTTGACTTTCTGTTTTGCATGTTTATGGAGGTTGGGTTATGTAAACTTGTAGAATCCTATATAACACAATCTTGTCTTTTATTCTCCTGTTTATTTTGTTTTCATTTTGAAGAGTACAATTTATACCTTCATTTTGAAGAGTGTATTTTTACCTCCATTGGGAGAGTTTCATCAATATCATGTTAAATACTCAAGTTTGGATTGACTGTCTCATTTCAAGGTCGTTTAAATTTGTGTTGTTTTTTTTTGTCATGAAAAAGTTACTTTGAAGTGCAACAGTTCTCATTTTAAGCTTAAACTTTTTCAGCACATACAATTTTGTTAATGATGGTTTCCGACAAGCTGCAACCAATGCCAACCTGTGCCTAGCAACCGGTGTACGTGGTGGGGTGGACTGGATGAGAAAACTAGCATTTAGATACAGAAGAATCAAGGAACTATACAATACATACAGAACTAATGTTGGTGGTAAGGAACCAAACTACCATTTTCTCTGTTAAAACCTCAAAATAGACCATTTAGATTCAAGTCGTCTTTGTGGTAAATCCCTGTAGCTAATTACCAGTGATTATGAAACTCATCTTGTTGAATGTGTCATCAATAGTCTGATTGCTTTCATAATATTGGGACAGTTTTCTTCTCATGAAATAAAAAAAAACTATTGTTCCATAAATATATTGTATATTTTTAAACCATACTCATAATTAGGGATGATATTCAATAGATGTGTTTCAAACAGTATTGTCACAAAGGCCTTTATATCAAATTACAGTCTAACCTGTGTTAGTGGCCATCTCCAAATAAAGGACATCCTGTGAATAAAGGCCATTTATTTGAAAAATGTCATTGCCTATTTAGAACATGATGACCTTGAAGTAAGGACCACCTGTCAATAAAGGTCCCATTTTGTTTTTCCCAAGGGTGGCCTTTGTTTACAGGTTTGATTGTGTATTATTTAAAGTTAAGTTGCATTATTGATGTGAATACATCATATACAGGTACATACTGAATATGTTATGTACAGTTATTTATTTATCTTCTAGGTGTTATTGGTCCCCAGAAACGTGACCAGTGGGTACAAATGCGTCAAGAAATTGAAAATCTCACAGATAACTGGTTAACTCTAGCTCTAAAGTCTCTCAGCATCATTAATTCCAGGTAAGTTTTAGTACTACTCTATTAAATCAAAGCACTGAAAGTACTCATAGAAGCTGAACTTACATGGACTTGCACTGCTACAACGGAACCTTTTTAACATTTGCATGGCAGACGTAGAAAACATTCGGGCCGAGCAAGTGGCGGCTATGGAAAGCTGAACTATTGTTTTAAAGTCCAGTGATCTGTTAAAGTTTAGAACTGCCATATAAAATGAACTGTTGTTAAAGAGTAAGCTATGAATCCACCTTCATCTTGGAAAGTCTCATTACTGGCTAATTACAGCCAATTATATGGTAGTTAGAGATTCTCTGGGCCCTTTATTAATATCATTTTGTAGTGTTTTACATACCTATAATAATTGGTGTCATGATTTCCTTGCTATTCTTGGCGATATTAAACTAGATGTTTGTTTGAATATGATTTGCTTAATAAGTTTTTCCTAGCACCTTGATAACATTTAATGAACATGGTGGTGTGTAATGGTGCTAATTTAGCTTGCATGATTTGTAGGCTTGTCCTGGTGTCAGGTTCTATAATTATATCAAAATTAAGCAAAGTAGAAAGCACGAGTCTGTCTCTGCTTTACAATTAGTGCCAGAATAGAATGAGAGCTGTTCTATTTACTAATCATTATGCCATGTTATAATAATGCCTTACGAATCCTAAAATGTTGTCAAACTAATCATTAAGGATTGGTTTAGTTTTTTACATTACATTTTTTTCTCAAATTGACATGCAACATATAGTAAAAATAAATCATAGTTTGTTCGATTTCTCACAATTCTTATGATTAGTGTGTCTGTCCTTTTATGGTAATATTTTCCAGAAATTAATAAAAATTGATGTGAAAATTCTTATATCTCCATCTAGTCTTCCTGTTGGAGATGTGCTCATATTACCTAAATTTATATGAATCAAACAAAGGCAATGTTCAGGTTGATATTTTATTCTTACATACAGAAAAACCTGTGTTAACAGCTACCTCCAAATAAAGGCCACCATATGAATAAAGGCCATCATTTTGGAAACCGTCATTGATTATTAAGAATAGAATGACCTCTGAACAAAGGCCACCTTTCAAAGGCCATTTTTTAAATTATTTTCCTAGGTTGGACTTTGTTCACAGGTTTGGCTGTTCCTGATATTACAGCCTATGAGTTAATATTGTTAGACTTTATTGTAATATTTGTCATTATGTTTCCAGATCCAACTGTGTGAATGTTCTAGTCACTACTACACAGTTAGTACCAGCCCTGGCTAAAACCTTACTGTACGGTCTGGGTGGGGTATTCTCTATAGAAAACATCTACAGTGCTACAAAAATAGGTAAGTATCTGTTATGTAGTGTGTTCATCTTTCCAACTTCCTGTCTATACAATAGCAACACTGTTTCATGTTCCGTATTGTGTTATAGAATCACAGTATGCTAATGTTGTACCATTTCCTACCAGTTTACATCCATGGTAACGGCTACTAAAGTATGATTAAGTCCAGTCATAGTTATACTGTTCCCTGTTATAATTCTGATATATTTTTTGTATTTTGTAGGTAAAGAATCTTGTTTTGAAAGAATTGTTTCCCGATTTGGGAAGAAGTGTACATACGTTGTTGTTGGGGATGGTCGTGACGAGGAAGCCGCTGCCAAACAGATGACCTGGCCCTTTTGGAGAATCTCAAACCATTCCGATTTAGCAGCATTGCATCATGCTTTAGAACTTAGCTACCTCTAGTAGTCAACTTTCATATATTCACATGTATACAGGTTCTTGTATGTTTTTAACACTTTGAAAAGTGAAGATTATAAATCACCATGGAAACAGACTTAGAATTTTCCAAATTTTATTTATCAGTATAACTTCTTGATGCTTTTCTTGTGCTGTAGCTTTGGCTGCATGTCTGGAAGTCTTAATGTTTCATCATGGCCTAACTTCATGGAGCAAGAATCTTCACTGGAGAGTCGTGGAATCTCCAAGGATGATTACCACGGTAACTTGGACGTTGAGTGAAAACTCATTACATAGTGATAGGTAGTACCGGAGTGTGTACATTGTGTTGACAGAATGAGATTATGACAAGCTTTAAGATTTTCCTTCATCCTCAACAAAATGTGTGGAACTTTGAGTTTGTGTTGATGAAATATTGGACACAGAAAATTGTGAAATAGTTGTTGGATGAAGTGGTATATAACAACATAGACCATAAAGTAATGGTGATTGTGACACTGTTTGTATATTGGTGGCTTGTGATAGCAGATTTATATGGTGTGTGTGTTAATCACACTAGCAGACTGACAGAAAAATGGATTCATTTTGTATCCAATTTTAAATACCTGTTGTTATTTGTTTCAGTCTAAAAAAGCTGAACATTACAGCATTATTGTTACATGGAGATTCGACCTATTATTTCATTACTCAGTGTATTGTGTGTGGGATATTGTCTTGTGATGCTGTAAACATTAACAGTGATTGTAATATGTATGTTAAACATATGATGACATCATCTTGTGACATCATCTAGTGACATCACTAACCATACCTTCAGTACATGAGTCCATTTCAGGAACATTCATTACTCATTCTGATTTGTTCTTTTTCTGGATAAAATTTGACTTTTATGCTGTCAGAGCTGATCCATGTTTTGATCTGATGTAGACAAATATATTTGTTGTTGAATTGTGCCATTTTTATTATTTTTTGTCTTGAAAGTATATTATATATTATATATATAACCTATTCTAGCTATCAGCATTGTATAATTCTACCAGTATACATTATTTCATTCTACTGTTCTCTTGTAATTGTTCTGCCTGAGGGGGCGTGTCCCTAAGTCAGGGGGCGTGTCTGAAAGTATATCAGTATTTATTTTACAAACTTTAGTAGGAGTTCTCAAATGTGTGACTGTTTGTGATTATATTTCTACCAATTATTTATTTACTCATGTAATATTAAAACAATTAAATTTTGAAATGATGAATTTAGATATTAAAATGTGACAGGAATATAAATATGCAGTATTTAATCTGTTAACACTAAGTAGTTTTTAAAACTCTATGAGTTTATAATTTTCTTATTATTTCTTACCTTTTGGTATTATAAAAAAATGCTTTAACATTTTTTCTTTACATATCATTTATTGTTTATTCATATACAATGTATATTATACCATTCTTTAATGATTCTGCAACACGCCACCGACTTAATGTTAATCATGTGAGCACCATATTTTATTGATATGACTATAAGTTGTTTTATTCATTTTCATAATTAAAATTCAATTATCATATTTGTTTCATTTTGTCATCTATGTTCTGCCCAAGTTTTGGTTGTGAATTAAAATTTGCATATTTGATGATATTATGACTTTACTGGTATTGGTAACATTTCTAGTTTTTGTGTTCTTTATGTATAAAATCTATACTTGTCAAGGTATTTTGGTCAGTTATTATTAATTGGTGCAATTTTCAAATCGTGTTTTTAAATTTTTTTTGTTTTGTGTTTCTTACACTGTAGAATGAATTTAGAATTTTAGCAAGATAACGCACAATTTCTGTTTTAAATCTGAACACATTATAACCATTTTTCTGTACCACTAATTTACCAGTAGATTTTATCAGTAATGTTTGAAGTCATTTGTAAGATTTTCATTTTTTTTTCATTGTTTGGTTACTCTAAAAATTTGCACCTTGGCAATCCTACCACATTTTCTTCAAAATTATGTTTTTATGTCTAGTTTGGCATATACTCTGAAGATTGTTTCAATCATTTATCTATGTAAGTTTCTTGATACCATAAACCAGGTGACAGTACCTGTTTACATGAATTCTGAACAGTTACATGTCACCTGACTGATTTAGCTGGATATCTATATTTTAATTCTTTGTGTAAGATTTTGTAAAATTACAAGTAAGTATTTCTATCTACTATGATGTATTTTCATCAGCCTTAAAGTTTGCACTAGACAATCAGATAATTGTAATGTTCTACACTTGGCTACGGCTAATGTACATTTTAATGATTTATCTTTAAAATTTCCAAAATCGTAACAAAATGTGTTGTTAAGCCATTGCAATATTCCATGTTTTATTGTTTTTATATGTGTGTTAAGCACAAGATCATTATTATGAATATTGGTAAAAACAAAATGTGTAATAATGTGTTTTACATTTTATTACAAGGAGTTGCTATGGCAACCTCTTCATAAAGTTTTGCAGAAATTTCGACATGTTTTGTCATTATATATAAGTGTAAATATTAGTATCTTTGTTTCATATGAATATACATTTATTACATTGTAGTATTATATTGAGGTATTCTTTTGTATATTTTGAATTAATGACTGAGTGAAACACTGTTTTTAGGGTCATCATTTTATTATTAATTGTTGTTGATTTAAAATACTGTCATGATGACTGTGGTATGAAAAATAAAAAATACTGTTAATGATTCAAAAGATTTAAAAGTATCCTTAGTTAGGTGTAAAAATTTAAAAATACTCAAATTATCAAATGATGAATTAAGATATTTTTTGAATGAATGAACTTTTAGTAATTTCGTGTCTTACACAATGAAATTATTGTACAGTGGGTGGAGTTATGTTTGTAAAGCCATTCTTCTGTACTAGTTAATCATCAAATGTTGTTGTACATCATCTACCATACTCATCATGTACAAACTCCACATTACATTGTGTAAGTATTGTACAATATTTTAATACATTTTATTTGTGGTCACTTTTCACATTGTACAATTTTTATGTGGCTAGTATACCAAAGTTCCATTCTATTTTTGAAGTATTATTCGATATTGTCGTATTGAATGAAAAAATGGCTTTTTGTATGAAATTATGTTTCATGCACAAGAAAATGTTTGTATAAAAAAATCATTAAATTTGACATTCAAATCTTACTGCTCTCTAGAAATTTGATAAAACATTTTTTTCTTTAAACATTTAAAAATAGATTCTGCCTTTTTCGTGTGCATTTATTTTTCACCTTTCATCTCACAGTATTCCATATTTTTGTATTGAAGTTATTAACTACTTGCTATGGTGGATTATTTGTGATGTTGATAATTATTTGAAACTTATTTTTACATGTTTTTAGAGAGCAGTATGATTTCTGTTTATTTACATCATACTATTACTTTATAATTACATCTTGGTTGAAGTTTTTACTTGTAAACTGTGTGCATTAACTTTACAAATGTTTTTGAATTAAAAAATGCCACTATTACAGCCACATAAATATTGCTGGCACCAAAGCATGTCGGCTCCCATGCATGTCGGCATCTTTGCTTTTTCAAGAATTATTATAAATCTATATCAATAATGAAATGATAAACATTGTTTATATATGATTTAAATACATTAATATATCTTATATGATTTTGTGAAAATCAGACATTTAAGCTTCATCGTTTTCAATGGTGGAAACTTGATCCAAGGTGAAATTATTGTAAAATCTATTTTGTGATGTTTTTTTTCTGACATCTAATGAGAAAGTGGTATCTGGGTGATTATTGTGTCTTATCAAACGTTTATACCATGGTTTACATGGCTCTGTATAATAATACTGAAAGTAAGAGAGATAAATATACTATAAAACCAGTTGTGTGTTTGTTACAATATTCTCTAAGCTAGTTTATGTTATCGGGATTATAGTCTTACTATTCCTACATGGTCACCAGTAAATGTGTCTGCGGAGTTAGGTAGGTGGCGTCTGCTGAGTCAGGTTAGTGGCGTCTTCTGATCAAGGTTAGTGATGTCTCTTGTCTGCTGTGTCGTCTGCTGAGTCAGGTTAGGGCCATCATTTGTTTACTGCAAAAATGCTGTCATTCCCTTAGAAGAAGCATGCACTATTGTGGCTGATTGAGACATCATCTCATGACCCATCACCATACATTACAAAATTTGATCAAATAAGCCAGAAATTAAATTTAGCAAAGTTTCAGAAGATAAAAAAACAAACATACATGTATACATATTACTACTGTTAGATGTGTGTCTCCCTAGGCCTAGTGTACCATAATGAAACAGACATGAACTTAAACAAGCTTACTGAATGGAATGTGTTTTATTGCTATCACCTCGCAATGATATTTATTTGAATAAACAAAAACAACAGATTAGAATAACAACAATATGAAATCAGTGCATACATGTCAATGTTGACAATTACAGTAAAACCATGGATACCAAGTTCCCACAAAGTCATCCAACCTGCTTTATATCTACCCAAACAATTACTTATATATTTCTGCTCTAAAAGGTCTCACAAGCCTAGCCCACAGGAATTCTAAATTTGTGCTGCTGTATAGCATCAAAAGAACCAGTTTAACTAAGAAGTGAACATCTAGAATCAGTAATATGCTGACTGTGAAATATGAAAACAATTGTGTGACCTGAATGAAAGTCATAAACAATTATCTGTGCACCTAAAGTAATCAAATTTGATGACAGATTTCTTATAAATTGAAACATTATTGAAAAGTATAGAAATTAATGAATACTTGATGGATCTCGGAAATCCGGACATTTTTCCTGGTCTGGTAATGACTGAGTTTCTGGTGTTATACTGTATATAAACATGATGAAAACTTGCATGAGACAAGAACCACACATACCATATATATCCTAATTAACGGCTCACCATTTCTGAGATAAATGGAAATTTAAACTATATTCATAAATTCTTTCATAATTTTCTTAATCATATACAAAGCATCAATATAATTCTAAAATAAAATACACTGGGGCATTTATTAAGGTATATTCAATAATTAAGTATATCATATACTGTTAAATGATGAAGAAAAACAGTTTAGCTTATTATACAAAAAATCGACTGTGCAAATTATATTTATATTCACAAAAGTACAGATAAACCCACCCTTCAAATCTAAGAGCTGAGACAAAATGGTCTTCAAAGTCAACATAATGCCAAAGCAAATGTTCATCTCATTTAAGTAAGATATTAGCAAATATTAACATCAAAGGTTAAGAACATGTTAATAAACATTATATGATCTTAGACCATAGAACACTATTAGAACAAACTAAATACAGTCAAACCTGTGAACAAACACCAACACAAGTTTGAAAGTACAGTGCATCCTCTCCTAAGCAACACCCTTTGGAAGAACTAAACTCAAGTTGTTGTTGAGAGGTTGTTGCTCTGAAGAGGCTAAATTTGTAGTTTAATTGCGCAGTGGAAAAAAAACATGCTGTTGTTGAATGGATGTTGCTGAGAGAGGGCCACTGGAGAGGATGCACTGTATATCATAATTTAGGTTAGTCAAAAAGTGTTACATTATCTTAATACATGTACATTAAGATACAGGTTTGTTGATGTAAGAACTGATCAGGCAAACTTGTATCAATCTTAGTAAAAATTATGAAAATTTCTTCCATAGTAACAAAATCACAAGATGTCACTCATACAAGTTTAGAACAAATACTTAACAGCTTTAAAAATGCAAGTTTTTAAAATGTGCATTTTTGTGTTGTTATTCTCATTAGATATCAAACCTGTGTTTTTTAAAGCTGTTAAATATATCTAACATTAGCAAAGAAATAACTGACATTATTCTATTTATAATAACAATGAATACAAACATAGTGTAAACAGAGGAGTTAAAGTTGTACAGAAACTACAGGCAA
This sequence comes from Lutraria lutraria, assembly GCA_964023205.1. Lineage (NCBI taxonomy): Eukaryota > Metazoa > Mollusca > Bivalvia > Venerida > Mactridae > Lutraria > Lutraria lutraria. Next base: position 10,531,324 of record OZ026838.1, read on the forward strand.
TATCTTTATAAACAAGCACTGACCAGGCAGATTTACAATCATTCTTGCATATTATTCCTGAACCAGAATACAACTTGTCTTATTTATCTACAGGCAGCTCCAATGAAATCTCGAACAAAAAACAAAAAGTCCCACATCAAGGGCTTTTCACAAATCAATGAGCATAAGTTTTCTAAGTAAACAGTTATAAGTAAATACAATAATTTGATGTTTTACGTACAAATGAGCGTACATGTAGTTTATGGCATGGTGTCAAGGATAAAATGAACATTGAGTAACTCGTAACTCTTATTTCAAGACAGGACAGTAAAAATTACATGCACTTAAAAAAGTACATTCTGTATTTTTCAACCTAAATGACTACACTAAAACTACACTAACCAACCAATTACTTACTTAACACTAACCACTTACCATACCCTACAAAAGTCATCACATTTAAATCATTTAAAAAGCCCAACAGGGAGTGAACTAGTCTGAAGAACAGTGAGGTTCATGTATGACTAATAATGTTTGACCTTCACTTTGTCACTGGGTCTTGTGGTGACATAGAACTGGTAAAAGTTTGATCAAAATCTGCTGAACAATTTATTATCAATTTTGACAATCAGACACATCACAGACATCTATAAAAATACATACAGAGGCTGAAAGAAGATAAATTATTATCTACAATATCTACAAAGAGTGAGAGTATAATTGTATTTAAAAAGATGAAGATTTAAAAAACTTCCTGGTATAACATTCAATTACATTACATACAGAACAAACAGGTAAATAGTTTTAAGTAAATTTGAAGAGGACCAGGTATTAACTCTCATCTGTAGAATACACTTTAATAGTGTTTAAATGATGTACATGTAATGGTACATAACTACACAATCATGAGAACATTACAAGAATCAATGTGATTATACCAATATAAATGTATTCATAAAGCTATTGTAACAATTGACATACATATTGCACTGTACATAAATACGCCCAGAATCGCAAGACATTACTTTATTGGTCATGTGTTTTATTACCATCACATTAATAAACATCAACATACATGACTGAAGATCAGTTGTGAACACAATATAAGAACACATACCTTGCTATTTTGTCTTCATAAATACAAATAGTTAAGATGAAACACAAAAATTATCATCACAGAAAAGCTTTCGTAACAAATACCGTCATTAAATACAAACATACAATTACCCTCAACTACTTCATATCAGTCTAACCTTTGACCTCAGTGTTATTTGACCTATATCATATCTGACTTACTCAACATCAATGTCAAGGTAAATGACTTCCTTCATATTACACACAAACAAAACATTTGGAATACTAGCATTATATTTTAATATTCACCTTTTACCAAATACAAATCAATATTCATCTATGACATCACATACATATAAATATTCATATATGACATCACATACATATAAATATTCATCTATGACATCACATACATATAAATATTCATATATGACATCACATACATATAAATATTCATATATGACTTCACATACATTTTAAATATCCATGTATGACATCACATACATTGTAATATTCATCTATGACATCACATGCAATTAAATATTCATCTATGACATCACATACATTGTAATATTCATCTGTGACATCACATACATTGTAATATTCATCTATGACATCACATACATTGTAATATTCATCTGTGACATCACAAACATTGTAATATTCATCTATGACATTACATACAATTAAATATTCATCATGACATAACATACATATAAATATTCATATATGACATCACATACATATAAATATTCATATATGACTTCACATACATTTTAAATATCCATGTATGACATCACATACATTGTAATATTCATCTATGACATCACATGCAATTAAATATTCATCTATGACATCACATACATTGTAATATTCATCTGTGACTCACATGCAATTAAATATTCATCTATGACATCACATACATTGTAATATTCATCTGTGACATCACATACATTGTAATATTCATCTATGACATCACATACATTGTAATATTCATCTGTGACATCACAAACATTGTAATATTCATCTATGACATTACATACAATTAAATATTCATCTATGACATAACATACATTGTAATATTCATCTTTGACATCACATACAATTAAATATTCATCTATGACATCACATACAGTTAAACATTCATCTATGACATCACATGCATATAAAAAGTGATCTATTACCACATTCATTTGAATACTCATCTATGACATCACATGCATCTAAATACTCATCTATGACCTCACATACATTTAAATATTCATCTTTTATCACATACATTGCATTGAGCTTGAATCAACTATGAATGAAGTAACATGCTTTCAGTATAATAATGAGCAGGACAAATAACACCAGTTATATTACATGAGTAACAAGTATATCATACTAATACATACCAATTACACATTAACTAAATCAATCAAACAAAGACATATACAGTCAAACCTGTGAACAAAGGCCACCAATGAGAAGAGTATAATGAGGCCTTTATTGACAGGTGGCCTCTATTCAAAGGTAAGTATGTTCTTTATAATCAATGATGTTTTTTAAAAGAATGGCCTTTATTTATGGGTGTCCTTTATTCAGAGGTGGCTGCTAACACAGGTTTGACTGTAGTTAGTGAGAATTCAGAAATAAATTTGCGGAGACTATTTCCGTTACATCAACCTTACCATGTGTCACTAGATTCATAAAAACCTTAAACATACCTTGTTCTATTCAAATAATGTTTGAAGTTTCCAATGACAAGAAGGGTCAATACAAACAAAACGTTCTATTAATCACCGTGACAAAACAGTTGTTTAAAGACAATCATAGATTAGCATCTCTGTTATTGTTCAAACCAATCCAACAAAAGCAGATTATTATTTCATAAATAATAAATGATCTTACATAAAGTAGAATTGAGATTTACAATAAATCTTACTGAAGCCTTGAAATATGAGACAATTTTCAATACTCTGATTTATTCACCTAGAATGATATTGTTAAATATTAACATAAAACAGCAGATGTTATCTGATCTGAACAGATATTTTCTACCTCAGAAAGTACACCACAGTCAGAGTTCTATAACGTACTCCTCACATGTGACCAACATGTCATATAACCCTCATACCATGAACTATCAGACCAAACTCGGACAGAAAAGCCATTAAATTTCAATTAAAAAAATTGATGCAAATACATGTGTTTGCAAAGTTTATAAATCACATGATTTTAAACAAATGAAACTACATATTGCTCAGGAAAATATGAAAACATCAGGAATTGCTTGAAACTTGAAAAAAAAAACTGATTATTATACCTACCTAATCAATTAAAAAGCTGTCCTCACAAAATATTTTGGTTCATATTGAAAAAATAATAATAATACATTTGTAGTAAACAATATCTACAAATATAAATCAAAATTAATCACCGATATTATTTCATTATTCCAGAAACAGATATTAAGAACCATAGCAAAAATCAGATGAAAATGTGTACGTCTATTTTCTACAGTCTAATATAAATAGATTGAAAGAAAAAAGTATGCACTAATTTCAATAAAAACAGACATTTTCCATCAAAGTATATAAGGAAAAATACCTAATCAAACATGTAGATGTGCTTGAAATCCTAAGTCTACATTAATGGTCAACATTAATATCATTCCTTGGTTCTCCGGCTGATATAATCCATTCTACATAAATCTGCACTAGACTTGAGTTTGTTCTATGCATTGAAAATTTTCTTCACAGTATAACCAGGCATGGCATAGAAGAACAGAACAAGTAAAGCTACCAGGAGCATTACCACGAGTACTTTGATTATCACCCATTTATAGTTATGCCATAAAATGTAACGGATTGACTTCAGTGGATTTAAGAACCATATAAAAGATGAATCTGGTCGACTGAAACATAAATAAAGAAACTGTTAATACAATGGAAAGATAAGGCAAGAAATGCATGAATCATAAAGGTATGCAAGATGTACGTGCATGGAGCATGAAGGTATGCAAGAGGTACACACATAGAACGTAAATGTCCACAAGAAGTACACACATGGAACAGAAAGGTCTACAAGAGGTACACACATGGAACACACATAGAACGTACAGGTGTACAAGAGGTACATACAAGGAATAAAAAGGTCTACAAGAGGTACATACATGGAACACACATAGAACGTAAAGGTGTACAATAGGTACATACATGGAATATAAAGGTCTACAAGAGGTACTTACATGGAACATAAAGGTCTACAAGAGGTACATACAAGGAATATAAAGGTCTACAAGAGGTACATACATGGAACACACATAGAACGTAAAGGTGTACAAGAGGTACATACATGGAATATAAAGGTCTACAAGAGGTACATACATGGAACATAAAGGTGAACAAGAGGTACATACATGGAACATAAAGGTCTACAAGAGGTACATACATGGAACATAAAGGTCTACAAGAGGTACACACATGGAACATAAAGGTATGCTAAAGGTACACACATGGAATATAAAGGTCTATAAGAAGTACAAACATTGAACATGAAGGTATACAAGAGGGCCATGATGGCACTATATCGCTCACCAGCAAAAAAGACCCTGAGAGAAAAACATCATGTGACCTTGAGGCAGGGCCAATTTTTATCCCAGGGCCCGAATAATATCAAAGCTTTAGGCCTTGTGGTTTCTGACTAGATGTTTCTTGTAATTTTTCTATGTATGCATTATTTAAATAAAATTGAGTGAACCCCTGGGTGTAGCCAATTTTGACCCCAGGGCCATAATTTGAACAAACATGGTAGAGGGCCACTAGTAAATGTTACATACAAAATATCTAAGCTTTCGGCCATGCGATTTCAGACTAGATTTTAAAAAATTTCCTATATGAAATAGAGAGAACCTGGGAGGGAGTATAAAGTCTGACCCTGGGGTCATAATTAAACAAACTTGGTAGAGGTCGACTGGAAAATACTACATATAAAATATATAAGCTCTAGGCCTTGTGGTTTCAGACAAGAAGACTCTTCAATTTTCTTATATAAGTCTATATGAATCAAGTGAACCCCGGGTGGGGCCAATTTTCATCCTGAGGCCATAATTTTTACAAACTTGGTAGAGGTCCATTAGACATACCAAATATCTAAGCTCTAGGCATTGTAGTTTCTGACAAGAAGATTTTTAAAATTTCCCTATATCAGTCATTGTAAAATCAAGTTACACCTGAGGTGGAGCCAATTTTGACCCCTGGGCCATAATTTAAAGAAACTTGGTAGTGGTCCAGTAGACAATGCTACACACCAAATATCTAAGCTCTAAGCCCTGTGGTTTTGGACAAGAAGATTTAAAAAAAAATTCCTATAAGTTGCCATGGCAACCAGTTTTTAATGAAATGAAATTTTTGAAGATGGACAACATGCGATCACAATAGCTCACCATGAGCACTTTGTGCTCTGGTGAGCTAATAAGTCTCACACACAGACATAAAAATGTTTCCAAAAAAATAATGCATTTTACATTTAAAGCAATGTAAGAAATCAATCAATTAATCAAAATTCATCCATGTATGTTTGGGTTAAGGTGTCAGGTTTGGATGTCAAGTCAAATCAAGTTTCACCAATTTATGGATTTAAAAACTGAACCATAATTATATATGAAAGTAAACCCACTGTATAAAGTGAATTGCAAGTAATTTGAAACAAATATTAAATTTGATTTGTCTTCTATAAACTAATATCGCACGTAATTTACAAATTTACAACAATGATAACTACTCTGTATATAGGAATATATTACAACAAGTAGCCTTAAAATGACTAAAAATGTATAAAGCAGGGAACCGTGCCTCGGTTTTTTTATAACGTCCTCCTTTCGTTAGATACTTGACTTTAAAGGAATTCCATACCCAGAATCCTGCTCTATAGACATAATATTATACACTATTTCATCCTAGTAAGATAACATTCTGCTATACTGCACATTTATTGCTTTCCATAATTCTGAGATTCTACATATTGTAACATGTTATGTTTTTGCAACAATCACAACTATAAGTTCAATTGAACGCAATAATGCAATGTCAAATGAATGTGAGTTTTCTGATGTTTGGACAGGTTACGCTAAGCTACAAGTTAATCAAACAGTGAAATCGTGTGGTTACCAGTGGTTACATGTTGCTACAATAGAATGCTATACAGTGCAAGCTCTCTAGAGTAGCCCTTTCTTCAGCAACAAACTCCCTTCAACAACTGCATGCTTTTTCCCATCTGTATGATTTAACTATTAATTTAACCTCACTAAAGCAACAACCTCTTAACAACAACATAATTTTGCTTCTCCCAAAGGGTGTTGCGTTTTAGAGGTTGCACTGTATATACATTCTGTGTAATATCTCATTATTATTAAGGTACTGGAAATATATTCTATGTAAAATTTTACTATAATAATTATACAAGTAAACATTGATATAGTTGTGAGAATAATAAACATACTTGGGTTTTTCTAGAGGATCGGGTTCGTTACGACCTTGTCCAGCTGGATGTTTCTCAGCTTCATCTGACGTAAATAAATGAAGTTCTGCTTCTACCTTACCCTGGAAACAAATAAAACACAATCCTTTGTACTATGATTTTATCAAACGTAATATACAGGTCGTGTGCTTTCAAAAAAAGATAATTAAATGAATTATTTTAATGCAAGATTATTTAGAATTATGTGATGAGGCCCTACTTTTTTAATCATAAACTATTGTTTCAGGGTCTTTTTATTTGAGTGACCTGGATTGGGTTCCATGCGTGATGTACTGTTGTGTTAAAAATCAGAAGTATTGATTTTGATATCTACTGTTTCTTACTGTATATGTCTTTCTTTCTGCGGGTGCAAAATATGGCGTTTTTAAGATGTTTATGAATTGGCGGGTGCTATATTTGGCAGTTTTATATCAAACCGCCAAAAATAACTGACTTCTATCGTGTCAAGTGAGGATAAACTGTATTGAATAAGATACCTGAAGACTGAAGTGTTGATGATTACTTGCGATCAAACAGGAGTTAACACAATTGGCTGAAAGTGGTTATTTGTTTTGATATTTTTTTTTTAATTGACACATATTGTTATTTTATTGGGTTTAATTTATTCTGTCTGTATGTGCCGACGATTGAAGTTATACAAGGTGTACAAATAACCTGCACTGTTTGCATCCTTTAGCAATTAAGATTTACCCTAAGACAATAAACGTAATGCTTGCACCAATATTAAGACGTATACAGTATGTGTTGTTCACTTGTTTGTGTTTAATGCAATTTCATTAATTGTCTTGATTTAAGGTGCTGTTAAACTTTCCAATGATTTATTTCTTTTTTTAACGCTAAGAGACTAGTACCATGTATGCCCTACTTCAGCCCTGCATTATATATAAATGAAACTCTGTCTGTTAGTGTAAATATTAAAAATATTTGCATCGTTACAAACGATATGGGTACCTATCTCTCTTTTTTGCTTCATATGGAAAAAAATCATGCATGTTCCCACAGTACTTTCAGTACTTTAATTTACCAATGTGAAACTTGAAAAAGACAAGGAATTCTAAAACTGTTTCTTAACATGGTGCAGTAACTTTTGTAAACTGATTTCTATGAAACATTTTGTTGAATTGATGAATGACCTATAAATAGAGGGTCTTGTTAACTTTCTGTTTTCAGTAGTAATTAATGTCACATTACTGGTCAGGGCACTTTCCAGCTGTAACATTGAAGTAATACACCAGGGAAGAACCACTGACCATCCGATGCTGACAGTGATACATATGAGATTTGTCTGGTCCTAGGTAAGATACAAACACACAGTGGTAAAGGGCTAGTGATTACTAGTCTGAGTCAGACACCATAACCACTCAACAAGGCAGCTTCTAGGCTATTTACTAACAAACAAAACATGTCTTGCCTCATAAACTATCTAAATTTGGTATCAAAGACAATTCATAATACTTCTAATGAAATGATTAGAAATTTATTTAAATTAAGAATAGAGTAAACACAGCCAGTGATGATTATGTGTTTTAAAGAAAACAAATCAACAAAGTATAAAGCAGGTGTGTTAATCTTTGAACACTAAATCATTCTAATACTTAAAATCACCTCAATATCACACATTGATATAAAACATTATCAGAACTAGACAATCTATATATAACTGCCAGATGAGGGAGATAAGAACATGGAATTATGGGATGTGTACCATTGTTATGACAACAGTATTGTTTGACAGCAGGTGAAAACACCTAATTAACCTTTGACCAGGTAATTAGAGATCAATTCAGATATTTAGATTAAAGATCAGGAGTTGTTATGTAAATGAATGATTTGCATATTGGTCATTTTTTATTTATAAACAAACTTCAATAAATTCTGATATCAATTATCACAGATGATAGTTTCATGCTTTCATTTACAGTTCACTGAGGTGACACATGCTGACCTTTACATGCACAAACTATGAAATATTCACATTATTTATGAACTACTGAGGATTAAAATTGTGCAATATGCATCACGTCTGGTTATATTTACATGTAATCAGTAAACCTGAATTCTAGCTTTTAAATTGATTCAAGTATTTGTTACATGTATCAGTTTCAACAATAAAAAATTATGTTTTAAAAACAATATGTATGATGAGTAATTAATATAAATATAATAATGATTTCTGATTTGGGAAATTTTTCAGTTCAGGCATAATAGTTCTGTATTCTTGCATTCTGAGAATTTACACACAACAGTTAGAATTTATATTATGTTAATTTCTTTTCATTTTGGAAGGTTTAACATCATTTTCAATTATATTTCCGTTACATTTGGCAATAAGTTTTCCTGGACTGTATTGTATGCATACAATATATAACAAAAAATTATAAATACTTAGAATAAAAATCTAATTCAAAATCAATATAAGTTACCCACTATGCTTTGATGGACCATGAAAAATAAAACTGCGATATTGAGTATTCAGTTTTTATGAAGGAAAAAAAGAACTTCTGGTCTAGAAAAAAGTGGATATATTTGAGGTCAGAGTTCCATATAGGGTAGAGTGTTAGATCTGGAGCTCATGTTTGCTAACATTCTGTTCACCAATTACCAACTAGTGTAAGAAGCCAGGTGCCAATTTCATGATATGTTAGATTTTGAATTTTCATAATTTGATACTCTATTGTGATTTACGTGGTAAAAGCTTTGATTTTTTGTCTAAATTATGGCCATTAAGTCTATAATATGATCTTTGTCCATCCATAATCCTCATATTGCAAATAAACTTATAATTCCTTTACGCTGAGTTTTGTCCAAATTTTACGTTTTATTTTTTATTCAGACATTTTGATCACATTAAGGTGATTTCTGAATGTCATAAATAAATGGCCATCTGTACAGGACACAGTCCACCTGCTCATGTTTTCATCTCGTTAATACGTAAAAAACAAATGGTCAGAACAGGTTCATTTAACTTCAATTGTTTTATAATTCCTACACATTCAGTATTAACACAATCACATGTTTAAACTTTGTAAAAAACAATACAGAGCCATAGGAACCAGGGTGGGTACGGGTACCCCATGTTCTACATACAGTCACATGATCATTCATAAGTTTGACACACAATCACATGATCATATATACATATTCTTCACACACACACAGCCGTATTTTTCATATGGTCATTATCCAGACATATAGTTACATACTGGACAGGGCCATGTGCAGAAAAGAGCCAAGTTCTGAACAAGTAAATCTGTCCTTCATACATCACATGGTCACTATGTACTAGCACTATCATAACAATTGTATCCTCCATAAATAACAAATTCATCCATATCATAAAATTCATTATAAAAATATATTTATAAAGATTTAATTGAAACTTAAACAAATTCTAAGTTTTATTTACCTTTTATGATATCAAATGTTTTACCACAATTAACATCACACTTAATAAACTGATATTTTGCTCAATAAAAAATTCCCACAGCTGTACATGAATATACCAGTATCATATGATGTACAGAAACTGTTTTATAGTTTAAAATCCTATTATTTAACTTCTAAAAAAACACATAAATCAATATTCCTTATAACAACCTGAGTACAAGTCAATTTTTTATATCCCCACTGCTTCCTACAAAATACAATAATTAAATTCTCATTAACTATTTTCTTATACAACAATAATACATTGTACAATCTTTATCATGAGAATAACAAATTAAGCATAAAAAGATTCTATAGTAAACATAGAAAATTTAATGTTGGCCAAAAAATCTCCAATGAAGAATAAGGCAATTGACTTAAGAAACAAAAATGTAAATCAGCAGTTGAAAAGTCCTCAAAAGAATGACAAACTTTTCTGTCATTTACTAAAACCTGAGGAAAAAATGTAAAGATTTAGCATACCAGTTGTTGGGGCAACAGAAAAGATTTTAGGAATATCTATGACCAAGAAAACCTTCCACAAACGTGAACATGCACACATTACTTTCATATTAAAAAGGGAGGATGTATCACATAGTAAAAGTTCAATAGTTATAACTTATCATCACTTAAAATTCAGATGCTGTTCATTATAATTATTGTTTTAACATAGACAATTGACAGGCCACAACTCAAAAAAAATCATAATAAGTATTTATTTCAAACCTCTCAATCAATTGTGTTTAATAATTCAGTTATGCTGTACATTTTTCATATTTTTTTTATTTTTTCATTATCACTGATAAAGGCTTATCAGCCAAAACGTTTGAAACATGATTAGAAATCAAAATGTGTTAGTGTGATATTATTATTAGTAGTATTGTACATACTTCATAAAATACTAATATATGGTATACCAGAGTGTTTGTACAAGAAATCAACACAACAAATAATGAATAATGTCAACCAGTTCAATTAGCAGCTCACAGTGAAACTTACACTAGATTTTATAATCTCAAGTTAAATAGGATATTTCTCTGAAGTGAGGACAATGGCCGACCATAAACATAACTTGGTACTAATCATTCATCCTAAATCTGTCAAAAGATCAGAACTGGTCAAATCAAATCTATCATAACATGAAACCCGTATCTACAAGGATCATCTAGGTTTCTCATCTTCTGTGTACTAATTCTTTTTTTTACCAAAAAAGGCTAATGTGAAATTTCAGAGTGCACAATAACTTGATCTTTATTAATTTGTTCCTTCACACTTCTGATAGTACTACCAAGTTTGTCTCAATAAATGCCCTAATGATATCATACATTTTATATTTTATTCATTTTTTAATGACTTTAGAGTACGATTAACTTATTAAAACTTGTTTTTTTAACAAATATCAAGTAATTAATTTTTTATTTTAGGTTTATGAAAACAAGCTGGTGTCATGGTTTCAACAAAAATACTTGATTGCAATTTAGCTGATAAAGATGTCTCTCTCACATTTTATCAATCAATTTAGATCCATTAATTGTTATTACATTAAACTTACAGAGTTTCTGGGTGATTGTGTTTATGATCTTTTTTTTTTAAATGGTAGATATTTACCGTGAGTTCCAGTTCATCCGTCTGCTCGTTTTTCACAGCAAAGGGCCACCAGCCCTTAACCCTTTTTTGTTTAAATAGAGACATTTGTGGTACACTGCCATCATTTTTCAGCATGTTTAGTGTACACAACTTGGAGGATTTAGCTCCCCTTGGGAATCTATTCAAATCAAGAGTTAACGCCCCTGTGAAAGAAATTAAACTGTATTAACATCTTTGCTTGTCATGCAAAAATAGTTTGAATCTAGGGCCAAAATTTTCTTTAAAAAATTCCTAATGCCAAAATATTTTAGCTTTAAATAATATATTCTGAAAAGCATCAAACATTTTACCATAAATAATCAGTTCATAATAAACTAAAGTTAGTTCCACATGATTTAAACAACATATTATAGTATTGAATGAAAATCCCAAGCAAAATAGTTATGCATACTTAATGAACTTTTCATGAATAGTTCAATAAAAATTCATGTTTTCATGAATTCCATACAAAGGGTATTAAAACCATACAAGGAGGTCCATCATACCAAGAAAATCATCCGCTGAGAAGTGGTCGGCGTCCCAAACTTGAAGGTTTAATCTGGCAGGTATTTTGGTCTCGGTTTCATCCCATGAAAATAATGTCTCTTTACGAGAAATCACTATTTTTTCTTCAGCAACAAGGTAATCAAACGGAAATATAAACCTCCAGTTAAAGTTGCCTTCTCCTGTAAGTGATCTGAAAGAATATAAGTTTCAATTGTAATAACATTTACTATTGTTTAACCAATATAACAGACTACTGACCACACATACTGACCACACAGTTCTATCACAAGAGGAGACACATTGGTACAATGTAAGACTATGTAATGTGTCACATAAATGTACAATGTAGGACTATGTGATGTGTCACATAAATGTACAATGTATGACTATGTAATGTGTCACATAAATGTACAATGTAGGACTATGTAATGTGTAACATAAATGTACAATATAGGACTATGTAATGTGTCACATAAATGTACAATGTATGACAATGTAATGTGTCACATAAATGTACAATGTAGGACTATGTAATGTGTCACATAAATGTACAATATAGGACTATGTAATGTGTCAGAAAAAATGTACAATGTAGGACTATGTAATGTGTCACATAAATGTACAATATAGGACTATGTAATGTGTCACATAAATGTACAATGTATGACTATGTAATGTGTCACATAAATGTACAATATAGGACTATGTAATGTGTCAGATAAATGTACAATGTAAGACTATGTAATGTGTCACATAAATGTACAATATAGGACTATGTAATGTGTCACATAAATGTACAATGTATGACTATATAATGTGTCACATAAATGTACAATGTAAGACTATGTAATGTGTCACATAAATGTACAATATAGGACTATGTAATGTGTCAGAAAAATGTACAATGTAGGACTATGTAATGTGTCACATAAATGTACAATATAGGACTATGTAATGTGTCACATAAATGTACAATGTATGACTATGTAATGTGTCACATAAATGTACAATATAGGACTATGTAATGTGTCAGATAAATATACAATGTAAGACTATGTAATGTGTCACATAAATGTACAATATAGGACTATGTAATGTGTCACATAAATGTACAATGTAGGACTATGTGATGTGTCAGATAAATGTACAATGTAGGACTATGTAATGTGTCACATAAATGTACAATGTAGGACAATGTAATGTGTCACATAAATGTACAATGTATGACTATGTGATGTGTCACATAAATGTACAATGTAGGACTATGTAATGTGTCACATAAATGTACAATGTAGGACTATGTAATGTTTCACATAAATGTACAATGTAAGACTATGGTAATGTGTCACATAAATGTACAATGTAGGACTATGTAATGTGTCACATAAATGTACAATGTAGGACTATGTAATGTGACACATAAATGTACAATGTAAGACTATGGTAATGTGTCACATAAATGTACAATGTAGGACTATGTAATGTATCACATAAATGTACAATGTAGGACTATGTAATGTGTCACATAAATGTACAATGTAAGACTATGGTGATATATCATTAGACTACAATCTTGGACCATAGTGAGATGTCACAAGAGACTGCATTTACCTATCTAACAAAATAATTGATTTTAATAGTTCATAATCTATATTTTTTCATGCAATGCTGAACGAAATAATCCATAAATCAAATCAATCCAAATTGAAATTTAAGATGTCTACAGTAAGATTGTGAAATGAATTAAAATGCTTTTGACAAAAACAACAAACTGTTAAGAAATCTAAACTAAACTGCAGCAATAGATTTGAATACGGAATAAAAACTCCCTGTATACATCAGAGAATATCACAAGTTATGCACATAATGACAAGATAGAAATGTAATCAAACCACATCAGCTCTGTATGAAGTAATTACATTTTCATGGTGAAGTTAAACAGTGCAATGTACTAAGGGTAAACAGACTGAATAAAATGCATGACATTCTAATTCCATTTTTATATCCCCCATGATAGAAATACATTTATATAAATCTTCTATTGCCATCTCATTATCATAATTGAGGTTAAAGGAACATAAAAATTGTTGAAAATATGGCTTTTTTCAACAATGTGACATTTTATTTCTTAAAGCATACAATGGTCGGTTGTTTGAAAGATAGAGTTTCATTTTATTAAGGGGTAGATGAAATGAATAAATCACATGTCACTATAATGATTATCTACTATTATCATATAAACTCTGAGGAAGCTGTATTGTCCTTAAACACAAATCTTTAACGTATGCCTATCAATTGTTCTTCTCGTATGAGAATTAACGGATGAAACTGATTTATACCAGACACCAGAGCCTTTGTCAGCTTTCATATATATTTGACTAATTTGCTGTCAAACATATTTCAATAAAAACACAATTAAGCATTGATTTTTTCTTCATAAACAATTTTTAAAGAAGTGCATAGAAAGTGTCAGCCAGGAATTATTGTATAATCAAAATAAATAAATATAGTTAATGTTGTAGGCAGGACACACAATAAATTGGGAGGATTTTGTGGTAATCATTAATAACTAAGCAACACTAAACTTACTGACTTAATCCTTTTACTGTACTCAGTCAGAGGGGAATATCTTGAGATTGATCTTACAGCTTGAATCTCAATATTGTGATTTCTATATTCTCAAGTTTATTCAAATTGGTCTGAATATGCATTCAAACATTAGAAAGTGATATTTTTCTGCCAAAATACTTGGGAAATGGATTTGAGATTAAGCTTTAAAAACATGGGACCTGATCACTGCATAGATTAACTAACAATCTCTATTTGAAGAGGTCATCATTATATACAAAGAATGCACATAAATTCTAATCAGTATACAACAAGTGGGCATTGTATATTAATTTTGACGTTGTCTATTTTCAGGTTTGAAATAAAACACTTCTTTTTAATCTATTTATAGAAACGGGTAAAATAAGTTTGTTTGCTCTTATAGCTATATTGTAGATAAATTAAGATAGAAAATATTTTCGACTTAAGTGAAGTACCTTAATTGTTTTGATTAAATTACCCAATCTTAGTCTAGCCTGATCAGGTATCAAGGATATATGTTGAAAAAAGATTTCCACGAACCAGTTATATATAGTTATACTTATATATAGCTCTACTAATAATCAAGTTGTTAACATTCTGTTTTACATTTATTACAAATATATATACTTTTTTTTACAACAGCAATTGTTTTCATGAGCGGTACATAACACTATATCTTGACAAGATATTTATCACAGTTAAAGGTCTAGGTATGCAATGCAGAATGAAAACCTGATAAAAAAAACATTGAAATAAGAATAAAGTTTAAAGCACAATATTTTACTGTTGTGCTAATTCATGCATCTCTGCTAAAACATGTTTCAAACATAGAAAGATGACTTACTGAACTTTATAATTTTTAGATAATTTTATTAAGAAATAAAATATAAGTGTTATATGACTCTTAAACTGAGCAAAAAGTTAGCAAAGAGACCAATTTGATTTATCTCCATCACCAATAAATTGAAGATATTTAATGCAATGCATAATCCATTTATGTATTATGCAGTTTCTGAATATTTAATTAGAATACTAAATTATGTGCACATTATTTTGACAAACATTATCCTTATTATAAGATTATTACAATATTATCAACATTTTCTTTTAAAAATTATCAAATATTAAGATATAATTGCACCATTAATTATGGTTTATTAGAAACAACAAAACAATATTAATGAAATATGTCAACATACAAAAGTAGAAAGTGGCAATTTATACATTGTATGAAATAAATAAAATAATGAGCTATGTCCTATTTTTTACTACCTAAGCTTTTAATTTTCAAATTAATAGAATTTCTTTTTATTCAATTCAGCATGATTTATTTTGATTATATGAAATCCACATATTGACTACAAAAATTGAACATTCGCGTTTATTGAAGGAATGAAATTCTTAGGACATTACACGATCCATGCGATATACTGCAATTTAGTAATACAGAACAATCTCTCCAGAGCGGACCCCTAGTGAGCAACAACCTCCCTTTAAGAACAGTATGATTTTCCCCCCTGCATGATTCAACATATTCATTTAACCTCTCTAGAGCAATAACCTCTCAACAATAACGTAATCACCATAATTTTGCTATCACCAAAGGGTGTTGCTTTGGAAATAAGCATTCTAAGAATATATTTGTTTTGGCTTATTTCAAATAGAACAGATCTTTTTATACATCTATTTATAAAAACATGGTACATAGGAAATATAAAATAGAGCTAACAGTTGACAAAATTAGCAATAATAAAGTTACAGCTAGTGTTCAAACAAAAATACATTACTGTGTATAAAATTGAGATTGTAAAATTAATAAAGGTAAATAAATATATGTAAATAACAATGTTATAAACGTTAAAATACAATCATGACACTAAATATATATATATTTAACAAAATTGAAAATATTTAGAACAAGCAACAAATATGGTGGGAGGGGGATAATTTCTGTCAAACTAGATGATATCAACTTGCCGTTCAAATATAAAAAATAGGTTTGACATGATTATATAATGCTAACTGCATCTTTATGAAAACAAATTTCCCCTCTTTTGTTCTTTGTCACAAAATTAGTTTTTTTTTCATTTGACAACATCTGCACATGTTATTTTCATGGCAAATAATCTAATGGCAACACTACTTTTATTTCCCATTTTTCTTTCAAGCAAGATAGAATTTCCGAGTATTTACTTCTAAATGACTGAGCACTTGGTATCAAATAGCTACAATTTCATACAAATGATGTTGCCATCCAAATCCAGTTAAAAACAGTAGTAGAAATTAGATACGATTATTTGACAACTTTGTTCAAAAATATGTTAAAAAGGCGCACAAAGCATTTAGTTTTTTGACGTATCAAATGTGATTGGGTGGATATATTCTACCAGCTTCAACGAAAGCAATCTGTTTCTTGGTGAGATTTTCGTTACTGGCCTATCACCCTAAGCACAAGCTATGCAGGTGTACAAGTTTTATGACGATTTGATACATAATATTTTAAACACAACATACGCAGCCAATAACATCACACTAGAAAGTCAGAGGGCAAATGTTTTAGGGAGAAAATTAAAACTGTAATTAATTTCAAATATGAGCCAATTTAATGACTATCAAGGTGTGTTAAACTTTACATACAGTTTATGTTGAATCTTTAAGGACAAAGAATATATTTATAGGTAAGACAGGGACCTCTGTGGGTGGAGTCTCTGACTAGAAATCAGTAGCCCCTATGGTCTCTGACTAGAATCAGTAGCCCATATGGTCTCTGACTAGAAATCAGTAGCCCCTATGGTCTCAGACTAGAAATCACTAGCCACTATGGTCTCTGACTAGAAATCACTAGCCCCTATGGTCTCTGACTAGAAATCAGTAGCCCCTATGGTCTCTGACTAGAAATCAGTAGCCCCTATGGTCTCTGACTAGAAATCAGTAGCCCCTATGGTCTCTGACTAGAAATCACTAGCCCCTATGGTCTCTGACTAGAAATCAGTAGCCCCTATGGTCTCTGACTAGAAATCACTAGCCCCTATGGTCTCTGACTAGAAATCAGTAGCCCCTATGGTCTCAGACTAGAAATCACTAGCCACTATGGTCTCTGACTAGAAATCACTAGCCCCTATGGTCTCTGACTAGAAATCACTAGCCACTCACCATTGTGAGTTTGAATCTCACCCAGGACCATATTTCACATGTGAGGAAACTGCCCAGCTAGCTTACGGAAGTTTAGAAGTTCTATAATCAAACATGGGTATTGCCTGGGGTCTTCCTCAAACTTTAAAGCTGGAAAGACACCACATGACGTAACATTAAATCCAGTGAAAAATATGAAAGATGCTAAACAATAAATGTAAATCTTAATGGGGAAAAAAGCAACTATAAGATAAAACATTGTGTACATTCACCAAATACATGTAATACAAAACAGAAATATTCTAAAACCAAGATCTATGGATAAACTGTCAACGACATTAGTTATATGAATGTCAACAGATTTAAACATGATAATTTTGGCTTGCAGGATCTTTCAACCTACAAACATAACAATAAAGATTTAGCACAACAAAATCAATCTTCAACTGCCGACATGTTGTATGAATGACCATAGCACAGGGAGGTACAAAGTTATATACTGTACAGTAATCAAATGGACTCTACTTGAATTCCTTTGAAAATGGTCATAAGTCTGTCCTCCTGCGCATGTTAAGTAAAAATATGTGGATAATGATGAAATATACAAAGTAGTCACAAAAAGGAAGAGATTATTGATAAACTAAAATTATAAAATTTCCATTATTTTTCAATAAGTAATTTTGTTTATTATATTGCTATGTATGCATTTACCTCAGATATTGACAACAACAACAACAACAGCAACAACAACAAGTACAACATCAACAAACTATGGATGAATAATAATTCTCTGTAGACTAACAACTTGTTCTACCAAATAATGAACAGATCATATGTCCACCAAATGAATGAGCAGATTAATTTTAGTCGTCGTAATTATTTCTACAGCTTGGTATCAAATTTGTCAAGTACAAAAATCAATTTATCCTAACTCATATGAGAATTCACTAAATAATGCAAATCGTTCTCTAGTTTCTCGAGTGGGATTATTTGAGCCGACTATATAGAGGTCATTTTAGTATACAGAACCTCTTCAATTCTTCCTGACAATAGTAAGCTAGCTCGAACACTCAGATAAATACAGGAACAACAACATTACTGATGTGTTTATTGAAACTGCTGATTGTAACTCAGTGTTTAGTACATGCAACTCATTCATGATAATTCATTTTTATGGAACTTTTCTCAATGAAAGACAATCCATGAAACATAGGTTAAAGGAACATGTTCCAGGTATGCTGAATAGTGTCAATCAAACATTCCTTCACATAAAGTACAGTAAAACCCCTGAAAATCACAATTCCCTGAAAATTGGAATTCCCACAAAATGGGACTCCCTGAAAAAAGGAATTCCTTAAAAATCGGACTACTTTTCAAGTCACATATGTTTTGGAATTCATCAAGATTTCTTCCAAAACTGGAATTTTAAAAAAACTGGACTTTTAGTCAAGTCTGAAATGTGTCCGGTTTTCAGGCGATTATAGCTGTGCCATATTTAATATCTCTAAGACCTACCTAAAACTAACCTAATATACTGTATATGCATGTGATTATATACCTGTAATGAATATCAGTAGATTGCATATCTTCCTGTCCTTTTATCCAACCTTTAACATAGATATCTGACATTTTCTCTCCAGTAAAAAATGCATCATCTTCAAGTACGACATCATCCGTGTTCCAAATAATACATCGTAGCTCATAACTGTAAAAGAGAAACTTGGTATAACAATAATATAAACAAAACACTATGCAATTATGTTAAACATAATTATACTAGTATATAAATGCAATTACTGTTAACACATAAGCCATGATAATACTGTGACACATGGAAATAAAGAATATAATTATGATAATAGAAAACTCATGGCTACAAGGAACACTTAGCAACAGAGAACACATAGTAAGTGAAAACACATGGTTACAGAAAAACACATAGCAACAGTGAACACATGGTACAATACTTTTTCATGAAATATATTAAATATTACTCAAAATCATATGATAAATTTCATTTTATTTTATAAAAATGCTTTTAATATCAAAATATTATAAAGATGTTATATACATGTATTTTTACAAGAATCCCTTTATAAATTGTTATAATGGAATTCTATATTACAAAATGATTATTTCATATAACCAGGCAAATATGTTAAAGATTTCAGGCCTGAATTTTATAACTTGTCACAAATGACACATTGTAACACTTGCAGTATTACTGAAATAAGATAATACAATTTCAATTAATGTGCAATAAAACAAATGAATTTATGCCACAAGTTCTATTTGTCGTATTTGATCCGTAGTATAAAGACTTGTGATACAGTCAACAAATGATGCTTTATTTCTATGACAGAGGACCAGGTTACAACCAGATAGTGTTTCTAAGAATCACAATTCCCATGAAAACGTGTGAATCATTTCATAGTTTGTAACCTTATATTACATCCTGTAATTCAAAACAAAACATCGTTTTGTAACTTAAAATCAAAAGCCATTAATTTCAATTTTCAATAAATATTAATGACTATAAATTGTGATTAATTTATTTCCGCCTCATGATTTACGCACGAGATGCACTGCACCTTTATTACCTTTTTGGTTTCCGTGGACTTATTTCAACAGCTGGCGGGGGAGCGGGCATATCCATAGGAAACATATCTACCCACATCTCAATCTTACCCTGAAATATAAATGTATGTACGTGTACTGACGAGGAAAGGTTCAGACTTTTTGAATGATGGGAGGACAGCTCACCTTGCATTATGAACACTAAGTAATTTGTAATGCAAAAAAGGAAACATTGAATTCACTAGTTAATCTTTAAAACATCACACTTGACTGAATACAGATTATTTAACTAAACTGGAGAATTTTCTTTGTAACTTGTATTCAAAGTAACAAACAAAACATAGTTTCACTAAAGTGTAATATAATATTATATTGGAATACTAACATAGTCATCATTAAAAACTTTTTAAGCACTGGACAGTTGTTCCTGTGAAAATGCAAACTTTATCGGACTGAATGAACTTTGAGTGGACCAAAACATGTGCAAACAAAATTTCATATAATTTGGCTAAAAACATATTTTTTAAGAGTGATTAAAATATTTGTTTTTTTGTTTTGAAGTATGATAAGATCATCAATGAAAAATTTACTGACAAGTCGTACCACAATGGACAGTCGTATCAACTGACCTTATCAATTTTACTGGACCGACGGCCATTTTTGTGGTCTCGGCTAAATTTGAAGGCGGACCATATGATCATCAAGACATTAGCTAATACATTATTGTACATTTAGTATAAAAAACTTACGTACCTGTTCAATACCTGGTTTCTCAGGATTATAAAGTGGGCGTGTCTCTATATGTTCAGGGACCAGTTTACACCCTACTTTAGGTATTTCCTCCCAGTGATTAAGGACAGCTAATGCTAAATGTTCCTCCATAGATTTTCTGCCTCCTTAAATCACAGAAAATCTTACTATTATGGATTAAACCCAATTTTTTAGTGTACTGTGAATTTTAAACCGCTACATTTATACAGTCAAACTTGTCCTAGCGGCCACCTCCGAATAAAGGTAACCCTGTGAATAAAGGCCATTCTTTTTTAGAACTGTCATTGACTATTTAGAAGAAAATGATCTCCAAATAAAGAACACCTGTCAATAAGGACCACAATATATCTTTCCAAAAGGTGGCCTTTGTTCACATGTATGTCTGTACCTTATTAATGGACCATTTCACATACAAATATTTATAGATAATATAATACTGGTGGGACAGATGTAAGCTATGTATGTATACTTTTTTGGCAGCAGCATTTCTATGAACAGTTCAATAAGAATGAATATGAAAGTAAATGATGAATTATGATCAGGTAACTGTGTATTTGTTATTACACAATTATAAGAATGAATTTTTCACAAGTCAAACACCATAAAGATGTGACATCAACAACAAGAATAGAAACCTAATCATGTACCCGACTTATACCAACCTTTACATAATTGATCTAAATATTTATACATTAAAAACTACTCATTATAATAGATGGTAAATAAAGAATCCCTGAAAGAAGAAAAGAATGACATTGTTTTCATTACTGTAAGTACCAATTTAATAAATTTCCATTTTCCCAAAGAATCTTTTGATGATATATTAATTAAAAGTCAAGAATCGATATCATCTCAAGTAAACGTCTTTCTTTTCAATAGAAAATCTATGTAATATTCTGATAAGCTGAATTTGGGTATAAATCATTCATACAAAATAAAATTAAATTTGTATTTTCAATTCCAACAAATAAATTCATATTCTCGACTTAAAACTAAAACAAATTTAAGCAGGATTCATTTTTCATTCCCGCCATAAGATTAAGTGTGATTTAATGATTAATATAAAAATGAAACAGACCATAATTTAACCAAAATCTTAATAATAACCTTCAATAAAATACTATCATACTGAAACATAAAATTCTGAGAAAACATTTCCTACAATAAAAATTCTTTCAGGCAAACCAGGAATAAAGTGTTTGGTGAAGCAGAACAGAATTGATTCCAATCGCAGGAAGTCAAGTGGAATTTTTCATCAGTTTTTGATTAACCTATTTAGACATGTTGAAATCACTGGAGCATTGTGGGAAATTTCAATTGTTTATACGAGAGATAAATGACAGTAAATTACATGTCTAGAACAGATGGGTGGAGATTCATATCATGGCATGCGATGGTCAGCCATTATACTCAACTAAATTCATCTCAAAATCTCAAATGAAAATTGATCAAGACAGCGTACCAAACATGGTACCTCAGTAATGTTAACTTTAAGTTTAACTCAATGGTCAAGTGAGTTTTGAATACAAAGTAACCAGGCAACCATTGTGGTAAATGATGAATTTTTTACTGATGAAATATCTGATCCACGTACTGGTACCCCTTTATGCTGTCTTGTTATGTTCAAGATATGAAAAATCCTAATATAAAAGAAGTGATAGTGTGTTTATGTTAGTCTGTTGTTAACAGCCTAGTCAACAGCTATGGTCATTTTAGAGCCGTAGATAAGATATAGGAGCATTTATATCCCTACTCTAATTTTGAATAGTTTTTCCTGTTTCTTCATCATACTCGGTGTAAAGCACTGATACATGCCTCACCCCTGTCCTGTTAGTTTTTTACCTCAGTATTGGCTCGATAGTTAGGATGAGGGCACTGAAAGAACATTTCTGAAATATTGAAAGGTGGAGCCAAGATTTGAACCCACAGCATTTCAATTAGTAGTCCAGTGCATTACCACTAGACTACTGATCATCCCCCAGACAGTTCGGCTTAGATGGGTAAATTCAATGTGATGGTACCCGAGTCTGCTATATGAGCTGCTTAGATGTGATGGTACCCGAGTCTGATATATCAGAAACTTATCAACACTAATACATGTTTTCTATATTAGAGATAAAGCTTCTTATACTGTAAAAACATGAAATATTACCCATAATCCATCATTAAATTTCTACCTGAAGTTCAATCAAGAATTTACCCGTAATACTCTGTACCCATAATGCACCATGTTACAAAAGAACATAGAGACAGTCACTAATGATGGCAGATAAGCTACACAGAATGGAATGTCTTTTATGACAAAGCTGACCAACATTTCAAATGGAACAAGTGCTTGTCTTATCTTGTGAAATATCTAAATAAAATAAATTCTGGATAATTGAGGCATTTAGATTGAAACAAGAGAAGCTTTATCTGCTGAACCATGGGAGGGGTACTTAATTTTCTTTATTTGCCAACTAAACCTGTTTGTATAATAAATTAATCTGTAATTAAGTTATTCTCTGAATGTAGCATGAAAGTTATAATTTGAGATATGTGAATTTTATAGGATTTGCATGTTGAGATAATTATCAATCTGACTTTTACTGCTACTCTTGTTTACAAGATGTTTCTAACAGGTCATAAAACTGACGGTACATTCCCCTTCAAATGGAATTCATGAAAACATGAGTTTTTCTAGAACTATTCATGAATAGTTCATGAGGTATGCTTAACTACATGTATGGTAAGGGCAACACGGACAGGATAAATGTGTGATAAATGTGGAGCGGAAAAAGACCAGTAATAAGTTCCCTAAAGTTCATTCATGATACACTAATATTTCCAACATGTAGGTAATGTTGTTTTTTTTTTGACATCTTCAAGTTCATATTCAAGAATTTTATAATATAGCACAAAAACAATACTTGAAAGTATTCAAGGAAATTCAAATTTTACCAAGTAATTTTATCCGTTTTTACTTCATATGAATGAAAGACATTAATATTACTTTAAATCTGCAGTGTAAATAAATACATGATCATTACTGGTGTGATTATACATTGTAAATCAAAATGTACCATATATAATTATTACTATAATTTTTTTTGTACTTCTCTTACACATGTGGATGATAAATGCAAGTTTTTTAATGTCAATTACTTGTTTCAAAACTTGAATATGAACACTAAGTCACCAAGTAATTGCAATTATTATAAAATAATTTGTTGAAATTCAATGCCAAATTTTAATTAATCGTCACATTGTACGTTACAGCAACATTATGTTGCACACAGGAGACCAGTAATGACTTGCATATATTATAATTCCAATCATTTATTTGAAGAAATAAATCATATTTTGCAATTAAAGAAAACAATTAACTAGAATTTTAATGTCAAATAAATTAACAAACAATAACGAAGGTAAATCTTTCTCATTGTTAATCAGAAGAAGAAAACGGACACCATATTAAATCATTGATAAATACTTGTGAGGTTTGAGGCAATCTCACGATGTAAAATGTTCACATTTCATGTCTACAGATTTTTCCTTATTTTGGGAAAGGTAAGGGAGCAACTAAATAGGGGAAAATCACATGGTTTTGTTTGATATGGGAAAAATCACATGGTTTTATTTGATATGGGAAAAATCACATGGTTTTGTCTGTCATATATAGAAAATCACATAGATTTGACTGATATGGGGGGAATCACATGGTTTTTGTCTGGTATGGCTTTGTCTGATATGGGGAAAATCACATGTTTTTTATCTGATAAGGGGGTGGGGTGGGGGTGGGGGAATCATATTTGTCTGGTAGGGGGGAGGATCACATGATTTTGTTAGATATGAAGAAAAATTACATGGTTTTGTCTAATATTGTTTTTTTTCATCATTGCAGACAACAGGTTTGTTACTTCACCTATGTACTTCAAGTAACAACTACATACTTTACCAAACAACAACATACTTCATCTCAAACAACAAACCCTACAGAATGACATACATCACATAACAACATATTTCACCCAACAACATACTTCACAAACAAAATTTGTATGAAAGTACCCCTATAAAATTCTACAAATGTTGTATATCACTCAGGTGGGGATCTAAGTGACAGATGGCCACTACTTTATATTATTTCTACAAGAGATTCTCTGATATTTGGATAACAAATTCTAGCCATAGGTTATCATTATCAATCAAATCAGAAGCAATTTGTTCCTGTATATTTATACAGGCTAGTTACAAGCAGATTAGATAGAAAGCTATACTGGAAATATGTTTGATGTTCACTTCTGTTATGTCTGACCAAATGTCAAACAGAGGAAACAAAAATGTCAATAAAAGATCACTATCATTGAATTATTTGGCTTTTAAGAGATAAATGAATCATAAAGGAGTTAAGGGCAGATTAACAGCTATTCTGATTGTAAATAAAAATGTAATAAAACTTAATATATCGTATGATGTTAGAAGAATCCTTTGGAATGCAGGGTTCTTTTTTATATCAAGTGTCCACTTTTATATGAATAGGGGAGACAAATATGAATAAGGGCAGGTAAACAGTATTAAAATAATAGTAATCAAGAGTTTAGTTTCATAAAAATGGTCCATTCAAACTGCATGATGAATCTGTTTCGCTGAATATTCATGAAAACCCTTAGACTTATAATGTAAGAGTGTCAAACCTTTACCTTCTTCATCCTCATGGTCATCAGTGGGAGCTGTAAATATTCTGTTTTCAACTCTGACTTTCCCTGGTTGATAATGAGGACCATCTACCTTCCCATCCTTGCATAGTTTGGCCAATATCTGAGTAGGTTTTATAGGATCACGCCAGGAATTATAACCAAGTCTGAAAACACAAACCAGACAGTACAAAACATCATTTTGTTTAATTAAACAACACAAACATCAATTTCTGTGGCTTTAACCTTCTGTGTTTACTGACTGAGTGTGGATCTTTTGATTGAGTGTTCATCAAGTTGTCCAGTGTTTTCTACAACTCAGTATTTAGTTTACAATGGTGACCACCTTATCATGGAAACTGTACAAGAAATTTTTACGAACTAATAAAAGGTTCTTCAGTGACGAGAATTTGATATTCACGATGTGTAACTGTATTTATCAAATATAGTGAAAATAACAATGCAATGTTCAGAAAGACTCAATGTTGACATTCTGAATATAGACATGTACCGGTAACTTGCTAGGATTGTCACAATGGTAACTTTACCAAAATATAGTGAATATGAGAAGTTTTCTCCATTAAGTAGAATTTATTCTATGTTTATTCACGGAAATTTCCAGGAAGCAAAGCTTGGCCAAACTTGACCGATGGCCAATTATAAATGGACATAGTTTGGTATCAATTTCATCAAATAATGGCTTTTAACCTCTTACTTTCACTCATCATGGCTGACCACTGCAGAAATTCAGGATGTAGCCAAGTATCTTTGCCAGAAGCACATCAAAATAATTAGTACTCAAAGCACCATGCTAGATGCCCTTGATTCTAACAACAGTGTTCATTTATTTTCTGACAGCATAATTATCAAAGTTTGAAAACAACATTTATACTGCAGTCTATAATAGTACAAGTATGTCAAATTTTAGTTTTCTTGGACAAATTTTTGTACTCTCAGATGAAGTGAGAAAAGTATTTACTACCTGGGACACTCTATCACTACAGAAATCACCAAACACCAAACTGCATTGTTTATAAAATGTTATCATCAATGCGCTAGTTATCTACAATCTATGACAAGTCTGTCATTGTACATTTGCAATTGATTCTTATAATAAGGAGAAAGCTCTTCAAAATATTATAGCAGGAGTTACATAACTTCAGTCTTCATTGTGAAGATCAATCTTTGGTTGTTTCATTGTAGGAAACTTACACCCCTGTCACATAATGCCACATTTCCACTGCGTTCGCGCGGTGTTGTTTAATTTTCCAGAGCGTCATAAGATCACAAGAAAAATCAGATATTTTTTCTGGAAATGGAGATGTCATGGCATCTTAACAACCATAAAGGCATTGCTACGAAGCTCACAATTATGCTATTCATTAAGGTTAATATGTATGTCCATTAACTTGAGGAAGCAATTAATAGAAATGTAGCATTATTTGAATTGCTGCATATGTCTCTCTTTGTATTGTATGTTATACACTTGCCACATTGTATTACATATTGACCAATTATTGTATCTATCCTTGCTATATGAATTATGTTGTAAACAAGCTGAACTTTATATAATATTAGTCATCTTGCCAATAAGTCAGCTTGGTGTTTCACATGTACATGTTTTATGTAATTATATGTTGATATGTTGTAATATATGTGCATGGGCCGGTGGCCTAAATACTTGTAAATAAATTGAAATTGAAAAAATTCCATTACTCAAGTTCAAAATGTAAAACTTGTGATAATTAATAGACAGACTTGTATGACACAGTGACCCTCGTGTTAGAAGTATCATTTAATTGTCTATTTATGCACAGCAGATGAGGTCAGCAAGACTGTTAATGACGTAAATGACACAGACATCATAATATTATGGTATTTTTTTTAAAAACAATAGGCGACTGGTAAGCAAATATTATGAATGCAACCTGAGTTGTACAACAGGTTAATGCTCCAACCAATGATGTTTTAAAACATGATCCTTCTGGTTTCTTCTTCACCTCATCAATGACAACTGAGACTTAATTAATGAGATTCCAGTATAGCAGGATCAAGTTTGTGTGAATTCTATTGGTTACTAACAGTATGGTAGACTCAAGTACAAAAAAGAGGTGTTTTTTTAAACATGGATGTCTCCTGAGTACCAACTGGATAGTTATTTCCTGTAATTGATCCTTGCCATTTTACACTGAGAGTTACACTCACAAACCTCGGAAAACTAGACTCCCTAAAAACTGCAATTCCTTGAAAATCGAACTATATTTCACGTCTATTTTTCAAGTCTAGAATTTCTCGGAATTTATCAAAAGTTCTCGAAAATCTCAGAAAAACCGACTTTTGTCCCAGTCTGGAAGGAGTCCAGTTTTCAGGGGTTTTATTCTACCACATATAAACCTAGACATACTCAAAGAATTAACCTTTTGATTTGAAAGAGACACTTATAGACCTCATCTGTTAACAGATTTTACATGTTTGAATAATGTCGAGTCATTACAGCATGTTGTATCAGTTTTGTTTGCCAGAATAGAATCAGTATATCACACAGAAACATGGCAATCAGTAGGGGATATGATTGTGCTGGGGTGAATCAACGAACAGCTTTTATTTCAACTTACGCATCAAATCTTTTGGACACTCCACAAGTTGCTCGATGTCTGCTATAGTAACGATTCTCAAGATCAATTTTGGTTTCACCAATCAAATCATCCATACCAACAAGATCCCAGTCATATACTTGGACTGTTAGCAATGACTCCATAGGAAAAGTGGCCTCAATCTCAAAACATCTGAAATTGTGAATATTTGTATAAATAGGCTAACCTAGACATCCATTCTAACTAAGACATCAATGCTAATCTAGACCTCTAGGGCAATCTAGATATTCACACCCACCTAGACCTCGAGGATAATCAAGGAACACATGAAGGTGGTGCTTATGATATCTACTGTGTGTTATACTGATGTACAATAGTTGTATTAGACTGTGTAAATCAACACTAGCAATTCTTAGTAAGATGTAAACAGGAATACAAAAATAAAATTCTTAAAGAAATCATCTAATATCTACATAACAATTAAGACATAAATGATATCAATATATCTACCTAAAATACATACACCATCTTATATCTATCTAAAAAGGCATATATGATTTTCCAACTAAAAAATGATGCAAACTTTCCAAGCAGTCTTCCAGTAAGTTTAATTGTCTAATTATAATATCATAAACCCAGATACCAAACTTAAATCAAGCAGAAAAAGTTAAACAATAAACTTGCAAAGTAATTGTTTAAAATTATAGACCAAAAAATCCTTAATGGAAGATTTTGTAGTCTGTACAAACAATTTACCTGAAACCGTTCATAGTTCAACAGGTTTATCATGTCTTTAAGTAAATAAATATTTATTAATTTACATAAATTGGACATTTAAAAACAATTATGTTGTTATATTACAGACAATTTGGCACAGAAATACAAGAAAAAACTGATCACCCCATTGTAATGTCAATAACCCGTTCAAAGCCATTCTGTCGGCAGAAATGTTTAATTGTTTTATATCTGTGTACATTTGAAATCAGCATTAATTATGTATGGAGACCTAGGTTTGATTCATGTGCAATACTATATTTTTAACCGAATGTTTATTTGTATTCAGTCTACTGTGTTGAAACATTAGAAGATATTCCAGCCTTAAGGAATATAATCAATTAATCCATCTAAAATATTTGTCTTAAATTTCATCAAATTGTATGTCTAAAGGATTCTAAAGTGGGGAAGAATCTTCAAAGCTGCCACGTCTGAGCAGACACAGCTTTATTGTGTCAGTGTTCCAGGAGTTCAGAGAACGTGTCAGACTCCTGGCTGGGGTGATTGCTGGTAGATTGGTAAAACGCTGGACTACTAAACGAAAGGTCATGGGTTCGAACCATGGCTCTGTCTTCCTATATTTCAGCGATGCTTTTTCAGTGTCCCTATCCCAACTATCGAACCAAGTACAGCGTTAAGAAAATCACAGGAAAGGGGTCAGGTGTGTGTCAGTGCTTTACATCTGGCATGATAAACACCTGGGAGAAACTATTTGGAAAGAGTAGGGACATATAAATGCCTGGCTCTCTTGTATCATATCTCCCCTCTCTCTCCTGGACAGCTTTATAAAATGACTGTTGAGCTGTTTATTGTTCCGTTAAACAAAAGATAAGTAAATAGTCTCCTGACTACAACATAGCAGACCCTTTATTTGGGAACCTTAAAAAGTTAAATTTCTTTAAGGTGTCGTCCACAGAATGTATAAGTTACCTGTCACAGTAGCAAGAATTTTCATAACCATTCAGAAATTAGTACAACTTAAATTTGATACTAGCATACTGCTGTAACCAGTAATAAGTACTGGTTTAATACATAATTATGACCTATAATTACAGAACATTAGGTGGGCTAACTACTGATTAATTAAGTTATAAAATTGTACTTCCGTAAAACAATTAGTTTAGCACTGATCTTAAACAAGGATAGAGTAAACTTTTTCCTAGCTGTCTATGAGTCAAATAAACAAAACAGAGTTTAATCCCAGACACAAGCCCCTGATAAGACCAGACCATGGTTGGACAAGTTTCAATACATACTCACAAAGTGTATTCACCATTTGTGCAAAGCTAACTAGATAAGTCTATTGTTTTAAACAGATACTAGATTAATCTTAATCATCTAACCATTGTCGGAATGATCAATTAAAAATTGTCTTCATTCAAATCTAAACATTTTATAGACATATTTGTCAACAATATGAAAATCATTGAGACAAAGGCAGGCAGTGATCTGAGGTGACCTGAGGTGACTTGTGGGGCTCTGTGGGTCACGGGTGGGGAAACGTTGACAAATACGTTATGTTAGATCAACAGATAAAATATGGGTTCTTAAAAAGATTATACACTGATAATATATGGAGATTTTACAGTCAGTTCATTCATTTTGTTGTTCCACAGTAAATTAACATAATTTATCTACTTTTTAAAGTTAATATTTTAATGCCGAGACTTGATTTTAATAAAATCAGAAGACTGATAATGTAAATTAAATTTTTTTGAATTAAAAAAAAAACATCTTAGAAAAACTATTGTCTCATAATGTCAGTGATAATAACATAAATTGAGAGATGTGCTGTAAACAAAAAATGTCTGAAAACATTTTATAATGTTCATGTCATGAAACATTCAGTTTTATACAAAATAAAAAAAACACAAACTGTATGTGCATGCATATAGTCATAATAGGTTGAACATAATACATGCATCCTTCGTAATTATACTGATATTTTCTACAAAGAACAATAAACATTATATAGGTTCGTTCATTTGAGCTGCCAAGAAAAAGTCCCTAAAGCCCCAAATGTATGAAATTTCAAGAATATCAACTTGGCAAACAAAAGGAGTGAAATTTAAGCAAAAATCTTAACATGCTTGTTAATGCAGTATATACATATAAATAATGTAACAAGGTTACGCATTCAACGGGTCACACAGTAACATCTGACCCCTAAATATCAGGGATCAGGAAACAGTTAACAATGAAATCACTATTACTGTAACATGAACATTATTTAAAGACCTTAAAGAATCCTAGTTATGTAAAAGGCTGATTAAAAATAGGAGTTGCATAATATTGTAAAAGGCATTGATGAGATTAAAATAAGTACAAGAACTTTATAACAGAGTTATATGGGCATTTTATTCATTTTGAGACCAATGTAACCAAAACCATTAATTATTTTATTACTTTAAGATATTTCAATCATAATGAATCATATTTTTTGTATTCAGAATGTAAACATTGAACCCTTCAATGGATGTAAACAACATACACATGTACAGTCAAACCTGTAAACAAAGACCACCCTTTGGAAAGACAAATATGGCATTAATTTACAGGTGACCTTTATTCTGAGGTCATTTTGTTCTAAATGATTAATGACAGTTTTTAAAAGAATGGCTTTTATTCATAGGGTGGCCTTTGTTGGGAGGCGGCCGCTATCAAAGATTCAACTGTAGTAACATTATAGGAAACAAAATCCTACTGTTTGTCCCATGTGCTAATTGGACACAATTGCCTATTTCTAACTCAACAAGCTATTTTTCATCCTATTCACAGCCATGAATGGGAAGAAGATTATACTTATATTCTGTTTATGTTTAAATTCATTTACTAGAAATAACGCACAGTACAAGAAGCACAGTTCCTGTACAGATCAATCTCATCAAATTCTTTATGGAATCGCACAGATCAAAAATTGAATTACTGAAATAAATAATTTTATTGAGTTTGGATGATTGCCGCAAAGTGGGGTGTCAACTTTCAACATTAAAATCTGTCTCGTACAATTGAGTGAATGTCATATCAGGACTCAAAGAGAGGGAACCATGCTCTAAACCTTCACACCATCTGGAGCTAGGTAGTATTACACAATTACAATAGCATTAATCATCATCCGTTACTATTTAGTGAATTAATTCACCATTAAAAAACAAGAAAATTAAATTGATATCAACAGTTGTCACATTTCATGATCTTAATAAAGAATTGTATATAAATTATATTAATTGTGTTAATATAATTGGGCACCAATTAAGTGTGCAACTAAATCAATATGTTTTAAATTGAAATCTGCAAACAGAACTCAAACAAGATTCCAGATTACACATAAGAATGGCAGTTAAACTGCAATCACAGATGTTATAATATTACATTCAAATTAGAAATGCGTCCATAGAACACAGATGCCACCACTATTATTCTGGTCATAGTACACTATGTGCGACGTTAGATTTTCTTAATTTTTGTATGTAATACCAAAATACAAATTCAAAGGCAGATAGATAACTCCAGAGTCTTCAGCCTTTGGAGTTAAAACTATTTATGCACAACTTCATACATTAACTAACGTTCCTGTATAATTTCATAGCTGCTATATGCTTGACACAAGATTTTCAGACAGACGGACGGACGTACAAGGGAGCACAAAAACACCATGGCTGCTTTAATTTACATTGAGAATGCTTATTACATGATTTCTTAATGTAAGCACTTTGAAAACCATTCATCTTTTCAGAAATGATTAGAATTTGTTTGTACAATAGTCTCTTATTTTCTACAGAAAAATGCTAGAAGTTTTACAGCCAATACATGTACACTGCACTGCCCCTTTGATTGGATTCATGAATTTTTCTTGAACTTTTCTTGCATACTTCATGAATAGTTCATTAGGTATGACTAACTATTTCACTGGGGCTGAGTCAGGTGACTAGGAAAAAATAACAAAAACATGAAGCAGCTGTTTTAAAAATTGCAAAAAAAATCAGAACAACTGTACTTTTATTTTAAATCAATTGGCAACATTGACAAAAGCTATTTTTTAACAAAATCACAACAACAAAGGTTGTTCCGTTACATGGAGCCTTCATTTTGGTTGAACACACCTGATCAGTCAATAAAACGAAGCCGTGAATACAACCATGCACAATGAAGCTTTTTTAATTTTGATCCTAAAAACTGACAGACACTGTTAACTATAACAGAACAGACAATCGGTACAAAAAAAAAAACGCAGCTGAAAAAAAATCTGCAGGGAATTTAACAATATTTTTTTTTAGTTACTGCAAGTTATATCTTATGTTTGATTGCAGGGGTTGGAGAAAAGCTAATTGCTTAAAATTAATATGTTGAGAGAAAATGAATCTCTTTTTCTGATAATTTTCTGATATAATAATTAAGTTTGGTTATAAGTCGCTTAATTTATGAGATAAAGAGACGATGAATTCAAATTCCAAAGATTTATCACTAAT
Organism: Lutraria lutraria; assembly: GCA_964023205.1. Lineage (NCBI taxonomy): Eukaryota > Metazoa > Mollusca > Bivalvia > Venerida > Mactridae > Lutraria > Lutraria lutraria. Next base: position 10,565,041 of record OZ026838.1, read on the forward strand.
TTTTTAAAAACAGTGAATAAGCTGAATTCATCCACCATGAGTCAGCATTACATAAGTAAAACATATTAAAACAGGTGCCAGACACGATAAAGTGGACGATGTCTACATAAAAATATTGAAAGATTTGTATAAAAAAACAACAGAGTAAACACTGATAACCCAACATAGGTAAACAATACAGTGTCTATATTTGGTCAAACACCCTGATTAGGATTTATCAATACACATTGTCAGAAAAAACAAAACAATCAGTATTTGAATATTGAATTGGACACCTCTATTACAATTAATTTGGATCAACGCCGACCACCCAATGAAATAATTACAACAATTTTTTTTTTAACGTAAAACAAACTATGGAATTATTGCATGACTAGGTTAAGTATTTTACAAGAAAATATGAACATCAGTGGTAATTAACATAATTAACTTAAATTTATTGTCAATCAACCAGTAATCAGAGAGGACAGAAATATGAATATAGAACATTTATATACATACCAATAAAACAATGGATCATGTCACTTGAGACTTGATACTATTTTATAGATGATAAAACAGCTCTGAACAATAATTTTCTGATGTTTGCAAATTTTGCTATTTTTCTAATATCTGTAAATTAAGCTATTTTTCTGATATTAGTAAATTTAGCTATTTTTTCTGAAATTTGTAAATTTAGCCATTTTACTGAAGTTTCTTAATTTAGCCATTTTTTAAATGTTTGTAAATTAAGGCATTTTTATAATATTTAGAATTAAGCCAATATTCTGATATTTGTAAATTTAGACATCACTCTGTTGTTTATTAATTGAGTCATTACTCTTATGTTTTGTCATGTTTGTTGATTTAGCTTTTTCTCAGATATTGTTAATTTAACTATTATACTAATGTGCGTTTTCTATTGATAAAGATAAGAAGTTTTTTGTACATTTTGGTTTATTATTCTTACTCGATTCTTGGTAAAATTCACTCTGCGAAACACAAAACATCAATAAATTGTTAAGTAATAAAAATGGCCATAAATTGTAAAATAATAAAAATGGCCATAAATTGTAAAATAATAAAAATGTCCATGAATTGTAAAATAATAAATAATTAAAGCTGCTAAATGTCATTAACTTAAAAAAATTGAAAAAATTGAAAACTAGAATTTTGAAAATAAAATGTTTATAATTTAATCAAATATGAATATGATTTAGTTAATCAGTTTTGTTACTGATGGACTTATAAGTATCTCTCAGCCTAACTAATTCGCCCAAGTGGTAGATCGTGAGGTCTTCAAAACCTTTGGATAGTAAGTATGCACCCTGGACATCAAAAATTAATGATCTCGGAGATGATAATTATACTGAGGACATTTCATCAAAGATCATTTTGTCCTAACCCAGTGAATGGTAGGAGTTGACATTTACGTACGGAGAACAAGGTAAGTACTGGTAAAGAATCCAGGTATTTAATACTGACGAAAACAGGCAAAATTTTTTTTTTTTAAATGGTAATAATTTTTATCATCCATGTCATCTTATACAACAATACACCCACTAGATGAACCAGGTGTGCTAAACGTACACCAAGGACTTAGTGACGTTCATTTGAAACATTTACCACTAAATCTAAAGATGGATTTTCATTTTGAACTAGTGTTATCTTCCAGATTGCAATATGCAGATCCTCGTATAACTACATAAATCAAAATACCAATGAAAACATTCAATTTGTCACAATTTTTTCATGTTATAACTTAGTAACAAATTTTACTACAAACATTGGACATAAATATTAACAGGTAGTTTTCTAAATTAAACTACTTGATATTAACGATGCAATATTATACATTGTCTAAAATCTTGTAAGAATTTGTATAACAACAACAGTACTGTAACAGCCATCTTAGTTTTCACCTTATAATCCAGAATGTCAAATATCTCCTAAAAAGATGAAACATTAAATTGTGACTTCTATTTCAAGAATCACTCAGTATTTTGAAGATGTTTTTTCTATCTCACAATTTGTAAAAAAAAAATTTTTTACAAATATTCACAGAAATTACACATAATTTTGATTCAAACCTACAGTTTAAAACATTTATATGACTTGCTATGGATATTAATGAAAAGAAAATAATTCTGTATTTTTCAATCACATGTACATTGTAAGTATAGTCATTAAAAAATTAAGACCAAAAATAATAATTTGAATTCATAGACAAATTTGATAAAAATAAAATAGATAATTAAAACAATAATAATGTTCAAACAGAAATATGATTAGTATTAAAAAAAAAAAGTATTAAAATGTATAACCTAATAATTTGACTATCAAGAGTGGGTGCAAAAAAACAATAGATTTAACATGATTCTTCTTCTTCATGTCATGTGACCAAAAAATATTTATATTTCATTATAGCAAAATTCCCCCCTCCCTCTCTCTCTGGGACAGCTCTGAAATTACCACAGCTATCGAACAAGTTAAACAACAGATAAACAAATGAATTAGCAAATACTGTTCAATACTTTATGTCCATTGCCAAAATAATAAAATATTCTAAAATATAAACAACATATATCCTAAGATAGATCCAGACAGTATGGTGCATGAATATAGTAATCATTTATAACTCATACTGTATTAAGTCATACATGTAAAAAACTTTCTCTCCATAAGATGCAATTACTCAGAAGATGTGAATTATAACAACTGAAATCCTTGTGGTTTTTTTTTCACCGTTTTCGAAGATTTTTTTCTTCAAAGTACAAAATGATATTTTCAGCAGCTAAAAGTAAGACATGTATAATGTATTATACAGTAGCACTGAAATTAACTCAAAATTCATTGCAGTCGACTTTTATATATTTATGATTTTAATGTATGGCAGTAAAATGTTCGAGACATGCATAACCAAGTGATTATACTGTTATATTACACAGTCATGTATTTAGTAGAAACAGGAGGGAATTTATAAAAAAAAATACAAAAAAAGAATATTTAGATATTTCAGCTTTTCATCTGCTTTACTGATTATAAATACTCATAATATAAGCATAACACTTAATTTGTTTCAGTAGTTGAGTATAAACTTGAATTATAAAGATGATAAAACTGCAATGTGACCAAATATGTTGTACAATGGAAACTAATGGAAATAAAACCTATCTCAAATTTCCTGAATTTAAATAATGCAACAATTATGCAGTATCTAAATTCGGCTAAGTCTAAAAAGTTCACGCACATTTTCTAATAGATGCTTTAAATAAATTCATAAATAAACCACTCCAAGCGAGAGACTCTCAAATATACAGAAACGGGGATAGACAATAATGAGCGTAAGATTTTCAGCATTGTCATTGAGTTGACCCCAGCAGCTGACCCATAGCAAGATTACAATCTAATCCTTGAAAAATAAGATGATAATCTTCTGGATCACCCGTCATTAAACAATCCAAATTCAAAATGTAGAAAAGATTTAAAGGCCTTTACAATGAATAGAATATTTACTATTGTATCGCTGCACGCAAATCATGAATAATAAACTTTGGAGGATGATAAAAAAAAGCTTCATATTCAAATTTAAAAGCAAGATGAGAAAAAGGTTCACATGAAATGTTATACTGTACGGTATTGTCTTCATGTAATCATAAACACGCCTAAACAGACATTTTGTCACAAAATCCCACACAATTTTCCAGCTTCTGAATGTTTTTAACTTCATATTTTGTCCAAGGGAAAACACTCCTACAAGACTAGGTATAAAACATTGAGTAAGCATGGAGTTACTTCCCATACACATTATAATCATGGTTGATTTCATTTATTTGTTTTGGACTATTAAGCCATTTATAAAATGTGTTTTGATAAATACAGGAGAAGATAAATGAACACCAAAAAGCAACCAATAAACTCCAGGCAACTAGTCACAGGACATATCAGTCTGTACTTTCCAGTGTTTTGGAAGTCAGCACATGGTGTATTTCCCCCCTTCCTGCAAACCAAACAGGGTAGGTTTGTATTTGAAACATTTAAGAAAATATATATCAAGTTACATCATCAAAAAGTACCATCAATTAATGAGTTTAAAAGTTCATAATATTAAAAATTAACTCAGAAGATTTTACAGCCACTGTACAAACAAGTACCGTACATGCGATACATACATGTATGACTATATCTACAATACATAACTACATTACCAATCTGAATAACCTACTATAACTATCAAACTATATACTTACTTTCCAAACACTGGGTTTAATTGTTTAGATATATAATTTTCCTTGTCATTAAATGTTGTTCCACCAAGACGAATCACTAGATAGGGATCAGCTTTACCATTCATGTCTGCTGGGTGAAGGTCATTACCCTGTATGAACAGAAATCACTTTATTTAATACATGTGACCTACCAGGGTCCGAGGTTATAAAAAACTTTGGATTGGTCTTCGTGCTCAATTTCTCATATCTTTTATAATTTCTACATTAAATTATTAATGTTTTGTTTATATCAAGTTTTACGCCCCTTTTCAACAGTCAGAGACATATGAGGCGGACAGTTCTTCTAAGCATCGCTCCTGGGAAGAACCAGTACTAGACTCCCATCCTCTGCTATGTTAATTGTAATTAGGCAATAATGATATAATTGATACATTAGTCTGTCAGCTTAAATGATCTGAACATGTATCTAAACATTTATCAGCTATATCTATTTATAATACTTAAGAAATGGAATTGAGCTTTGCGCTTGGAGACTGTTGTTATGTTTTATAACTTCGGGGTCAGTACAATATCAGTGAGAAAAGATGACATGTTAAGACTCAGTAGCTTATATCAACATTTGTAGAAAACTTTTTAACTTAGTCTTTTATTCATACCTCTACTACGAACAACTCATCTGATTATATCATCATAAATGTTAATATCTTACTACATGGTGTGGGAATAAATTTTTTTACCATTACTGGCAATTATGAACTGAAATTCCGACCCTTAGTAAGTCTAAGTGTTATTAATTTACAGCTTTAGGAAAAAATGTATGTTACATGTTCATTTTCAAAGATTAACAGATTACAAGTATTTTATGCTTATTTCTAAGGATTGAACTTTAAACACAATTGACATAGCACATGTTTTCACCGTTATTGAAAGAGCACTAAAATTCTCACAGAAAAAAACAAGTATATAAATATTCTTTAAAAAGTATTTGTGACACATGTTGTGGACAATTCAGCCTTTAACAGGATACAAAACTGTGACAAGTATCTAATTTAGTGTTCCATACCTTGACAACATAGACTCTAACTAGTACTTTGATTGGTTCATTGCCAGGCAACCCCTGGAACAATCCAAACTGTGGATCTCCACCAGATATAGTCTTATCTTCAATATCAGCTGGTAGAGGGATCTTATAAATCTTTAATGACCCCTTAAAATAGAATATAAAATAAATATGTTTAAACATGCTGTACAACACTGGCTTACCAAATAATGAAGAGATATAAATTATGCTGTTGTTGGTCGCATTGATGTTAAAATGGAAGCCTAAAATCATCCTGTGACCGTTAAAATCTTATCGAGCTGCAGTCAAGTGGTTAGAGTGCCAGACTTGTAGGGTTAGTAAGTACTGGTGTGAAAGGGTAAGTTCTTGTAAGAATACAGTCTAAGTCGATTGGTTAGGTGAACAGACCATCATAATTAGAAATATCATTGAAAAACTGGTGTTAACCACACTGAAAATAAATCATATATCCTGAAACCCTAATATGACAAAACTTAAAAAACCCTGATGTTATGCAGTCCAATACATAATTATATTGACATTTAAAAAAAATTAAATGAATGTTGCTAGGGCTGACAAGAATGCTTGACACTGACCTTAAATTTTCCAACAATTCTCCCTTCATCTGAGATCTCATTACCCATATTCTTCCCTCTGAATAAATCAAAACAATGTAACCAGTCTCCAAAACCATTAAACTCAGGCTGGTTCTCAAGTTCATTCGGATAAATCTACAAATAAAAAAATAACTTTACTGAAATGGTACTATAAGAGAACTTTTAATGGATGGCTTATGATAAACAAATTGTAAGAGTTCACACTTAGCAAATAACATATTATGATAAACTGTAAAAGAAGGTAAAACAAATTAATGTTGGATGATTTCAGGAACATTTTGTAGATTAAGACCTAGAGAATCTCACAATCCAACATTTTATAAAATAAATGAAGAGATGAATACAATTGTCTTCAAAATAACATTTAGTCTGAAAATTTAAAATCTACTGATCTAGGTGTGCCAGATATTATGAAGTATGTAACAGACTAGTCTAACTAAAGGCTTAGAAGTGATCATTATTGCTTTGTTATTAAAATTGTATTAAACAGAAGGAGAAACAACTGAATTCTGTATTCATTGTTAGGAATGGATACAAATCTGTAATATAAACCTATAACCAAAACAAAACAGAAGTTGGAAGAAAAATACATGTGTCCAACATAAATTACCAAAAGACGTTTAGATAGACAGAAATTGTGTCAATATATTTTTATTAAGTGGAGGTCCAGAACATCTATCTTGACACACAATAAAGAGAGAAACAATCTTTTTTACAAAGATACAAAATGTAGTTAGCAGGTTAAAAGATTGAAGTATCATTTCAAATGTCTTTGTATGTACAGTACTACATTGCTATGTGTTCTGTTGATTTGTATGTACAGTACTACATTGCTATGTGTTCTGTTTATTTGTATGCACAGTACTACATTGCTATGTGTTCTGTTTATTTGTATGCACAGTACTACATTGCTATGTGTTCTGTTTATACAACATTACTATGTGTTCTGATTATTTGTGTGAACAGTACTACATTACTATGTGGTCTTTCTCTGTCATGCATACATTTTATGGCTAGTCCGCTCAACGTTAGATTGACACAATAACTCTTAGACAAATCAGTGGCAAATATAATCTAGCACTTCTAATAAACAAGAACATGTACTGTGGGATTTATAACAAAAGATTGAACATAACCATAAACCATATAAGAGGCTTGATAGATTATACACCAGTACTACAGAATATTAGTATAGGTTAGTAGCATTATAAACAGTATCCTGACACCTAGAGTATAAACAGTATCCTGACACCTAGAGTATAAACAGTATCCTGACACCTAGAGTATAAACAGTAGACTATAATGACAAACAGGATCCTTCACCTCAAACCTGGCTATATGATCTCTACGCTGTCTTTCATTCTCGTCCAAATCTTCTTCAATCGAGAATGCTTTATTTATGTGCCCTGTTATATTCTGTCAGAAAACATCAAAGACATTACAAAACTGCTCAAAAGTGCAAAATAGATACTGTAACACAACACACAATGACAATCAAATTTGTCAGATACAACACTGATTTAGTTTAAACACCTCACCACATAACACAATACAACACGTATAATATGTACATGAAGGAAGAAGGCAGGCAGGGAGCTTGTAACAATGGTATGCACATTGGACAGACACAAATTCTTATGTCATAGTCTATCTGAATTCTATACAAGAACTTAACATTTATGATTTATTTAAAAATTTTACTTTGGTCAGGAATGATTGGTCTGATGTTTATTTTTTATTTTTTACACAACAGCAAGCAACATTAACATAATCAGAACAACAGTGCTACAACAACAACCAAGTTGACAACAAGAATAAAGACAACATCCATTCCATTTAGTTCTGCTTGTATGACATTACCTTCAATTGTGCCGTAGAATTCAACATCAAGTCTTTCTTCCTTTGAGATTTTGGAGATAACTTAGAAGCGAGCCCCACAGCTTTGGCTGTTCCTTTAAATGTTCTCTTTTCATTCTTTTTTTCCATTTTCTTCAATTCTTCTTCCATTTTTTTGGCTTCTTTTGGATTGAACTCTGGATCTTACAGAATAGTCAACATATACAAGTCAAACATAAACAGCAAATGTTTCAAAAAAGAAGAATGTGGGTTCAGTAGACCAAACTACAGTGCAACCTCTCCAAAGCAATACCCTTTGGGAGTAGCAAAGTTATGTTGTTGTTGGGAGGCTGTTGCTCTAGAGGGGTTGGATTAATAGTTAAATTGTGCAATGGGAAAAAATCATGCTGTTGTTTAAGGGAAGTTGTTGCTTAAGAGAGGCATGTAACACACATATTGGAAACACCCTTATAATCTACATGAACATTAAATTGGTTCCTTTGCCTTTACAAGCCATAAAAGTGTCACATCATTTGTTATTAGAACTAGCTCCCATTTCATTAACATCTTCAAAGCATGCCTATTCAACATTTTCTTTTTTGCATTTCTACTTTTCATACATGGATAATAGCAGGGCTGTTGTTTTCAGCCCAATGGCTTTATATATAAAATAATTTCCTCACCTTCTGGTGATGGTGGTTTAGGATCACCATTGGTGATAGCACCGTATGGTGTGACACCAGCAGTTTTCTGATCAGGACTTGAAGTCAAGGTCATTTGATTGTCAAGGTCAAGAGGGTCACCAAAGTTCTCTCCCCTCTTTTTCTCGTGTTCCTGTAATATGAAGTATATAGACAAACATTTGGCCTATTCAAACACAGTCACTCCATACAGAAATTAAAGAAATGTAAGACTATGTTTTCTGATATCAATAAAATCTGGATAATATTAAGGGGCCTATTAATAAAACACGGAGAATTCTAACCTTACCATGAACAAAATCTCAAAATTCCTTTCAACAATGGTTTTCTACAAAAAATAAAAGATAAATAAACTTTTCTTTTACATTTTCATCCACTTTGAGTTTTTATAAAATTTTACAAAACTATTTCAGATGTTTAAACAGTTCACATGCAATAAAACCGGAGCAAGAAAAGTCAGCATTCACAAAATTCTGTGGTAAAACTTGCATACATTAATCAAGCAGAATGCAATTGTATTTCACAAAAAAAAAAAAAAAAAAAGGAAAATGTTCACCTTGCATGAATTAGTTTAGGAACCAGAGAAATAAAAGTAACTATATGTGTGCAGAGAGATTGGTTAGACTAAATTAAACATAGATCATAACCATGGCTTTGTGTTCCTCATATGATAAAAAACATTAAATTGTGAGAAATAAATGTATCCTCTTAAATACAATAACACAGTTAGTTCAGAGGAGAATTCTACCTTGAGAGACACCCCTTCTCTTAACCAGCAATCATCTGTTAACTAACGCCCTTTACTGGCAGCCTGTGCATCCCAAAAAAAAACTGTACATTTGTACAATGTATACATAATATTTATGGTGCAATAACATTCCATAAGGACATTTCTTTGTCAAACTAGCTGAACAAAGTTTCAGCTTTAATAACATTAACATGCAGTGTAATCATGAAATTTATAAATACATGAAGTTGTTCCAGCAAGACTTGTACAGTTTTACAACACAAAGAGCACTCAACACAGGGTTGATATTAACAGAGTGATGAGAGAATGAGATGATAATTTAAATCCATCAAATAAAAACCAAGACAAGAGGGCCATGATGGCCCTGTATCGCTCACCTGAGTATCGTAACACTGAGGGATAATTTAATCAAGGGAAGTTATTTGTCATGGTAAAAAGTTATCTACCACAACTGTCAAGTAGTTGTTGAATTCAACTGACCACCTGAGCAGGGCCAATATTGACCCTGGGGCCATGATTTGCACGAACTTGGTAGAAGTCTACTAGACAATGCTACATACAAAATATCTAAGCTCTAGGCCTTGTGGTTTTGGAGAGGAAAATTTTTTAATTTTCCTATATAGGCCTATATAAATCAAGTGACCCTAGGGCAATAATTTGAACAAACTTGGTAGAGGTCCACTAAACAATGCTACATACAAAATATCTAAGCTCTAGTTCCTCTGGTTTTTGAGAAGAAGATTTCTGAAAATTTTCAATAAAAATCGTTCTGGTTGCCATAGCAACCAGAGTTCTGCATGGAATGGAATTCTTTGAACAACTTTGGCAGAGCATCATTCAAGGAACACACCTGTGAAGTTTGGTTGAAATTGACCAAGTGGTTTAGGAGTGAATGTTGTTTAAAGAAATTGTTGACGACGGACAGACGACGACGGACGACAGACATAGCTCGACCCTAAAAACTCACCTTAGCACTATGTGCCAGGTGAGCTAAAAAAGCAAGCAAACATCAATGATTGGTACAACCTGTAACCCAGAGAGAAGGTTCAGAGAGCAGTTTTAAAGCAAGACCTTTTTTAATCTTTTCAATTCTTTCAACTTCCGACAGGGACAATGTTGTACCTACTTTCTGACATTGTTATAAAACAACAAATCTCTCAGAAAAATACCAAGTCTTGTGCCTGATACATGCAATTTCATTCAATAAAAAGTAAAAGATAACAAGTAGTCAATAAAACAAGTGTACATGTGGTAAAAAATTGATATGGTTGAAAATACATGCAACATGAGCAAGTATTAGTCCATTGAACAAAGATGCCTGTGAATTTGCCATCAAGTTGACAGTTCAATAAATTTTGTGACAGAATTAAGAAATAAATGTGTGAATTTTTAGTTTAAACAAAAAGTACTCTGGTGTTAACCAAAGTTTTAAAGTTTTGAAATATTTCCACAAGCAACCAACTAAAATGTAATGGTTTAAACGCATTGAAAGATTTCCACATTTAATCTGCAGTTTTCTTTACGAAAAGTTCAAAATGCATTCTTTTGTATGCCTTAAAGACAAGACCAAATCATTGACAGTTCTCACAAACCGATAAAGGAACAATTCTAGGTCAATGGTATTTGTCAAACGGTGGCAGTTGTGCAAACGAAAGTCTGTTGTGGAAGAAGCACCCTCTCCATTAGAGAAATAAATAATGGTAATATAACCAAATATGGTAAAGATAAACAAACATATGAAGGTGATGTCAAGCAAGTTATCCCCTGATGTAGGAAATATTTTACAAAGATTGTAAGGGAAACAGAAAGAAAAAAGTAACATTGTAGCAAATTATTCTATCCTAAGAGTTGCGAGATAGGTTTACCTGATCTGCTATGTCCTTTGGATCCTAAATCAAAAGCCTCAATATAACAAATGGAAGCTACAGCTATAGTTGACTTAATCATACACAGAGAATACTTAGTGTTAAACAATATAAAATTATTTTGAAAACATAAAAACAACATGACAGAATGTTTAAAAAAAGTTTGTGTATGAAGTTATTACTCATTAAGTTCAAAATCAAATCAAAGACAGCTCGCAAATGACTGGCTGTTACTATTTAGAATAAATGTCAACATTTCCGTTGAATATAAAACATAGGAAATTAAATCATATCAAAAGGGTTAGAAATTAAAAATTTCAATGAAATGATTTGAAAGAGGTATTTTTCTATCATAACAAAAAGTGCTTCTCCTAATTACTAAAAAAAAACAACAACAAAATTTGAGTGACACTGTGCTCTATAACAGCGACATGGCATTGTTTTGTGTAGCATTGTCGAAGCATGATGTAGGTGAATGTAGACTGAGCAGCTTGATTTTCACATAAGCGTCTAATGACCATGATATGATGGGAACTGATCTAGGTCACACAGAGGCTCATGACAATCATGCTTAGACAATATTCAGACTGGAAATACACACTCCATTGCTAATGAACATGCAGCTTCTAAAGATGTCTCTAACTATTCAGTCTAACTAGGAAACTGTACTGATCCCAAAAATTCGGAACAATTATTTTCCAAATAAATATACCTTAGATAGGTTGATAAATGTTCTGGAGGTTGAGAATGGCAATTCGAGCATTTGCAGAATAAAACATTAAAATTTAATAAGATTCAATAGTCCTCAGTTTATGCCTCTTTTTATGAAAGTCAACTTTTTGGCCCTAAATGCTCAAATATTCATTTCCTACCCAGCAAAACATATTTTGCGGACTTGGTTAAGACTTTAAATATCTTTTTGCTAAAGGGTTCACACCAAGCTTTTGATTATACCTTTCATTTTCATCACATTGCTACAGATTTTCATGTTACCAAACACACAATCTATTCAGAAAGCCTACCATGATAAGCGTTTCCATGGATACAAAATATTTGCTCCACCAATCCATTGCTTCTTCATCAATATCTTCATCATCTATTGTTGACCTTCGTCGACGTCGTTTGTTCTCTGCAGTCTTTTTGTCTTTCAGGTTTGCACCCTTTAAAACATAGATTTTTAAAAACAATGAAACATCCCCCCAAACAAAACCATACCTTTTTAAGAAATTGAAAGCTGAAAACATACAGTTTTATTGTGTATTAAGTCATGTCACTAACTTAGTGAACAAGCTAAAATATTGTTATTTGATGTTTGTTTATTATTACATGTACTGTCATTATCTAAAGATTTATTTACATTTATAAACATGGTGTACTAAAACTGGCTTCTTTTGACCTTTCAAACTGTGCGGTAAATGTTTTAAAATGAAAGCCAAACACTAAACATATCTTTGCATCGTTTTGTCAAATTTATAGCTATATCCTGTGCCACAAGACCACAAGACATTGTAGGTGTATGACACAATATTGGACCTTACTCTATCAATAGTAATCTGGGTCTCCTTCTTGATTAAAGGATAGTTTTCATCAATGGTTACAGCAACATCGGATGTTTTCACAGAGTTTTGTCCTGTGTGTATTATGTGAGGAGCATCTGTTCTCTTGCCTGTAATGTAACAATGTAGTAATTTATACATGAAGAACAAAATACAGGTCTGATCGGGTGCTGATCAATTGAACCTTTGGACAAAAAGTACAAAATTCCAAGAAATAACACAATATGAGGCATTTAGGCAGCAGCTTATGGTTAACTCAATTTTTTTTCTATTGGCACTTCCCTTACTACAGTTTATGATGTCTTTTTTCATGCAGCAGGAGTAATGTGGATAATATTAACATGACTTAACAAAAGAAACAAGTTGTTTAACACGGCAGACATGGTTGTTGTAATGGGAGACTTTCCTTAGGATCATTATTGTACATAAAATATTTCAACCTTTTCAGACAAAGAGCACTAACTTATGACAGGTCTCCACCTTTGAAATATATTGGTAATCAGACTTACCAGGAAAGAGTTTCTGTAAAGCTTGTTTTGCCTTCTTCGTTGTAGGAATGTACATAAATTTATGTATAGAATTGATGACATGAGTGCCAACCAGTACATAACGTCCAAAATTACGGCAATCTACACAACGTATTGTGATTGGTGGACAGTAAAGTTCATTTTCGGGTAATTCCTGTCAATGTAATATCATATGTTGTTAATATAAAGTCAATCACTTGAAGAGCATGACAATAAAGTAAAGCATCACTATTAAAACACACACCATTCATACATTAGTTTGACAATCATGTTGTCTACTCACAAACAGCGGCTCTGAAATACATAATTATTATAGGGGCCACTGCGGTGGAGTGGTTATGGTCCTTGTCAGGTGATCACTAGCTCTTCACTGCTGTGAGTATATATCAGACTAGCTCTTCACTGCTGTGAGTATATATCAGACTAGATCTTCACTGCTGTGAGTATATATCAGACTAGATCTTCACTGTTGTGAGTATATATCAGACTAGTTCTTCACTGCTGTATTTATCAGACTAGCTTTTCACTGCTGTGAGTATATATCAGACTAGCTCTTCACTGCTGTGAGTATATATCAGACTAGATCTTCACTGCTGTGAGTATATATCAGACTAGCCTTTCACTGCTGTGAGTATATATCAGACTAGCTCTTCACTGCTGTGAGTATATATCAGACTAGCTCTTCACTGCTGTGAGTACATCACTGCTGTGAGTATATATCAGACTAGATCTTCACTGTTGTGAGTATATATCAGACTAGTTCTTCACTGCTGTATTTATCAGACTAGCTCTTCACTGCTGTGAGTATATATCAGACTAGCTCTTCACTGCTGTGAGTATATATCAGACTAGTTCTTCACTGCTGTATTTATCAGACTAGCTCTTCACTGCTGTGAGTATATATCAGACTAGCTCTTCACTGCTGTGAGTATATATCAGACTAGCTCTTCACTGCTGTGAGTATATATCAGACTAGCTCTTCACTGCTGTGAGTATATATCAGACTAGTTCTTCACTGCTGTGAGTATATATCAGACTAGCTCTTCACTGCTGTGAGTATATATCAGACTAGCTCTTCACTGCTGTGAGTATATATCAGACTAGATCTTCACTGCTGTGAGTATATATCAGACTAGATCTTCACTGCTGTGAGTATATATCAGACTAGATCTTCACTGCTGTGAGTATATATCAGACTAGCTCTTCACTGCTGTGAGTATACTGTAGAACTGGTTTTATTCGCGTTAGTTTTATTTTCGCTAATCTTCGCGAATTGAATACCTCACAAATTCATAAATATCGCGAATAAATACTAAGTTTTATATATTCAAAAATGAGTATGTCCGAAAATACTCAACTTAAGTCACTATTAGTATTTTATCGTAGAATAATCAGTTTAGTTAATCTGATGAAAGCAATATATTAACAATACACATATACCTTTATTGTTTGCATTCAATTTTTTATAATATTGCTTTTACTAAACTTTCGTTTGTTGGACAATTTTTGACATCGTTTGAACATACTAGTAACAGTTTTTCACGCTTTCCCTACTGTTTGTAAAACATAACTTCCACAACAACACCAAACTATTATCAATCTATTGTTATTATACTTCGTAGATATAAATCACAATTTAAACGTCTAACAGAACGGGTGTGACACACAAATACTAAAGCAACCACAGTGTGTCTTTGATCCCACTTTAATCCTGCCTGACGACGTCACGAATTCATAAACACGCGAATAAAGAAAACAACTGATTTTTAACAAAAAACGCGAAATTTTGACCTCGCGAAAATAAATCTTTCTACAGTATATCAGACTAGATCTTCACTGCTGTGTGTATATATCAGACTAGATCTTCACTGCTGTGAATATATATCAGACTAGCTCTTCACTGCTGTGTATATATATCAGACTAGATCTTCACTGCTGTGTATATATATCAGACTAGATCTTCACTGCTGTTAGTATATATCAGACTAGATCTTCACTGCTGTGAGTACATATCAGACCACACCATCTTCACATAAAAGGAAACTGTCCAGCTAGAAGGTCAGTGGTTCTACACAGGTCTAGTCTGGGGTCTTCCTTCACTATTTAAACTAGAAATATTGCCACATGACCTGCCTGTTGGTGCAGCAATAAACACCAATAAAATACATAGAACCATAATTATGTATGTTATGTAAAGGTAAAGACCAAAACTAAATGCCACCAAGACAACACATGGAAAGTAACAGTATGAATAATGAGTAGTATAATGAAATTTAATTGGACAGACATTGTTTCATCAACAAGTTTGATAAACATGTGTTAGCTAGTTTGAACCAAGAAAAAACCTACCAAATGCTCATTTTTTTTTGTCCATCAAAATGTTTCGAAATCACAAATAATTTTTTGTTATAATTCAGAAATGTACTTACAACATCAAAGTATTTCACTGGTACACTGAAGTTTGGATTCTTCTTACAATTCAGTACAACAGCAGACTGCAGGACATGACCAGCACATTCTATGTCAATACGAGGTTTATCTACGGTGGTCAACTGTACCCTCTTCAAGTCTCTTACACCCCAGAATAAAACCTACAATATTCAACATACACTGGTATCCGTAATGCATAACAATCCATGCAAACATAATTTAGGCTGAAAAATAAATTTATTAAATAATTTATGAATTCTACTTTATGTTTACCAAGGCCAATTTCAATACTTGTTGTGATATACAACTACATTAATTGATATGCAGGCTAATTCATGAAGCCAATTAATTGTTACTAAATTACTGCAACCTCTCTCAATATGTATCAATTATAAAAAGGTCAAATCATTCTAACCTCAATCCTATGTTTACTCAGAATGGGTCGAATGCCTTTTGGTACTGGCATGATTGGTCCACGATCTTGTCTGTCAGATTCCTCTGGTAATTTCAGGGGAGGTAAATCTTGACCTGCCATGTCTCCAAATGGAGCAAGCTGTAATTGACGTAAATATTAACACAATTACACATATGTTAAAACAATATGGCAGTTTTAGAGCTTCAAAACATTCTATCATATAATTAATTGACAATTTGGATGGCAACAGGAAATGGAGTTGAAATAAATATACAATAAAATAATTGATCAGAAAATTCATCATTGTACCTTTAAGTTTGACAGAATTAGAAAACAAGA
This sequence comes from Lutraria lutraria, assembly GCA_964023205.1. Taxonomy (NCBI): domain Eukaryota; kingdom Metazoa; phylum Mollusca; class Bivalvia; order Venerida; family Mactridae; genus Lutraria; species Lutraria lutraria. Next base: position 10,581,343 of record OZ026838.1, read on the forward strand.
CAAAATTGTTAGAGCTGCCAGATTTAAGCTAAGGAATGAAAAATAGTTAACTATGTAAATTTAAGCCATGCTGTAAACCTATCACCATGAACATTCTAAAATGATACATTACTTAAACTGCAATTTCAAAAAGTTTTTTTTAGAGATAACCATAGTAACAGTTTAGAGAATACATATAGATTCTAGACTGCAGTATTGTGTTTGTTATTTGGTGACAACAAACATACTTACACTATGTTATATATGTACTAACTACAGTACAACAGATTGAGAACTTAAATATAACTAAATAGTTGTGAACATTACATAGATGTATACCTACATTATTTGTGAACATAGTTTATATGGCAACATAACAGAGGCTAAAATCAGCAGAAAATATGTCATAAAACAACATAATGACACGATCTCTAAGTATTTACAGCAAGGTATACTATAACTTAACTTACAAGAGTAAGAATGGTAAGCAAATGTACTTTAAGGACCAATAGAAAGGAGAATATGAACTAGGTGTAGCAAGGTCCATTGTCTAATTTAGGTAACACCTCAGCCAAACAATTCCAACACATGTTCCATCAATGATTATTGATACAATATTTCCCTGTGAAGTCTGTCCATAACATCTGAGAACATTTCATACATGTGGGCATGGGAGAAGACATTACTGTCAATCTCTTATGTTCAAGTTCTTATTTCTGTCAGTAGCTTACAGCACGGAGAAGAAGTGATGGATGCAAGCATACACTAAGCGCTTATAAAAATATATATTGTATATACCAAACACTGGTTGAGACATCTACTGGTTGAATACAATTATGATAATGTCATCTGTTTTCAGTTGCTGTTTACTTAATTATACATACACACAAAGTGAGACACTTACGATGAACTCAAATCCATTTGTTAATTGTAAGTAGTTGATACTAATGCCAGTGAACGACTCTTTATATACCAGAATACAGAAATAAACAGAATAAACATATTCAAATATGATCAAATTATTGTAAAATATGGATTAGTATATGTGTATATAATAAGCATCAGGTGACCATTGTAAGCAGATGATAATTTTCAACAAATTACCAGTGTCTGTGACTTGGCTTTTCTAGAAAACGTCTATTGTCAGCAGCAACTAGCCAAAGGGTAACAGGAGACAACCATTACTATCCAAAGGGTAACAGGAGACAACCATTACTACCCAAAGGGTAACAGCAGACAACCATTACTATCCAAAGGGTAACAGGAGACAACCATTACTAGCCAAAGGGTAACAGGAGACAACCATTACTATCCAAAGGGTAACAGGAGACAACCATTACTATCCAAAGGGTAACAGGAGACAACCATTACCAGCCAAAGGGTAACAGCAGACAACCATTGCTAGCCAAAGGGTAACAGCAGACAACCATTGCTAGCCAAAGGGTAACAACAGACAACCATTACTAGCCAAAGGGTAACACCAGACAACCATTGCTAGCCAAAGGGTAACAACAGACAACCATTACTATCCAAAGGTAACAGGAGACAACCATTACTAGCCAAAGGTAACAGGTGACAACCATTACTAGCCAAAGGGTAACACCAGACAACCATTACCAGCCAAAGGGTAACACCAGACATAAAAAAAATTACTAGCAAAAGGGTAACAACAGACAACCATTACCAGTCAAAGGGTAACACCAGACAACCATTACCAGCCAAAGGGTAACAGGAGACAACCATTACCAGCCTAAGGGTAACACCAGACAACCATTACTAGCCAAAGGGTAACAGGAGACACCATTACCAGCCAAAAGGTAACAGGAGACAACCATTACTAGCCAAAGGGTAACACCAGACAACCATTACTAGCCAAAGGGTAACAGGAGACACCATTACCAGCCAAAGGGTAACAGGAGACAACCATTACCAGCCAAAGGGTAACAGAAGACACCATTACCAGCCAAAGGGTAACACCAGACAACCAGGTAACAGGAGACACCATTACTAGCCAAAGGGTAACACCAGACAACCAGGTAACAGGAGACACCATTACTAGCCAAAGGGTAACACCAGACAACCATTAACAACCAAAAGGTAAAATCAGACAACCATTATCAGTCAAAGGGTAACAGCAGGCAACCATTAACAACCAAAAGGTAAAATCATACAACCATTATCAGTCAAAGGGTAACAGGAGACACCATTACCAGCCAAAGGGTAACAGTAGACAACCATTACCAGCCAAACAGCAGCTTTCAAACATTGCAAGCAGACAAGCATTGCAACCAAAGTCAGCTTCCACCTGATGATAGCTGCATACAAAATATCATTGCAAGCATGCAATAATTGTCAACAAATATTTCTTGCCTGATTAATGTTAGTCATGCACTATGAGAACAATAACTGCATACTTACAGAGGGACCAAGCTTTATGTGGAACAACAAATAACAGCAAATAAAATTTATACATTGAAGAAGTAACATTTTTGAGCATATGTTTTTGGTGTAAGATATGCTTGATATAACTGTATACCATCCTGATAACATGCTTACAGCAGGGTATTGTAACAATACATCAAAATGATCTCACAGGTATCACCATGGACATTAGTAATAAGGCATAAGTTAATCACCAAAGTTTATTTATATGTTATAATGAAAAGGGTCACCAGAGATTACCAGGTTTCTACCTGGAATTATGTCATTAAACATTACTAGATTGTCACCAAACTGTATTTCAAGATATCCTTTTATTTTAAGAATAACAATTAAATAATCGAAATTCTGTAAGCATTGATATTATTTTGATTTTATGTGTATCACCTGCATCAGCATGTTATCTGGATTTTAATAGGGACAATTGCAATTGAATTATACAAATAGAAAGAGAGAGAGAGAAAGAGATTGGGGACTAGAGCCCGGGGGGGGTTGAGTTCAAATTATAAACTGATATCACAGATAATCATCATTCCGTTCAAATTGCAAGCTGGGATGTAAAATATAATTTCATCTAAAAATAACAAATATACTTCTGTTAATAACTAAACAGATAAATTCATATATTTGTAGGACTTCAAATCACAACAAAACTGAAACATTTGTACATATCAGTCATGCCTTTCAGGATACTCCTATAATTATGAATAAATGTAAAATGACATTCAAAACAAAGATAAAAATGTTCATAAAATAAAGAATACATGGTTGGTGCTGAGATGGAGAAGGTTTATCCAGTGAGGCCTAAGAAAGCTGACATGGGCAAGCCTCTGGCAAACCCATTTTAGCATTCGTGCCAAACTGGATAAACATTTAAAAGTAAACCACAAGACCTAGTGACAGGATAAAGTCAGGTTTATCCAGTCACTGCTTTATTAGGTCTAAAAACAATGTAGAAACAGGATAAAATGATTTGTACTGTAATAAACCAAGACTTATAGATAGTTCTTACATTATTTAATGCTAATATCTACTGCAATAAGGTATCAAACAACCCGGGTCAGACAAACATTACCAGTAGATAACAGGAAAAACTTTTCAATGGTATAATCAAACTTATTTAAAAATTGCTCCATATGTCAATGTTCTTATCTTAAGCCCAATTTTTCATCTTTAGTGTCTTTAAAAAATGATTTAAGAAAAGGTAGATTTTTAAATCTCAATTTAAAACTGTGGACTAGTCTAGAGGAGATATTAAACTACATTATAAGATACATATTGATAAAACATGACATTTATCCCCTGTTACCAGGAAACAGAAAGAAGTTTCTACAGATTGAGAAATAATTCCTATCTAAAATGTAAAAACTATTATAAAAAATATATATAATTATATTACATTTCAATAGAGTCATAAGTCTTCCAAAACTATCAATTATATTTGAATGAAAATGATATCAGTAACTACAGTAACTGAATTCTAGTATTATGAAATGATATTAGAATAACAAGATGAGTTTTTGAGACACAATGCCCCCCTCCAGGTGACCTTGACCTTAAAATCCACAGGTCCTGTAGAGGTTGTCATGAGGAACCAACATAATTATAAAGTTTGATGACTGTAGGTGGAAGCGTCTATTTTTTATAGACAAGGTTAAAGTTTGGTACAAACAGACAGACAGACAGGCCAAAAACAATATACCCCTGATGTAACGATACAAGGGAATAAAAAGAAAACTAGGATAAACTAAGATTAGATACCTAAGAGTCCAAGACCATGAAAGTTTTTTGTTTGTTTTCAGATTACACATTTAAATTCAACTGACTTCATAAAGTAGACAAGAAAAAAATGATAAAAAATAAATCATACAAGAAGTATGTAACATAATGTATTACCAATGAAATGTTGACTTGAAAAAAATTGAATACGATGGGATATGTAATGTTCACCAATCCAATATAAAAACAAACAGAAACATTCAAAAAGTGCTTTAAATGTGCAAATATTGATAAACAATCAATAATTGAAAACAACTGAATTGAAAAGAAACGAATGACATCTATAAGGTTATTAAAAGATTTCTCAATCAAAAGTGGGTTAAACAATCTACAATACCCGTTTAAATTTCTTCGCGTAAAGTGGTGTACGATTGGCTAGCATCAACTCGTCTTCATCAAAGGGGAACTAGGCAATCACAATATCAAACAATCAATATATGAAACATAACTACACAACAATCTGCATTATGGATGATAATAAAACTTCTAGACTACAATCGAAAAAAAATGTGAAAGTAGGAGAGATGTTGAAAATTAAGGTAAATATATGAGGGAATGAGCAGAAAATCTAAATCTTCAAATCACCAGCATTCCATGATTATGTTCATTTAATGAACGTTACGATTCATATAAAAAAATATTAAGGTTAATTTGCATTCAAAATACAAGCAGAATCTTCTAAACTAATATATGATAACAATTGTAAAAATTCCCACATATTTTCATTTGTATTATACACAAACATACATGTATTTTCCTTACCAAGCATGTCGTTGAAAACATCATAGACAATCATTGATGATATGTATTCATATCAATCATACATTCATACATACAACCACTCCTACTCACTCCAATATATATTGCCCAAAGAACGTTATTTTATTGATATATTTGTTCCAAAATTAAACACACTTTGATGACGTTACAATTTTGACGTTGTGTACACATGTGTACGCATAAATGTGACGTTGCTATGTAACTACGTAAATTTTGACGCCATTTTATTATTAATGCCCTGATGAGTCAGTGACGAAACCGGTCGGCAATTTAAATATATAATAATACCTATGGAATGTTAGTTATTTTTCATTATATATATATATATATCCACTCAACATTTATACATACCTCCATTCACCATTCACATATTTCTCCATGCACTCATATATATATATATATATCTCCACTCAACATTCATACATACCTCCATTCACATATTTCTCAACTCATTCAACTAATTTTACCTCCATTCAACATTTGTACACATTTGCACAATCATACATAAATCTCCACTCAGCAGCATATAAACATAATATCCACTCAACATATAAACATTCCTTCACACAACATGCAAACACTCAACCACTCAACATTCATTTACTTCTCCACTCAACAAACAATTCTACCTCTACTAAACATTTACATCTTCACAAAATCCCCCACTCAACATTCAAAGATACCTCCACTCAATGTTCATTCAAATAGCCCCTCAATATTCATTCATATACCCCCTCAACATTCATACATTATAACCATTCTATATTCATACATATACTTTCAACATTCATAATTATATAGACCAACTCAACATTCATGCATATACTCTCATCATTCATACATACATATATACACTCAACAATTTCATATTTATATGTCTTTAAATACTATAAATTTAAGTTCTTGACTATTTAATTTGTATAACAAGTTTATAGACAGAAGCATGACAATTTGTATCTTAATTATAAAAGATTCTACAGCAGTAGCATTTTGAAATATAAGCGTGTATCATCAGGTTGAACACATACTAAGGCGTTACAGGGGCAGCAGAAATAAACTCAAGTCAATGTATTAAACACATTCTATACCTGTAAAAGCTCAAATGTTGCAAGAAGTTCCCCAGCTCTGTCTGGTCCTCTGTTCACATCCCACCACTCGAGGCTGGGTGGGAACTTTGGTCCCTCATATTTCTCACTGCTCAGTTTTACAACAGGCTTACACAGTGCTCGTCCTATGAATTCTGACTTGCCCTGTAATAAAACATTTAACTGAAAATGTTTCTAGTTTTAGTGGATGGCGATAATGTAGCTAAGATTAAGAAAACAAGGTCAGAACTTGATCTACCTGGATATCATCTAAACTTGAGTCTAGTCTGCTTGCACCATCTAGAGCAGAAACAATCTGGAACTAGAGCTTGATGAATACCCCCACTAGCCACTTTGACACCAATATGTTCAGTAACTGTCCCATATTTGTCCTTTGACCTTCAAGTGTGACCTTGACCAGGTATTTACCACCCTGGATTTTGTGAACAACACACCTGACCAGGCAAAGCAAACTCCATGTTTGACTATCAAGTGTGGAGGAACTGACCTGATTATTGCGAGCCACAAACCATCTAATGTAAGTGAACAACCATTACAAGTTATGTTAAAATCCATCAATAAGCAACAAAGTTGCAGCCTTAACATGAATTGTGACAGGACAGGATGCCATGGAACAAGATATTTTATGTGATTCCAGTATAGCCTCCACCACTGATAGTGGGCAGGAGTATGACAGATTTTCAACCAAGTACAGCACAACCTCTGTAGAGCAACACCCTGTGGGAGCTGCAAATATTGGCTGTTGTTTAGAGGTTGTTGCTCTACAGAGGTTAAATTTACAGTAAACATTAACTTAGGGAAATTTTGAAGGTGTTGTTATAGAGAGGTTGTTGCTCTACAGAGGGCCACCCTGGATAGGTTGTACTGTACATGTATTGTTTTTGCTTGCATTAAATCTTTTATTCAACTATATTTCCCTTCTGTATGATGGTCAACTGACCAGCTCTTCTAGGTAACAAGCCAGAACTGATCCATTCCTCTATAATCCAAAGCTACTGAAAGTCTCCCACTAATGTGGAAGCATGTATGTATAATACAAGAAGCATTGTGTCAATTTTCTAACTTACCAAATTAACAATCAGGCATTTCAATTAATTATCTATACACCAATCAACAGTTCCTCAACTCAACATTGAAAAGAATTAACAAGGTTTCACTTTACAATCAAAGGGGTTGGGCTCATAAAAACAAGGATTTTGAGCCAAACAGGTGGAACAAGAATATATATTGATTTTTTTATACTATTTTCTGGGCTCAAAAGGCTTGTATTTATGTGTCTGGTCCCTTTGTGTACAATCTGTAAGTCACTAATTATCTCAGGATAAAATATCTAATTATTTGAATATTAGGAGTGCAGAAATAATATCCAATATACCATTGTTTCTACGGAGTAAATTTTAGGAAAAAATCTGTTTATAATAATAATTTCTGTTTCTAGGTTTTATATAAAAAAAGTAAATTAGGTGCAAGATTGAGCTGTAATTAGAAGTTAAGAAATTCTAGAAGTGCATTTATTTAGTTATAAATCAATGTTGAAGAAAAATGATGGTGATGACTACCGCAATGAATTCCTACTGTCAGGGAACACCATAATCAAAGTACTGAGAGCACTGTCGAGAATATATCAATACTTTTTTCCTTTCTGATGCAAACAATAGAATATATCATTTTTATATAGAGTTCAACCACAAATCTAGGAATTAATCTTGCCTATCATCACACTGAAGAGCAGTGATTTAAATAAACATGCTTTTCACTATTCACTATGAAAAACTACCAAACTTGATCACACTGTGTTATAGAAAATTACAACAGTTTTTTCCTTTGTTCATTCACAGACTTTTCATTATGTGTGAAGAAAAATGAGCAGATTTATCACTATGTGTAACAAGGACACCCAATACATGTTTGATACAACAACAGCAATGATATAATTCAGCCTCTAAGTTACCATGCATTATAATCAACAACTAAATAGTATTCAGAAACTGAAATTTTTATCCTAAACAACAACATATTTTATTATACTGCTGTGTTTATAATATAGAGTACATCATGTACAGTATCACATGTAAAATAAATTTATACACTAAGAAATATTTTAATGGTCAGACCTGCCAATACAATCCATAAATAAACACTAAAGAATTTATCATTTTAGGCAGACATGGAAATGGAGAGAGAAATCAAAGTACTGAAAGTACTCATGGAAACTGAACTTACATAGACTTGTACTGCAACATGGAATGGGAACTAGTTTAACAATTGCATGGCGGATGTAGAAAAACATAGAACTTAGGTCCGCATGTAAATTCATGCACGCAGAGCAAGTGACAGCTATAGAAAGCTGATCTATCATTCAGTTTCCAAAAATCAGAAACTGCTCATTCAGACATGTACTATATAAGACAAAAGACACTGAATTACATTTCCCTTCTACTGTATGATTAGATATTTGAGATGACAAATGGCTCTAATTGAACAGATATATATGAACTTACATGCAGACACTCAATGTATATAATGTGATTGCTATTCAGAGACATAAAATATTGCTGAGTCATATTAATGTATGAATATCAAAATGTGACAGAAGCTGTAATGGATAACAAGACAGTAGGAAGATAGAGAGAATATTTGAGCATATACACATATTTAGAAGATAGAGAATATTTGAGTATATACACATATTTAGAAGATAGAGAATATTTGAGTATATACACATATTTAGAAGACAGAGATTATTTGAGTATATACACATTATTTAGAAGATAGAGAATATTTAAATGTATACATGTAATTTTAGAAGACAGATAATACTTGAGTGTATACATAATTTTATAGTTTTAGTTATAGTTTTAGAAGATAGAGAATACTTGATTGTATACATGTAGTTTTAGAAGATAGAACATTCTTGAGTGTATACATGTAGTTTTAGAAAATTAAAAATTGCTTGAGCGAATGCTCATAGTTTTAGAAGATAGCATATACTTGAGCGTATGCAAGTAGTTTTAAAAGAGCTAAAACGTAAAAAGCTCAAAATTTAATGTAACTTTACGCGCAGCCAACAATAAAGTATGTTCAATATGAATTTGAAATAGCAACAATATTTGGATCATTAATCATGATGGTAATTCTATCAACAAATCAGCGTATCAGGCTGGGAAAATATGCCTGAGATTTAAATCCAAACTGGTTTATTCCACAAATGTTTTTTTTTGTTCTATGAAAGGTGCAATTTAAACACACATGAAATCAATAGAGTCACCCAATCTATGAACCATGTTGTACTGATTAATTCAATCTTAAACATCAGGATAGATGAAGTACACAGAAATGTTCATTCTGAAGTCAAACACTGGCATCATAGTTTGAAACAAGAGCCTGTAGAGAGGTGCCAACGCTCGTCTGTTCACTGCCTCAGTGAGATTCATGTTGCTACCTCTTATAGTTTCCAAGTTATAAGCTACATTAAAGTTTTTGCCTGATGCAGACGCAAACACAGATGACACAGTAATCACAATAGCTGGACTTTTACTTCGAAAACAGATGAGCTAAAAAACACGCTGATCTAATGTAACATGATAAGTGACCAGTTGTAATATTGAATTGTTCTAGACAAGAAAAGCAACTGAAATCTGAACATAATGGATACAATAAATAATGCGATATAAAAATAGAATAAATTACCATAGGATTACTGGGTCCTATGCTTGTCTTCAATAAAGTTAAAATAACAAAACAGTAAAGTAAAGAATGTCCAATGTTCATGTATGTGGCACTGTACTGTAACAAACCCTTTCTTCTGTTCTCTGATACAGAAGGTGGACTGACAAAGAAAGCCACACAGCTCCTTCACAGCACTTTATGATTTACATTAATAAAACTACAGATTTCAGATGGACAATTAATTAACCTTTTTTGATTAATTCTAAATATCATAAGACAATCAAAACTCCAAAGTCTGCTATGTATTATTATATAACAAGTGGTACTATTTTTCAATGCGGATGTATGAGGCATCACTTAAATAGTAAGTAGGAAAAGTAGTGTATATATAGCTATAGGAGCTTTGCTCCTAAAAATTGTAACAAAATATTCAGTGTTTAGTTAGTTTACAAACAGAGATAATAACACCTTATTTCAGGAAAGTGAACACTGGGAGAATGTGACATCTTACTATGATTCAATAATACATAGACTGAATCCATATTTATACTTAATTAGATAAAAACTGATATTTTGATAGAACAAATTATATGCATCATTTATTATTAAAAATAAAATTTAAAAGTTAACTCACCACTTTATCTTGATCAAATATTTCCACAACAATTGTAGGAGGACTTTCAGCTATTTCCTGCATTAACCCATACATGACCACTTCATGGATGATCAACATCTCATCCCAAGTTGGACTCAATGTTTCCTCGATCACCTGTGTGCACACAGACTGGTCACCAAATGCGATACGAGCAAAGGGGTCAGACAGACCGGAGGCATCAGAACCAATCAAACTCCTGGCTTGATACATGTGACCACGAAGTTGGAATGCCTGCTTCTCTGAAGTGATACATGTATATACATGACGATATATGTAAAATCATATTGAGGATAAACAAAGACTGAAGACTGAATACAATTCAAATAAATCAAAGTACTAAAAGTACTGTCGCATGGTGATTTGTCCATGCTAACCAAAAAGGAGGAATGTACCCATATTGTTTGTTCCCATGCAAATATTTCTAACATTTACACAAACACCAACTAAGTAGCAGACATGCAAAACATTTAATTGAATATGTCATGTATTTTACCATAATACACTTATTCAAATATTCAACTATTTCCAGGTGGTTACAATAAAATAAACTGAAATATTTTCAGATCCAACACACTTGATTTATGAAATACCACATATATCATATATATTCACACTATTTAGTTCAGACCTATTTTTTGTAGGGCTTTCCTGCACGAGAAAGTATGGCTGTTATAAGGTGAATTTGACAATTGTTCCGATGCCATTAGAAAATGATTCAACTTACCTGTATAACATATGACAGGAGGTGGTACATGAACTTACCTGTATAACATATGACAGGAGGTGGTACATGAACTTACCTGTAATACATATGACAGGAGGTGGTACAAGAACTTACCTGTATAACATATGACAGGAGGTGGTACATGAACTTACCTGTAATACATATGACAGGAGGTGGTACATGAACTTACCTGTATAACATATGACAGGAGGTGGTACATGAACTTACCTGTATAACATATGACAGGAGGTGGTACATGAACTTACCTGTATAACATACGACAGGAGGCGACACATGAACTTACCTGTATAACATATGACAGAAGATGGTACATGAACTTACCTGTATAACATACAACAGGAGGTGACACATGAACTTACCTGTATAACATATGACAGGAGGTGGTACACACTGAGGTTTGACAGACAATTTTAGAAGTTTAGAATCCTCGTAACCATTTGGTAATCCAGTAATAAAATCTTTCTTATGCTTGCTCAAACCAAGCCATAAATAAACTTGTAGTTTAGCTTGTATTGCCCATCCTGCCTGACTACTGGCTTTCTTCCCAGGTAACTAATGATAAATAAACAAGTTTAGTTTTAATAATTGTGAGATAACACAAACACAAAGACAACAGAGAACAAAGACCCTAAAACAACATCTTATTAAACAATTACTTTACATTTTCAAGTCTTATATCAGTCTGGTATCATTTTATGCCAAAGGATAATTTTGAACGTAACATCTGAAATCATGATTAGTTTAGACATATTTATTTGGCAAGAATTACTAACAGTTATCAAAATATACAATACAAGTTATGAACAAGCAATGAGCTTAAGTAAATTCCTTTCCAAGATTAATTGTCAGTTATAACTCACTTTGAGCAGTAAGGTTTTAACTTTGCCACAATCTTTGCCACATTCTTCATCAACAATGGAGTACACGAGATCTCGTGCTTGCAATCTCTGGTAAGCAATCCTCTTGTTTCCACTAACTAACCATATAAATATATCTGGTAGTGCATGTTGAGGCTGAAGAAACAAAAATTAATTTATATGCTGCACTTAAATTGTTTGTACATAGTTTTTTGTATTCAATTGTCAGTACAGAATTGTCTGTATTTAATTGTTTGCACTTAATTGTCTATACTTAATTAATATTTAATTGTCTGTACACTTGTCTGTTCACCTAAATGTCTTTACTTAATTGTCCGTACGTAATTGTCTGTACGTAATTGTCAACACTTAATTGTCCATACACTTAATTGTCTATACTTAACTGTCTGTACTTACTTGTCTACTAATGCAAATTTCATCAGTGAAGACTTCATTAGGATTGACAGGCAAGGTATTATCTAAGCTTCCGACCACTGTCTTATTTCATTCAACATGAACAAATTATTTAATGAACATTGGTTTTCCATCAAAATTGGAGGTAACTCAATATTTACTCAACAACAACATGTAAGAGTTATCTTTCTTATACCTCTTGCAGAAGTCCTCGGATTTTCTGTAAATACTGCATAGCAGATCGTTTCTTTTCTTTCAGGTTACTTTTGGCTGTGGTAGCTTTCATTGTCCGAGACAAAGTAGACATCTGGTCCTGAAAAGATTCATTCATGACAACGGTTTGCAGAAGCAGAAGATAATAACATTTATTTTGTCTGTTAGCTACAGTATATTTTGTTAAGTTAGGTAAAAGGAAATGTTGTAACGTACTTATATATAACTGCCCATTAAGATATTAAATAATCCTAAATTAATCTGAACACAAGATATAATATGAAGAGCAAGAATTTTGAAACAGACAACATTTGGAGTGCAAATGAATACGCTCATGCATACAAAGTATTCGTAGTTTCGACTGATTACCAAAATGAATTAATTACTATAGGAGTTTAATGCTCTTACCAGCTCCCTGACAAGTAGTTTATGCCTCTCCTTATCAAGTCTAGTTTTACCAGCAGACGCGCCACCACCAGTGCCTTTTACAAGGGAAACAAACTTTGAGCATGCCGCTCCAAATTCCTCAAACACACCTCTCAAACGTTTCTCTGGAAATGGTGTTTCCTGGGATATCATTTCATTTACTTCAGAGATTCCATCTTCCTGTTATTAACAAACATTCATTGTTTTCATTAGTAAAGTTTTACAGAGGATAGAACTTATCACTACTATCTGATATAATATTGGGAAACCAATCACCACAATCCGATACAATAATGGGAAACCAATCACTCCTATCTGATATGATATTAGGAAACCAATCACTACTATCTGATGTAATATTAGGAAACCAATCACTACTATCTGATATGATATTAGGAAACCAATCACTACTATCTGATATGATATTAGGAAACCAATCACTACTATCTGATATGATATTAGGAAACCAATCACTACTATCTAATATAATATTAGGAAACCAATCACTACTATCTGATATAATATTAGGAAACCAATCACTACTATCTGATATGATATTAGGAAACCAATCACTACTATATCATGAAAATAAGTAAGTAATCAATTGATGCTGTCATACAAAATATGGGCACTTAGAATCATCAACAGACATTGAGTTCCTATGCATAATGTATGTCTGTACATATAAGGGCTGTGTATAAAGAATGATATACCATACCAAAGCAGATTGCCTAGCAATTAAGGAACAAGGCATGCAGGCAGTATTCACAAATCTCTGCATATTTGCCTACATGATTGGTAACCTATTTGGGAATTTGTTTGTTATGCTAGCATTTCTTAGAAATTCCCTGGCAATACAGTGCACAATATAGGCAATATGTGCATGACAGTGGAACTGTCAATAAATCATTTAATATACCTAATATAATCATAAAACCAGCTTTATTTCTAGTCTGGTTTTGATATCTTGTCTCAAGTTCATAGTTTGACATATGTATACTGAAGTGAAGGTACATTTAAATAAAAGCAATTTACACAGATAGTTGTCAACAGGAAACATTCAAAAAGTCCGAGACAAGTCATATTTGTAATTAAAAGTCTGATTTAAAATATAAAAAGTAAAGTTATATAAATGTATTACCAATTTTTCTGCGATTTTTTCCAATATATTTGTATTATACATTCTTCGTCTATGATCTTCAAACATTTCTCTTACATAGACACACGGCTTTTCTTCATAAAAAGGGAGATGATAGTAAACCTTATCCCTAGTCGTTGGCTTCAGGGGTGGAGTCGTACTCTGCCATTTAGGGGCATCAGGGGTCCTCACAGTGTCTTGTTCATCCTCATCATCCTCGGCTTCTACATCGCTGTCTTCACTTGATGTCGAGTCCCTACGTGTCGGAGGATTGTAACCGTCAAGTACATTACCGGCATTGCCTAAAACACAATTACAATTAAGTTGTCAGTGGCAACATGTGACATCATACAAATAATTAATGAGTAATTTAAAGCAAATATCAATAATATTATCAAAAATCCATTAGGCCTAAAAATTAATAGTTTGTATATGGTTACATGCTCATTAAAAATAGGGAGGTGGTAAGTCTGGGTTTATCCTCCCATTTTTGGTGCTCTTGAAAACGTGTGCAAAGGTAAAAAAAATTAGAGTCGGTCGGGATATTAGGATCAAACAATTTGTTTTATTTTACGCCTTGCTTTGTTTGTTTATATTGAGTTTTATGCCCCTTTTCAACAGTCAGAGTCATATGAGGTAGATGATTCACCTTACCATCATTCCTGGACTGAACCAGTACTAGACTTATATCTTCAATAAGCAACTGCCTACTTCTTCACATTAAAAGACATGGTCAGTAGCGGAGCTGGAACCAACGACCCTCTATCAGTTAGAGGTTACAGTGGTTTGAAGTCAGTGACCTTAACCATTCCACCATGGAAACCAGTCCTAACGCCTTACATTAAGAAAGCACTCTATTTTTTTCAACTATAATGAATCATGTTTTATAACCGCCATATTGGACCAAGTATTAACATATTTCTATAAACTTTACAAGGTAGCTGAATGTGTTCAACAATAACAACAAAAGATGACTGAAGTATTATATGATGGATAAACCATACCAGACATGAGTGAATGTATAAACATGATCCTTTATAATGCCATGTCCTACGTTGCTTTATTTGTCTCATAGACATTTATATTACACAGAGTCCCAAGTGTATGATATTCATATTTAATAATTCATTAGTAAGAATTACATGCAATTATACTGAATAAACAGAACAGATAAA
Organism: Lutraria lutraria; assembly: GCA_964023205.1. NCBI lineage: Eukaryota > Metazoa > Mollusca > Bivalvia > Venerida > Mactridae > Lutraria > Lutraria lutraria. The sequence goes on from OZ026838.1 coordinate 10,596,718, forward strand.
CATGTTCATAGCAGCCTTGCAGACAGAACATTTGATTTAAAGCAAATATGGTTTAAACTAAAGGTTGATCAGCATTTATTACCTGCGGCCACAAATATAGGAATGTACAGAAAGTATGTAATAAGATATAATGACAGCCTCCGCTCACACATTCATGGTAGGTAACTCCTGTTTTATGGTAGTACTGATGTTTTAATACTGTGGAATCATTTATTTTCATTAGGGATTTAATTTCGTGGATTTCGTGGGTCGGCTCATCCATGAAATCAAATCCCCATGAATTTAAATGCAGAGATAAGGCATTTCTTTTCAAAAATCAAAATCCACAAATTTATGTCCCCACGAAACAGCCATTTTAGTACAAACCATGAAAATTGAGCCCAACGAAAATAAATGAAAATACAATACATCATTCTGTAACAAGTAATTCTTTTTCACTTAAATATGCAGACTGAACAGCAGAACAATTGCATGTAATACAGGAGATGTTTTATGTCATCTTAAATAAATTGGATTAGTTTCAGTCTGCTGATGGATTGCTTGTATTAACACATTGATTCCCCTTTGTTTGACAGTGTGTGAACAATATTCTAATGTTTGACAGTATCCGTGAAGTCCAGATCTGTTACATAGTGTAGTGTTTATGGCTTCTCAGTTTTTTTATTTTAGTGATGTCTGTCCTTATTCTTATTTCTAAGTATTATGTGTGTGTGGCTGTCACAGGGTACCGTTTCCAGTTGGGAGCACATGGCTTAATAATAAAGACAAAAAACAGTTTTTTCAAGTTATTATAATGCACACTAGCTGTGGGATCTGTTTTAAAATACATAACACTTGGCTTCCGTGGACGAGGAATTTGTAACACAGACAACGATAGATCGTTACACAGACATTGTTCACTTACCAATACTGATTTCAAAGTGAACTGGCTTATCTCCAATTCTTCTTTCAATCATTGTTGCTTCCAAGAAACATCCAAACAGGAAGTATTCTTCATATCGCCCCGTGGAATTCTGGTTAAAAATAAAAGATACATCTATCAGCTACATTTGTAAATAACAAACTTACGAAAACTTGCAAACAAATAATAGGACAAATAGTAATATATTTTCAATAGTAGTAAAACAAATAAACTTCAGTCATCTTTCAGACACTATGAATAATACTACTGAATCACTTAGAAAAGAAGATACTTAATTCTTGAGACAATAAACATGTGAGTAGCTTGTTCAGCAAAGTGCATAAAAACAGCAGCAAGCAATCCTTGAATTCAGCTATCATCTAGATTCTCCTAAATCATACACATGACTTCAATGAACTTAATTAAATTAAAATGGTGGACAAGCTACAAATGGCTTTTTTTGAAATGAAGAATACTCATAAAGTACAGCCTCTCTTGAGCAACAACCTCCCATCAACAACAACATAAATATTTCAACTGCATGACTCAACTTTCCCCTCAAGAGCAACAACCTCCAAACAGCAACATAACTTTGCTACTCCCAAAGGGTGTTGCTTTGGAGAGGTTGCACTGTATATTAATATTTACATCAGGTAGTGGCAAGGTTGGTTCCACATCAACAGTGGCTGGTCCTCCCTCCATACTGTCCAATATGTCAGTTTTAATGGAGATAAGAACACGACCTCTGTAGGAGACACCTTCACCTAGGCCATCATTTAGATGTGTATGTTCATCTAGAAGACTATAGTCTCTGGTTGATCCATATAGATTAACCCATGACGGACCAAATGTCGGTACAAAACCTAGAAATATATACATATAAGCATTGATATCAGCATTCTCATAAAGAGAGAAACAGGCCAATGGTAGATAGGAGGAGACTCAGGTGCTGCAATACACAAGGGTCCTGTTACCAGTCAAGATCATTGATTATGCCAAGAAGGAACTTCGCTATCAGCTGATATCAGAATGATTCTAAATCACATAGATCATCAGGATGGAGTTTCTTTTATACATTTATGGAACATACATTTATTTCCTACGACTTCCATGTAAGTATCTCTTTTGTATAAACTTCTGTCCAAACTATATTATGATTCACTAGGTAGAAAACAGGAACAAGAGCTTTGCAAGCAGTGCCAACATTCGTCTGTTCACTGCCTCAGTGAGATCTATCCACCAATGAAGTTTCATGTTGCTACCTCTAAGTTTTTGAGCTATGAGCTACATTAAAGATTTTGCATGACGCAGCCACTGAAGCAGACGGAGACAACACAGTGATCACAATAGCTCGACTTTTTTTCAAAAACAGACAAACTAGAAATAAAACATGTCATACGAGGTCAAGATCTGATTAATTCTGTCTTATATCAATCTACTGCAGTATTATAGGCCCAGACTTCTGTTTTCCCTCTTAATGGGATAATAAATTTTTGGAGCAGACGGCATGCCTAACAAACCACATCATGTCATCAGACTAGATCAGGAAGATGAGAAATCAAGCAGCATGTGGACAATGTCAGATTTTCCACTCGATGTCATATCTTCTTGATAAACCTCATACAACTAATTGTTAAATAAATCAAATGGACTTTAATTCTCTCAAATTGTCTACCAACTACTTATATAAATAGAGAGAAATCTCATCAAAATGATAAATGTATTCACAGACCAGTAAGCCAGATTATAAATTCTGATCATAGCGAATAAACTCTGATATTTCATTCTATTCCATTTTCTCCCGTAGCAGAAAAAGTAATGTCTATGACATACCAGCATGAGCACTCAGCCAATTGAGAGAATACTGATGTTTTCATTTGTTTTTTGTCTGAGACAGCAGACTTGGGATAAGTACCTCAAGGGAATGTAAGTAGATTAAGGCATGACTCCCCTAAATGTTGATTTCTACAATATACTTGCTATAAGACCTTGAAGTAAGATGACTGAATACAACTAAACAACGCTCTCTGTTAATGTTAATTCATTGTGGGGTAACAGGAGCGCCATACAGAGTGCCAATGCTTGTCTGTTTACAGCCTCAGTGATATCTATCAACCTATGAAGTTTCATGTTGCTACCTCTTATAGTTCCTGAGTTATGAGCAGACGCTGCAGTGATCACAATAGCTCAACATTTTCTTCAGAAACAGATGAACTATCATGGTATAGTCAATTTATCAATCACTACAGTCATTATGTTAGAATTATTATTGCAAACAAACACCTCAGATATCAGCTCTTTGATTTATAAATACTCTTTAACGAAGTGAAGGGATGGTCATTTTTTTTTATTATAGTTTGTTCTTCTGACTAATGAGTACAGAGCATGATTGATGACTAAACTCCTTAGCAACAATATCAACCCTGTGTACTGGACAGTGTTCCTATGACGTACCTTTTTCTCCCTCATTTTCTATTTTGGCCAGATCGATGTAATGAGTGCCGATGACATCATCGTTCACCTTGTTGCTGTCACGTAGTTGTAACTTGATTCTACGACATAACGGGGGAAACATCTCTGAGAAAACAAGTTGTTCATTCCACACAGGTTCGTATGCTCCTTTTTTAACACTTGTTCTACCCTGCAAACAGAAACAGAATGAATCACTTAATTAGCCAATCAATGGAACATATTACAATGGCTATAGAAATATAATATCATGATTAACAGCACTTTATTATGAGATTACTGCAGGGCAGGAAAACTTCAGAGAAATATGAATGATGAAGTGGAAAATCTCAAATCAATTGGATGTCAGTTGAGAGTCTGAAAGTTGGCAACAAATTACCAGTTAGAGAAAACTAATGTGACAAGTGCGGACATAAAAGCAGCCTAACTAACAACAGAGAGATTTAAGATACTAAAATCTCAACTTGCACAGAGATTAATAAAAGCTTTTGTTAACAACATATAATTCTATGTAACAGCATTGATAGTAATATACTAGGAATAACATGTGCCTTGTTGAATTTTAAATTCCTTCAATGAGAATTATGGAGCTAAAATCCTACAATATTGCTGGTACAAAATAAAATCTTGTATGGTGTACATGAATTACATATATAGTAAAAACTCCTACATTACAGCCATGATTCAATCAATGAAACTTTCTTAATAACAGAATGTCCTAATTAATCTTCAATAAAGATGAAAAATCACCAAACACGAAACATGAAAACGATTAATTTATTATATCTACGTTTCGCCGCATTGGCTTCTTCAGGATAATAAATAATTAATCTAATTAATCTTCAACATAACTGGGAGGGGGAGGGGGTAAATGAATATAACACATACATTTGTAGCACAACATTATCTTAAAAGCATGTGTTTTATATAGTATTAGAGAGGTCTATTATGTGATCAAACATTTCATCAGCAGGATGACATTCATTTACCTTATGTCCAGCAAATGACACTTGAACATAGGGATCTACAAGATCCTTCCCCTCACCAGTAAAAGCTTTCTTCACACTAGCCATGACCCCTGTATTCATTTTAGGTAAACCTTCGGCTTTGAAAACTTTGACACTAAAGTGAGCTCTCTGTCTGTCAGCAGGAACTCCATCTGGTAAAAGCAGATTTCTGTAAAATAAATCAGAGACATCAAGCACTAGCTTGAAGTAAGGTAAAGGTTTTGTTTATTATAGTGTCAGTCCTATTGAAAGGACCAGCCAAGTTGGCTTATGAGACACCTATCTTTTATGCACACAGTACTTCCTGTATCCCTTCTCTTTTTGTCGGGCACCTGGCTGAGATGGACCTACAGTAACCATTATTTAACTAGCTGATGGCTCACCAAGTGACTGCATCAGTTCTAACCCAGTCTCTGCTGGGGCTCAAACCTTTGATCTCCTCGACGAAGGCAGACACTCTAACCACTCAGCCACAGTTGCAGTAGGTGGTTTAATTTATAAGGTACAGGGACACATAATCAAAGAAGCAATGTTAACTACAGTCACAGGTATGACAGATGTTGTGGACCACAGACAAAAAATTATCCAATTAATGTTGGTTTAAGCATGCTTGATAATATTCAATTTTAAAATGAGGGAAATCAACTGAAAATTAGTGAAATCAAGAAGGAGTAGACCAAATGTTTGTAAATAATTTTGACACTTTAATAATTATTATCAGGAACGCAAAATATTACCTTGAAAAAAACACTTTTGTTAAACTAATTAGTGCTATTACCAGATTACTTCAATCCAAAAAATTATATCAATCATATACTGACAATATGGATTCAATGTCTCAGAGACACAGTCCATAATTTCCGGGACTAAACCAAGATTTCTCACAAGGTAAATGCCAACAACAATTTGTCTATCACTTATAATAGAAGACAAATTAATTCAAATTATATCAATTCAGCAAAATACATAACACTAAGGGCCTTATTTACTTGTGACATTCAATTATATAATTTAATATACATTACAGATTTGAAATGAGAAGTCAAGGTGCAGGGAGTCATTTTCACAAATAAAGGTAGAAATAAAACATTGAGGAAGTAAGAATTCAACACATGCATTTTCTTTGGCAATGTTTGGGATAATTGTCATAAGAAAAGAATGCACAATGTAGTTAGTTAGTTAGTAATGAACTCTGAACTGAGAATGAAGGGTGTGGTTTACGGGGTGTGGTTTATGGTACAGCCTAAAACAGAAACTGAACATACGCTTCTATATCATCATCATCTTTATCTGTTCTTGGTGGTACCTGAAATAATCATAAATATACTGGTAACAACATTATGTATTAGGTGGTACTCAAATCAGCAACAACAAATGACTGGCAACATTATACAACACAGTCTTCATACCAGGAAATTCAAAGCATTACACATTAATTTTGTAAGAATAAACAATGATTTGTTTGAAAGTTAAACAAACAACTTCTAAAGAGATTGTTAAGTGACAAAAGTCACCATTGAAATGGCTTTTGCTGTGACCTTGACCTTGAAGAGAACAGTCTCAAAACACAATCCACACGAGTTTAGCATTGATATAGAATCTCTTAAATAATAGATCAGAATCGGCAAACCTTTCTAACTGTAAGTTGAGCAGACAGAAAGTATGATATTCAAATGTTTTACCGCAGGATAAACATTACTATGACGTTATTTCCTGTGTAAAGTTTATATTTCCAATCATTACCTAATGAAGGCCAATATGGTCGAAACGTTTATTGATTAAACAACTTTATTCTTATGAAGTTAACACCTCCTTTTTTACAAAAAAATATCTTTTAATAAAAATATACAATTTTATAACAACTTAAGATGTAAAGATGGTGTACCTTGACAGAATCCCCTTTGCCCACAACAGCAATATCACACTTGAGATAACCTTTTACCCCAGCACTCATGTCATCTGGATCCATCAACATAGCCCATTTATGGTAAAATTGGTGATCTACAATGATACAACAGTCAATATAAGGAAATTGATATATAACAGATTTTATAATATACAATACAACCTCTCCAGAGTGGACCATTCTTGAGCAACAACCTTGCTTCTCTCAAAGGGTGTTGCTTTGGACAGGTTGCAATGTATATGTCATATTGCTCACGTTTACTTAAAAGACCTGCATGGGAACAACTTTTATTGCTTAAAATCTATATTTATAAATAATTTCAATGCTTTAGCTGGAAATGATTTGAAAACAAGACAGTTGTGTTTCAAATATTTTCAAAATTAAGTTTTTTCTTTGAATTCATTAAATTCATATTTACTGAAATTCTATTTTTTAAATACCATACCTGTATAACAATTATTAACATACTGAGTTAAAAACAAAAATCTATATTACAAAATATTTGACATTCTACGTGTATAGAAAATAATAAAGAAATCTACTCAGACATTTTATTAAAAAATAAATAAGGCGGTAATTTGAGGTAGTATATAATTATTTACCATGACTACGATTCTTTCGAGACATACTTTTTATATAAAAATACCTAATATTTTTTCCATACAAAAAAAACTGAACAAATGAGATAATATTCTTTACTTGAATTCATATCATTTAATACCAAGTTAATACTCATAATTTAAAACATTCTCCAGACATCTCTGATATAAGGTAGAATTAACGGGACGTAGGAAATATTTTAATTATCACGTGGGTACTTAATAGCTATCGCATGCACACTTTAAAAGTAGTTATTGTGTGTTCATGTGATAAGTAAAATATTTCCTATGTCCCCTTTATGCCACCATATTAACATAATTCAGGCATCCTCATTTACCGCCATTTTTCTTGTGATAGACTGTAACTTATATAATGTATCATGTTAATGCTGATATAGACATCACTGTCTTTAGATGATCATAATATTGTCAATAAGATAATACACACATATCTTATACAATGTATATACATTAATGTCATTCAACTGATATACTAGAGTTAGTTCATGCTACATTATAACTACTACATATTATTATGATTTACAAGACCCAAGCCTTATATAAATCTATATAAATGGAAGAAATAACCTACAAGAGAAATAGAGAAAGCAACTAATAAAGGGTTCAATCATACTTAATACTAATAATCATAAATGAACTTTATTCGTAAAATCAGAAATAAACCGATATCATAGATGTTATCATACAATCAGACATAAACCATAATTATATAATCAGAAATAAACTGTAATCATACAATCAAACATAAATCATAATAATTATTATATAATCAGAAATAAACTGTAATCATACAATCAAACATAAATCATAATAATTATTATATAATCAGAAATCAACTGTAATCATACAATCAGACATAAATCATAATTATATAATCAGAAATAAACTGTAATCATACAATCAGACATAAATCATATTAATTATTATATAATCAGAAATAAACTGTAATCATACAATCAGACATAAATCATAATTATATAATCAGAAATAAACTGTAATCATACAATCAGACATAAATCATAATTATATAATCAGAAATCAACTGTAATCATACAATCAGACATAAATCATATTAATTATTATATAATCAGAAATAAACTGTAATCATACAATCAGACATAAATCATATTAATTATTATATAATCAGAAATAAACTGTAATCATACAATCAGACATAAATCATATTAATTATTATATAATCAGAAATCAACTGTAATCATACAATCAGACATAAATCATATTAATTATTATATAATCAGAAATCAACTGTAATCATACAATCAGACATAAATCATAATTATATAATCAGAAATAAACTGTAATCATACAATCAGACATAAATCATATTAATTATTATATAATCAGAAATAAACTGTAATCATACAATCAGACATAAATCATAATAATTATTATATAATCAGAAATAAACTGTAATCATACAATCAAACATAAATCATAATAATTATTATATAATCAGAAATAAACTGTAATCATACAATCAAACATAAATCATAATAATTATTATATAATCAGAAATAAACTGTAATCATACAATCAGACATAAATCATATTTATATAATCAGAAATAAACTGTAATCATACAATCAAACATAAATCATAATAATTATTATATAATCAGAAATCAACTGTAATCATACAATCAGACATAAATCATAATTATATAATCAGAAATAAACTGTAATCATACAATCAAACATAAATCATAATAATTATTATATAATCAGAAATAAACTGTAATCATACAATCAAACATAAATCATAATAATTATTATATAATCAGAAATAAACTGTAATCATACAATCAGACATAAATCATATTAATTATTATATAATCAGAAATAAACTGTAATCATACAATCAAACATAAATCATAATAATTATTATATAATCAGAAATAAACTGTAATCATACAATCAAACATAAATCATAATAATTATTATATAATCAGAAATAAACTGTAATCATACAATCAGACATAAATCATATTAATTATTATATAATCAGAAATAAACTGTAATCATACAATCAAACATAAATCATAATAATTATTATATAATCAGAAATAAACTGTAATCATACAATCAAACATAAATCATAATAATTATTATATAATCAGAAATAAACTGTAATCATACAATCAAACATAAATCATAATAATTATTATATAATCAGAAATAAACTGTAATCATACAATCAAACATAAATCATAATAATTATTATATAATCAGAAATAAACTGTAATCATACAATCAGACATAAATCATATTAATTATTATATAATCAGAAATAAACTGTAATCATACAATCAGACATAAATCATAATAATTATTATATAATCAGAAATAAACTGTAATCATACAATCAAACATAAATCATAATAATTATTATATAATCAGAAATAAACTGTAATCATACAATCAAACATAAATCATAATAATTATTATATAATCAGAAATAAACTGTAATCATACAATCAAACATAAATCATAATAATTATTATATAATCAGAAATAAACTGTAATCATACAATCAGACATAAATCATATTAATTATTATATAATCAGAAATAAACTGTAATCATACAATCAGACATAAATCATATTAATTATTATATAATCAGAAATAAACTGTAATCATACAATCAAACATAAATCATAATAATTATTATATAATCAGAAATAAACTGTAATCATACAATCAAACATAAATCATAATAATTATTATATAATCAGAAATAAACTGTAATCATACAATCAAACATAAATCATAATCACAGAGATGATTTAACAGATATGAATAAACTTAGGTTTGCAAAACCTTAATTCTGTCGTAAAATGATTATAAACTATGACTGAACAAGCAAGTCATTAGATAACGTGTCTTAAACGCTCATCTTTACCATTAAATTATACCATGTATCATAACAAGGACAAAGTAGTCAGTCTCAGGACCCTTCCTATCATGTTTATACAATCTATCAGTACAATAAAACTTAAGATATTTTAATACAATCTTTCAGAATTATACAAGTTATGCTATTGTTATACAATAATTATCAGTGTTCAGTGTGTTATGCAACATGTGAATCTTGTTTCCAAGAAGTAACAATATTTCCTGTAGTTTCTACCAAACTTACACAATTTTAGTATGTCTTATTGAAAAGTTTGCAGACAAGAAAATAGTACTGAGCTATTGACTCAATATAGGGTCAATGTTTTCATTGTTTCACAACTACATTGAGAGATATGTCCAGATATCTTAATTTTCTTTTATTCCAGAATTTCTTGCTTTTATGGTCATAGAACACGAAACTATACTGTAAGAGTAGACGCTATAATCAAATACTTCCTGTAAAATCTATATGTACATTACTTGAGACAGTGAATATACCACATACATAATGACTGACTCCAGGATAACACAGCTGGTTCAAGATTTATTCTATAAGATGGTACCATGAACCACTGTAACTCCATATAAGGGTATCATCTTAGAGGCCATTAGAACTTTGAAGGTTGTGAATTATTATAGTAAGAATTAAACGGACCCCCTGTCAAATACATGTACTTAGTAGTTATGCATATTTCATGAACTATTCATGAAAAGTTCATGAATAAAAACATGTTTTCAGGAATACTATACAAAGGAGACATTGTAAGGCTATACATTTGGAAGTACAACTGTATTCATAGCTACATGTATAAAAAAACAAGAATACAGATAAACTGGGGTACAAAATTAAGTAAAATGGAAGAAAAGTGTGCTTTAGAAAAATAAAATAACAAAATCTTTACAACAGATTGACATTTTAACTATAGAGATTACAACACAATGTCTCAGGGATTGACGATATTTCACATAGCAACACAAGGGTACCTTGCGTAGCATACACTGTTCCAATGTCCATCTTATATACACCGAGGGGTTTATTTGAGCGAAGAAGCCGTCCAGACTGACAAACCTACATGTTTTTCACGTGCAAAATGAGCCAGAGAAAAAGGTAAAAAGAGACACAGAGATTAGACATACAATCATGGTCAAATACATTTTGCACTTCTATTTAAAGGAAAAACACAAAAGAAAGTTAGGATATGGTAAATTTTTCATTTTGATCATATCGAGAAATATTTTGATGGTGCAATAACCAAATGTTATATTCTCTTATCAAATCATCATTTTTCATCTTTGCTTAGTAATATGTTTTGCAAGTATGATTGTTATAGCCAATGAGATGATGAGTTGAGATAGCAGCTTTTAGTGTAAGCAGACATCTCCAAAAAACATTGAGACACCATCACAGAAAGAATTAATATTCATTTGTGATTCCAAACTAGGTATCATACATGCTTTAAATGACTTACATAGAGCAGAAAATACACCATACATGTATTTTTAAGTTACTAAAATGAACATTATCATTTAGGGACCAAACATTTCCTATCATGTAAACAATTACTTTGTAACTTATTGTGTGGCTTGTGATGTTAAAACAGTAAACAAAACTTAAAGAGTTTTTTTCAGTACCAAAAATGACCGATTATATTAATCATGTCATGTGTCAGGTCACAGAAAAATGTCAGGGAAACATTATTTAGTAGGCTATCATGCTGCTCAACTGATGTTAAAGTAGCATTCTGGGGAGCTCAAGTTACCTAAGTAAAACATTGCTGATGTTTAGTGAAAGTGGGTCACAGCAACATTGTAAAATTAAGCCTTATGCTTATAACAATATGTACCAAGTTTGATTGAAACGAATGAAGATATTACAATGAGTGGACATGCAGCAAGGAATTAACGGCTACCACAAGCCGGGAACACTGCTAGGTAACGACAATCACCAAACACATGTTGTAATTATTTGTTATACAATGTCATGTACTGAGAATAATCAATCTGTTTGTTTGGCGTCTCATGCATTTTATCATCAAACTTAATTAAACTGTCTATTGTCACAAGTGTTGTTCCTTTTTTCAGTCATTGAAATATTGGCAAATAATTAGACTGACAATTTCCTAGGAATGTTAATCCATTACAGTAGCTTCCGCAGGAAACAGTTCAAATAATATTTTCAAAGATATTAAACCATCACAAAAACAATGTTTTGCGGAAGAAGAAAGGGTTATTAATAAAAGAGAAAGCTGTACATTGTTAGATAAACAGGCATTAGTGTCTGAAAAATAATAGAAAAAGACGTTAGTAAAATGTTGGTCAGGACAGGTATAAAACATTGCAACATGAAGCCCACATCTCAAACAAGCAAAGCAACACTGAAAATCTGCATGTCTGCTTATATCTTCATGTTTGTTTGTATGATCTTGTCGGTTTATATGTTTTTGTCTATTTGTATGTGCTTATCCGTTTATATGTTCTTGTTTGTTTGTATGTGCTTGTTTGTTTATATGTTCTTGTCTGTTTGTATGATCTTGTCAGTTTATATGTTCTTGTCTGTTTGTATGTGCTTGTTTGTTTATATGTTATTGTCTGTTTGTATGTGCTTGTTTGTTTATATGTTCTTGTCTGTTTGTAAGTGCTTGCTTGTTTATATGTTCTTGTCTGTTTGTATGCACTTGTTTGTTTATATGTTCTTGTCCGTTTGTATGTGCTTGTCTGTTTGTATGTGCTTGTTTGTTTATATGTGCTTGTTTGTTTATATGTTCTTGTCTGTTTGTATGTGCTTGTTTGTTTGTATGTGCTTGTCTGTTTGTATGTGCTTGTTTGTTTACATGTTCTTGTCTGTTTGTATGTGCTTGTCCGTTTGTATGTGCTTGTCTGTTTGTATGTGCTTGTTTGTTTATATGTTCTTGTCTGTTTGTATGTGCTTGTCTGTTTGTATGTGCTTGTTTGTTTATATGTTCTTGTCTGTTTGTATGTGCTTGTCTCTGTTTTATTTTTCACTGCATGAATATTGTAGTCTGCTTTGTCTTACAATCCAGTACACAGAACAGTTTGATTAAATCATGTTACATTGGTCAATGCAATATAACAAAGCAGTCAGCATTAAAACATGCTCCAGTCAACATCAGAACAACACATTCTTACAAATTGATACATAGATCAGATGGTATGATACCAGACTCAGATTGCAATGTCTTACACACATCACTGACAACCATAATGAACAGTTTTACCAAGTATGTAAAAGAATAGTGAATTACACATAAAATGTACCAGCAACCAGCAAGAATAGGCAATTATTAAACAGTGATAAAAAACAATAATAGTCTGAATCAATTATTTGACAAAACTGTTCTTTATTATGAAACATAGAAACCAGTCAAATGAGGTTACATACAACACTTTGTTCTCTGCATTCATAAAGCAGGAGAAATATCAAAATACCAGATTAAAAAAAAATTGCAAATACACTAAATTTGTGTTACATTGTAAGTTTTACAAATGAACAAAGGTTTCTTGTAAACAGGTTTGACTGTTTTCATACAAGCAGGACTACAATCAGACTGAAAAGTTAAGTTATTTCGTGCATAAATTCTTGTACCCATCATAGCATACACGGTTCCAACATCAAATTTGAAGCACCCAATCTTCTTCCCCGACTTTAAAAAGTTACGAGAATGCATAGCCTAGGGCAATGAAAAATCATGATTTATAATAAACAAAATAAGCAATAATGATGAACAGAAGAACATAACTCTGAAAGAATGATGACCTATATCTTCAATGCTTGTCAAATCATACTAGATTATTCCAATTTTACATTTCCATGGAAACATTTCAGCAGACATTTAATGACATATTAGCAGTAGTTTAAAACTATCAAAACAACTGCTGGTGGATTTTTTTCTGCTTGTCAATTATCACAAATCAAAACTTGTTCAAAAGAGATTCATACAGCAATGACAGGTGCAGAAAAAATCATATTTTGAAATATGATGGATGAATGTTTTAAAACCATAAAAAATGAGCCAGTGAGGAAGTGACAGATAAGCAGGAACAAAATACACTGTCTCGTGAGAATGAAGACCATTCACTTATCTGAACTGTCTATAAACACATGTAGTCTTTATATGACAATTAAACCAGTCTTAGACAGAAGATTACAGCTGATATCAGTACTCAGGAGAGATTAAACTCATCTCCTAGTAAAATATCTATATAGTCAAACATGCTCCTTGGTTCCAGTCTAAACATGGTGTATAAACATTACCAGACAGACTTAGCCGCATGATGGGGAGCACGTTGCAACATTTGAAAGTAATCTATACTGATTGATTGGGACATATAGCTTGCAGAAATTTCATTTCAAGTTTTTAAGGAAGGAGCTTTCAGAGCACACATCAAACACCATGAACATGTCATTGCCATAAAACTGCTGGCATGAAAGTTTGGAGCAATCAGATAAACAAGTATCAATCAATGTCATCGCAATAGTGTACATTTGTATTCTTTTTATAATATCATAGTCATCTGTCCTTTAAGTTTTGATATAATTATTAAATAAACCAAATTCAATTCAATAAAGACCACAATATCATGATAAGCAATATTACACATGTACCATGTTTTAGTGATAGTACTAGTATTATGATACTTACCGTTAACGTTATTATTTTGTCAAACAACATCGCTGGGGCCATATGAAAGTCAAAGACAAAATACTGTAAATAAACAAAGAGTAGTCTTACTGCATGGTTACAATATACATGTACAATTCTAAAATATTGTCTTCATACAAGGCTTTTTGAAAAGACAAGATAATATTCATGTTACATCAAGATGTACTATGGAAATCTTCTATTTCAACTTCAACAGTTTTCTATCAGATAAATTGTATTCGTATGATAAATTCTCAATTCCACATTCTGTATTTTGATGAATGGCTAAATCTATATCCATATAAATTGACTTGTGAAGCTTGAAGATGATTGCATGTAAAATTTTAGCTGAATATAAGAAAATGTCAAACTTGAATCTACAAACAGATTTATCAAACCAGCATTAAGTGGCTAACACAATCGGCTGTTTGTTTCCTACACATACAAATACAGAGTTTCCTACACTCCTGAAGACTCCTGAATAGAAAGGTCTTTAAATTAAACAAACAGGTCACACAGTCATGTGGTCCCATGACATAATGGCAAAGACTTTCTTCATCGGTTATATTTGGATTTCATCAGAATTGTATCAGCCACAGATGATCTGCAGCTTAGATATACAAGATGACCATCATCATCTAATGGCACTTATTTCAGTGCAGCAGTAGCTCCCTTTGACCAAGTCAATAAATCAGCAGTTCAGACAATTATTTTCACAGCAAAACGGTGTTTCATTACAGATTTATATACAGACATGGCAATTTCTGACTGACTTGAGGGTCTGGAAAGTCTCCTTAATTATTCCAAATACTAACAACTTTCAGTTTACTAACAACACTAAGACCTTCTTGCTGTGAGTAGACATTTGATCACTCTCTATACATCGACACAGACTATAGAATTAACCTAAATCAACTAAATGATAATTCGGAGTTAACTTTTCTATTTTATGGAATATATCAGTACATTTACCTCATTATAGTATGGACAGTTTGTAGATTCCTTCACACTTGTGAACTTTTTCTGATCTCCGACCTGTACACACACAACAGGGTCCATGTTTAACCCAGCAAGTTGACGAGCCTCAATCACAGTCACACACACCTGGAAATCTTGAGCTTTCAATGACAAGGACTCGACATTCTGGTGTTTACTTTTTCTATAAAACAAATATTGTAAACAATATGAATCAGGGCATCAACAGACATTCATAGAGTAATGACCGTCATATACATCACACTTAAGGCCTGTAGGAACCAGTGGATTATAGAGAAGATTAAAATGTTCCTTATTTATAAAATGTCTGGTAAAGAGCTAAGTTGTCATTATGTATTTAGAGTACATGCATCAATTCAAGACAAAAAGCTTTCTATTACAGACAGATTCACATTAACTTGTCTTTATAAAGGAAACAATGAGTTTAGTTTTTATAATCAACTTTCTCCAATCTCCAAGATGTATACATATGTATCATGACACTCCTAGTTTTATTCCCTAAGCCCCGAATTAGACTTCATTGGATCTATTTCATAAACATGTAGAAAAAACCCACTCCTTTAGGAAAGCCAATAAAGCAATAGTTTGATATCGTGAGATCCCATGTTGGAAACACGATCCTTATGAAATGTTTCTAGTCTAGCGCAGAAGATTTCAACAGTCGACGTGGTTACATCACACTCTCCGAGATGTGGTTTCACCACACTTACCTTTTGATCCCAGACTGTGTCATAATGGCAGAACCTTCACTGGTTTGGTCGTAGTCCAATTCTTTCTCTCCGGCAATACGTGACAACATGGATGCTACCTCAGCTGCTTTGGCATCTAAACTTGCATCTGTCGAGAAAGCAGGAGTTTAGGATGTTTACAATCATTCAAACTTGTACTGTACGCATCAGAAACTACATGTATGTGATATTTCAGTGGATTCCATAGTATTCTAACAAACACATATAAAGATGGGCATTAACTAATAACTATGCGTTAATCCTACAATCATCATGAATTAGAAACAAAATGGAAGTTATGTAAAAGAATTTAATAATTAATTGAAATATTAATTCAGAAAACTTAAAAATATTTGGCAAACTTGATTAAATCCTTCAGTGACAATATTCCTGTAAATGAAAGCACTGAGCTGGTAAACATTACCAGGGGCTTGAAGAAGCTGTCTGTTGACATTAGATAATATACACATCTGATAAGATGGAGACTGAGACCAGATAGCGACAGAATTTCAATTACAACAATCGTACAACATCATCAATATTGACTGCATGAAGGAGGGGTGACAGTGTTTACAGGAAACAAACAACAAGGTGTTTTAGAGGAAACATTAATCTCTGAGATTTTAATCAGCATGTATATAATGAACCACAGGGTACAATAAGATCAGTGGCCTATCTGAAGCTTTAATTACCTTGATTAAGTTCAAACAGAACCACATACATGTGTAACGAAACATTTGAAGAATGGACCAAGTTTCGCTAGTGATAGTTCTCGAACGGCCTCAAATAGTCATTACACATAACTCCATCATTTGTATCAATTTAGGTAAATATTAAAGCTGACAATGACTTTATAACACACGTACACAGAAAGAACATGTATATAGGTGCACTACACCACATTTAAAAAAAATCACCACTGCTATTTCATGTTCTTTGTACATGTAATTCTTATTCATAATAATTATGAAACAAAAGCGTCGTGAACGGTACCAACGCTTGTCTGTTCTCAGACTCAGTGAGATTTATCTATCATGTTGTTACCTTTTATAGTTTCTGAGTTATGAGCTACATTAAAGTTTTTGCATGATGCAGATGCTGCAGCGATCAAATAGCTTGACTTTTTTCTTTGAAAAGAGATGAGCTAAAAACGCTGCATGCAGCCACTGAGCCTTGTTCACCATATCAGTTTGAAATACATGTAAAGTCTACTAACTAAACATATAATTGGATGGCTAATTCTATAGACATGAGATTTAAGTGAGCTTTTATTGGAAGTAAAAAAAAGGAACTTAATTAGTTTGTCTTGCAAATGTCACAATAGACAAGATTTCTATTGACAACATAATGTCATTAAACTAATGAAGAAATCTTTTGTTCTGGCAGTCAGCAAAGACTTAATGTAGACTTTACTCTATCAATCTAATTAGAGAATGTATAATAAATTAGATTTTAGGCCTAAAACTTCTGTGATGATAATTGCAACCTTTATCAAGCATAATTACCATCATTTTAAAGTCCTTTTTTCAGTGTTTAGCGATGGTTATAGATACCAAATGTCCTGATGGTTGGCAACTTTTTAATGTTCATGTTGGAATTTAACTCCTATCTATGTTTTTGATATGTTTTTGTTAAACTATCATTGTGACTAATATCAACACATATAGTTATGATTCTGTTTATTCCAGCAGCTAGACCAAGCTACTAGTTATCTTTTTATATCACTGATTGTTTCACAGAGAAAATAAATTGCATTTTACTTCAGCTCTTAGTATTATTGTCTATAAAGAATGTCTACAGGCAGGTTGTTAAATGGTAATATATCAGCGATTACCAATCAGATTGTAACTATTATTTGGTAATATATCAGCGATTACCAATCAGAATGTAACTATTATTTGGTAATATATCAGCGATTACCAATCAGATTGTAACTATTATTTGGTAATATATCAGCGATTACCAATCAGATTGTAACTATTATTTGGTAATATATCAGCGATTACCAATCAGATTGTAACTATTATTTGGTAATATACCAAAGTATTAACAATCAGATTGTAACTGTTTTACATTATCTGAGTCAAACTTCAATTACAGAGAAAAGTGGAAAAATCATTAATTCCTATATCAGATACCATAAAAGTTTGATTGATCGAAATAAAACATGGTCTCAGAAAAAGTAGGTAATATGAACCACCACTTTAGAATCTATTTGGTTAAAGATTTGATAAAAAGCCTATCTTAAAATATATCAAGATAAAAGATCTATTTGATTCACCATAAATGTTGTATTGTCTCAGATAAATATAGCCACAGGTTCAGATACTGATGTCTATCATAGTTATATTACTTAGATGAAATGTTAAATGTTTTATGATTGATTTCTCAGAGAATAAGTTAAAGAATTGGAAAGATATCTAAATGCAAAGCAGTCAGTGTTGTTACATGGTGTTAAGTTGGTCAGACTCAACATACCAGTAAGTAACCTGTACTAGATTATTCAATATTATGACAAATAAAAAATGGCTATTTATTCCTTTGAACATGATGCTAAATATTTAATGAGTAATGTAAATAATATAGTTTTGTTGTTCATAGAAAGATATTCAACTGTTCTGTTTGGTGGCCAACTTGTTTGTTTATAGTGTTGATGTGCTTGGTGGGTGCGGGGAGCGGGGAATATATATATATATAATCTCTAGAACATATCTGTTGGTCCAGGCCATTTGTCTATCTAAATGTGAAAAACACAAACTTTAACCCCATTATTCTTCCACAGTCATATAAACTGACCTGATTCCAGTTCATCAATAAGAGGTTGTTTTTCCTCGACTTCCATACCTGACGCCCTCTGTTTAGCCATCATCAACCTCATCACAGTACCTATTTGTTTCATTCTGAAATTTACAATCACACAACATCAGATTCTGTTAAGTTGATGGAATGGTAAAATCATAATATTATTATAGTTGCCATATGATAGTCAGACATATAATGTTGCCAGAACTATACCAATTAAGAATCAATTATAATATGAATACAATTTATGAATAATTAATAGAAATACTATCTTAATAACCATGTAGTTAGGTACATCTTTCTCAACTCAAATATCTTTGTGTCCTAATATAAAACATGCTGAATCATCATACATCATAGAACTATTGAATACACTGATGTGTGTAGCAACATAAGTCTATCTCTTAACCATGTCCAGTACAACCTCTCCAGAGTGGTCCTCTCTTGAGCAACAACCCCCATCAACAATAGCATGTTATTTCCAACTGTACGATTTAACCATTAATTTAACCTCTCTTGGGCAACAACCTCCCTTCAACAACAGCATGATTTTCCCCACTGCACAGTTGAACTATTAATTCAACCTCTCTAAAGCAGCAACCTCTCAACAACAACATACTTTTGCTTCTCACAAAGGGTGTTGCTTTGTAGAGGTTGCACTGTATGTACATATGCTCTTACAACATGTATCTTGAAAAATTAGATTATTTTGTCCAGAGACGCCATCTGGTGACGGCAATAAATACCACATACAGACATGAAAATTAATGTTCTCATGTTCTGGTATCCAACATTTCCACATTACATGAGCATGTTTGATTTCAACTGATAAATACCCATAAAACATTTATTGGTGTATGTTGCAATATAGATAGGATCTAACCAGCATTAGTTAAAACAAATTGTACCCATCTGGTGACAAAATGTCTAGAAATAAGATACATATTCATAGACATTATGTTAAGATACATAAAGCATTAAAGAGTTTTTCTTGTCTTTTAGTCATATCTATTGTCACATTATAATATATAGTGCCATTAAGTCAAAGTACAGTTCAACCTCTCCATAACAGCCCTCTCTTGAGCAACAACCTCCTTTCAACAACAATATAATTTATCCCAACTGTACCATTTAACTATTAATTCAACCTCTTTAGAGCAACAATCTCTCAACAACGACATATTTTTGCTTCTCCCAAAGGGTGTTGCTTTATAGAGGTTGTACACGTTCATTGCCAGAATCATGCATATTTACTAGAACTGAATAGTTTTCCATGACATTCAGAGATTTCTTAGATATGTTATTATTTTAAAAACTTTTTAAAAAATGAAGTACTGACATTTATCTTAGATAAAAATGTAACTAAAGAAATAATGTACGTTTTCGGTGATTTTCTTTCGGACGTTTTTGATGCAATACTAAGACGAGACCCGAGGATGGATTTACTGTTACTGGAGTGAAGTGATTCCCTGTCATATTCTCCGTCGATTGTTTCACGACTCTCATCTCGATGGCTTCCCAGACTGGATCGACGCTCGATGTTTAACTGGTTACGTTCATCTTCGGTAAGAGTCCCGCGTAGCTCATCACTTTTGATTGGTTCAAAACCACCACGCTGCCACATCCCAACAGAGCCATCTGGTGCATTGTATGTTAATTCAAATGTCAGCGTTGTCTAAGGAAATATAACATAAACTTACATAGAGGATCTGGAATGAGTGTTTATGTTGTATTGAATTTATTTAAAAAGTCCTCTGAGTTTTATATGACAAGTTTAAAAAATTCAAACAACATGAACACGATTTAAAGATTCTATTTATTACATGACCAGCAAATTGCCTACGAAGAAAATATATGGCAGTGACTATTTTCTATATAAGGAGAATTTGGTCAAAGTGGTTATACAGTTTCTGAAACACATGAGCTTAAAAAGTAGTATCAGTTTAAATAATTTATTTCAAAAGAAAATAATTGTGCTTAATGATTATACTATATACATGTATCAGCTTTATTCAACCAAACATGACTGTGAATGTGTGCTATTAAGTTGCGACGTCACGGAATGGTGAGGCCGTCAAAAAATGAATCTGAAAGAAACTGCATGAAAATACATGATTTCTTCTGTTTGCGAGTATGATAAAGACTTTTTTTGATTGCAATCTGTTTATTTTTCATGTCCTCTAGTCGTCAGGCCCATGAAACCCCAGCCGCTGTGTTTTTATGAAAATATCCTTTATTTTAGTGGGTGGGGAAATAAAAGTCATTGTACTCCTTGTGTTTTGATATACTATCAACTAAGCTGACCATGCAGCATGTTGTAAACCCATGCAAATCTACTTCAGTAACAATCCCAAGATGGTGACTGTTGATTCAAACCTGATCATTAATAGAAATATCATTGGACGCTATGTTTGTTTAGACAGCACATAGTGACAGTGATTCGGCTCATAAGCATATTTATTACACAAGTGAATTATTATTGACCCATTTAATACTCAATACTCAAATAATTAATGGGTTTACTACACTCCTGCACCATGGGACATGTTATAAAAAGGTGTATTAAATAACTCTTAATTGAAATGAATGATAATAAAAGTTAATGACATTAAAAAAAGGGAAATATTCCAAGGTTTACTGAATGCCCTTATGTAATTTATCCACTGAAATAATATATGGAAATACTGTAAAGAAGAAAAAAAGAAAATATAAATTGTACCTGGATGTAATTTAGAAAGAAACTGAGGAAATAACAACTATATAAGGTTTATTTTATAAAATGTATCGTTAATGACTTGAGACAGTTTGCCATTTCCATTCACCAAATGATTACTCTGAGAGTTTAACAACACATTAATCCCAATACATAACAAGAAAATGTCTGCTTCGTGCGTGCTTAGACTCATACATCGGTCCTAGGAAGAAATGTCTATATTTAGATACAGGAACAAGATGTATGTACAAGATATCTATGAACTTACTAGAGCTCCAGTTAAAATGACAAGTTTCCCAAGTGAACATTTTATGAATAATTCATGAATAGTTCATGTGTTGTTCTTGAACTATTCAGGAACTATAAATGCATAAATATATCACGAATCTTTCATGAACACTTTTTATACCTTCATGACAACATTGTTTGCATCCAGGAGGGAATCTGAGACTTTCACATTTCCTACTTCAACTAATTCTTGTAGAATCATGCGGAATACACCAATCAGTCTAAAACAAATAAAATAATATGAATAAGCCGACATAAATACTAACAAATAATGCCAATTTTCAATCTGAAAATAAGACAGCAATTTAATACCTATCACTTATTGTAGAGATTTGAATTTTGTAAACTGAACGATAGTTTAGCTTTCCAAAGCCGTCACTTGCTTGGCGCACATGAATTTTTATGTGGTCCAAAGAACTTTGTTTTTTACATCCGCCTTAAACTACATTTGTGGTATATATTTTACAAATACATTGTATAGCATTTTAAAAATAATCATGCGTAAATAGTTCCCATTCCATGTTGCCGTGCAAGTCTTAATAAGTTCAGTTTCCATGAGTACTATCAGTTCTTTGATTCTTTAATTCACTCTGACACAAGTGCTTTATGCTGCATGCCTCTACTTGTAATGAAAAGCAATTTTTTGTTGCATTATTATACTCAGCATGTCATTTAAATACCTGTACTAAATATCTGGATGTTGTACACAAATAAATCTTTTTGAATGAAAAGTCACATTGTTCTATCCATTATAATTTCATCTTAAAACAAATTTCTATAACCAATTTGTCTACAATGGTGAGTCTGTTCTTATTTCTAATTCAGTTCCAGTCAGTTTTGAAGGGCTTCAAGTTCCTACTTCAATAACTACTGGCATATAATGTTTGTAGCATTTAAAAAGTTTGTAATATTTTCTATGTCCTAATGCATGGGTTATGTATTATATCATTTTAGTATATTGTATGAATGGTATCATATCAAACCAGTATCACCCACCAAGCCATGTCTTAGAATTCTAAAAAGCCGAGATATGACATCTACATAAGTTTTAACAAGAGGGCCATGATGGCCCTATACCGCTCACATGACAATCATTGTGTACATTTAAACATTCTTTTGAACCTTTGACCTATTTTTTTACCCTAGATGACGCATGTTAGAACTTGTCCTACATATAAATAAGACAAACATTCTGACATGGTTTGGTGAAGATCCAATCAAAACTATGACAACTACAGCATAGACAATGTTTTCTTAAGATTTGCTTGGCCTTAAAATCATTAAGACAAACAATCTGACAAGGTTTGGCGAAGATCCAATTAAATCTGTGACATCTAGAGCTTTAACAAGGTTTTTACCTAAGATTTGACCTGGTGACCTAGTTTTTTACCCTGGCTGACCCATGTTCGACCTTGACCATTATATCATTAAAACAAACAATTTGACAAAGTTTGGCGAAGATCCAATTATAACTGTGAAATCTACACTACGAGATTTTGTCAATATTAACATTCTGACCCAGTGTGTTCAAAAGGTAAAGTTTGACAACGCACGATGCCGGTTGAAGAGTGATCACAAAAGCTCACCCTGAGCACAAGTGCTCATGTGAGCTAAAAAGATATGTACAGTGCTGGGAAATGGCACATCGGATATAAATCATGGATGCATTTGCTGACAAAGAAGAAAGGACCGAAGAAACAAAGCCATTTATTTTACTTGATATTGTTCAGTCTAGGAGAAGATTATACCATTCAACTGTCTATGTAATCATAAATAAGTAGAATATTTTATGTTCTACAGACAACATTATACCAAGTGACACAATAGTCTGACAATGGGCTATAAACAATCAAAATATCTAAACAAAAATTACCAAGTTCTATAGTCAACATGACACCAATTTTCTACACAAGAAATGATTTATGTCACTACAGATGGACAGAGATGGTCATGAAACAATGGATAGAGATTTTCAGTTGCTACACTGGAAGGATAAACCCCCATGAAAGACACTGAGACAGACTGATAATAAAACATAAATAGACAAAGACAACTCATGATGGTAGAAATGATCGTCCTTAAAAGAAAAATTGCAATAGTTTTGGGAACGCAAATGTGGTAGACAATGAATTATGCAAATATTTGCACAATATCAATCAACACTAGGGAGATATATTATATCATACAAATCTAATACACACAAAATGTTAAAGGTAAGGACACTCTTAATATATGTACATTACCTGAAATAATAATTATTGTACCCTACAGACTAATATCGAGACAATTTAGACTTTAGATATCCATCTTCCGAGTTCAAATACAGGATCAAAATTATAGTGTCGGAAAAGTTTTACTCTTTGTCTATGTAATCCCCGACGAAATCTATTGGGAACAAATTTATGTACACTGCTTGCTAAAACAATATATGGTGCAGACACCATCTATTTTCTGCTCTAACTGATGTACACTGCATATAAATCCACAAATGCATAATTATGTCAACAATGGCAGTTGAATTAAATTCTGATTTAAACTGGCTTCCTTTATTATCAAAAATCAGGTATACTACCCGTTAATCAAACCTAACCAACTCTACTTGAAACCTGTACGTAACAGTTAATGTACAGTGGTATTCGGTGTTATTGCTTTTCTGCGTACAGCTTGCAGTAGATAAAGTCTAAAAAATAGTATTTATAATTTAAAAAATGCGTTCTCAATTGCTTCGAAATACTGCACTAGTCTGGTTCTCGTCATTCTTACAGAATGGTGCTATAAACTTGAAGACGAAAGCCAGACTGAAATATTAACCAATCGGGTACTGATGCTAGGTCACGTGCTCCCCCATGTAAAATTTGCTTCAAGCATTCCAATATATTTGCGGCCTCGGAGCCACAGATAACTGAATCACAGTTAGGGACATTTCTAAGAACTACAGTTAGGAACAACTCTAAGAAACACAGTTAGGGTCAACTTCAAGGATTACAGTTAGGTAATTTATATTGCTTACAGTTAGGCACAGCTCTAAGGATTACAGTTAGGGACAACTCTAAGCATCCCAAACCTCTCCATAATCTACCAAGAACACAAGAACAAAATACAGTCTACTCTGTGTCTATGATGAATGTGTGGTATGATAGATGTTCATCACCAGGTCACATCACCTCCTCACTTCTACAGACATGAATCAAGACTAAACTAATAAAAGACACAACATTAGAAGAAGTTGGTATGAAGGATATTTGCTGTGTCTCATAATGGAATGGTAAACAAAGCAATAAATCTATTCAATACATTCAGAACGGAAGAAAGTCTTAAAAAAGATGGTAAGGTAGAAGAAGTAATGACTTGTTACTTTGGGACATTTTCTACAGAATTACCCCATTGAGAGATTCTTGTATCTGGGAATCCCAGGACAATACACAAGACAGTGTCACATTTTGTAGATGAATTGAATTTAAATAAGGAGAAAATAACATTATCTTCTTCTTAAAATAGAAACTTCCTGTCATTTATCTACTGAATATGTCATCTATGTCTTCCGTACAGGGTGAATAACCCTTCCTAATTCATTTATGAAATCAGCCAACCAATACATAGTTCCCACATCCACAATATTTACCTCCCTTGTTTGGAATTGGCGGCCATCTTGAAAGTCAAATATTTTATGTGTTTAATAGAAAAAAAAACAAGAAAACTCAATCTATGAAATATAACTTCTATAGATCATGAAGTTGGAAAAACCATAAGCACACCAGGTTTAAGAAAATGTAGTTGTATTATCAAAGCAAAAATATAAATATCTTCAACCAATGCTTGTTAAATTTGACTTTCAAGATGGCTGCTAATTCAAGACAAGGGAGGTAAATATTGTAGATGTGGGAACAATGTATAAGGCTATAAGTATCATGATGATAGCAATACTGAAATATGGGGATTTGGAGATACAGTACAACATCTCCAGAGCGGCCGTCCTTGAGCAACAAGTCCTGCCTGCCACAATAGCAAGATATTTCCCAACAACCTCTCAACAACAACATGATTTTGCTTCTCCCAAAGGGTATTGCTTTGAAGAGGTTACACTGTACATCTATTCATACATTGGTTAGTAAAAATATGTAGGTTTTAAAAGTACATCACCCACAAATACTTATTAGGTAGGCTGAAGGTAGGACGTACACCGGTTGATACAAGTGACATGTTGCCACATCTGAATGATTTCTTCAACAGCTGATATATCATGTAATTATACTTTAAGTCTTCACAGGTAAATAGCATCTGAAAGCTTTTTTATTGACTTCCAGAATATAATTACTTTGGATTTGCAACTTTTTTACTGGAGCCTAATCAGAACAGAAAAAATACATATTTAATCTTTAAAATGGTATAAGCACAACTACTGCTTAGTGCAACTAATTAGACTGTTTGTGATGGCGAGACACTTTTTCAATTAGCCTGTGAGAGGATGGCCCTTCTGAATTTGTTTATGAAATCATCTACCCGTAAATTTTAGAAAATGAATAATAATTTGTCTCAGTAATTAATATTCAATTTTCGTCTGAAATGGACAAAAATAAATCCATGTCAAAAAGCAATGTCAACTATCTACCACTGATGTAAAATGGGCAAATCTGTGCTACAATTCTGTGCTACAATTCTTTGCCACAATTTTTTGCTTCAATTCTGTGCTACAATTCTTTGCTTTAATTTGGTGCTACAATTATTTGCTACAATTCTGTTCAACAATTCTGTACTACTTGAAATCATAATGATATCGTAAATAGAAAGTAAGTCTTGTCAAGGCCCAGAGATATCATGTCCGACCAGGGTAGTGTTGTTCCCATCCAAACAGGTCCATCAATCCAAATCACAAACAAAACAATCAGTAATTAAGTGTGGAAGCAACAATAAAAACATGATAACCAGATAAAACACTGATCATGTGGTTAATTACACCATGTAGAAGTCTCCCAAAGGGTTTTATGTAATAAAAACAGGGAAGTCAATGGCTCCAATACGTCAGAGTAGAGTATTAAAACACAACCATTCTAGTTCATCCGTAAACAACCTTATGCTATCATTCTATTTTATCATTCACAGACTGTGTGCACTCACAAGTTATATTCTTGCATTAATTTGATCTGCAGAAGAAAATTTCCAGGAGTGAAAACATTTTCTGTTTTATGAAAAATGAGATTGTGAAAAAATCCACCAAAAGAAGCAACACATTAAGTTATAGACTTCCAGATCCAATTCACGGTCAAGACAGAAGGAAATGTCAGCGACAGAGTTATAGTATTTTTCCAAATCAACTACAGCACTGGGAATTGATTCTCATTTCTTGCTGAAGTGTACGAAAAAATGAAAAATAGCATAAACTGCTTAGTAGCATTATTCCCTTATTTGGTATTATAAGTGTAAGGTATTGATGTTGGGTTTGTTTGGCAACATACTAATTAGAGGGAGACTTTGGGAATACAGTAATATTGTATAATATGCAGTTTGTTCTTCAGATGAAAGTGTTCCATCCAAGGTTAGATACAAGTCTGGCAAACATACCATCCACTGGGATTACAGCCTTTTTGTACATTGATCACTTTTTTGTTTGTTATATCATAGATGTGTGAGAGAAGTTAACAAGCCATTGCAACATCTCTCTTTATTGTCCATACAAGCAATATCAGCAACATCTCTCTTTATTGTCCATACAAGCAATATCAGCAACATCTCTCTTTATTGTCCATACAAGCAATATCAGCAACATCTCTCTTTATTGTCCATACAAGCAATATCAGCAACATCTCTCTTTATTGTCCATACAAGCAATATCAGCAACATCTCTCTTTATTGTCCATACAAGAAATATCAGCAACATTTCAGTATTAGACCACACAAGAAATATCAGCAACATTTCAGTATTAGACCATACAAGAAATATCAGCAACATTTCAGTATTAGACCATACAAGAAATATCAGCAACATTTCAGTATTAGACCATACAAGAAATATCAGCAACATCTCTCTTTATTATCTATACAAGAAATATCAGCAACATTCTGTTCTAGACCATACAAGAAATATCAGGAACATCTCTCTTTATTATCTATACAAGAAATATCAGCAACATTTCTGTTCTAGACCATACAAGAAATATCAGCAACATTTTCAAACAACACAGAATAGGATTCAGACAAATTACCAAGACATCATAATAATCTGTCATAAACACTTTGTTCTCATAGAGAATTAAATTTATACGTCTGACATACTTAACATCAAAATGATTTGTTTATCTGTAGTTTAACAGCCCATTTGACAGCTGTGTTCATTTCAAGGAGAAAAACTTCCTACAATATCTATTACAACATTAATTAATGATCATATCATATACAGTAAAACCTCGATTATCCGAACTCGGATTATCCGAATACCTGGTCTTATCCGAAATGAAATTTCGGTCCCGAATTTCCCTCTATATACTTCAATGTAAATAAACCTCGATTATCCGAATCGTCTAATCCGAATACCATGGCTTATCCGAAGTGATAATCAGGTCCCCACAATCATCCGAACGCGTATTTTCGCACCTATTATCCGAAGTCGACAATTAACTCTGATCGATCAGACAAGTTCATTGTAGGATTTCTTTAACGTGTCAAAAGGTGTAAACAACAAATTATCAAACCACTGAGAACAATGGATTGTTGGTTTGGATCATTGTTTGCAGTAATGGGAACAAACTTAGCCTATTACGATACGGACTGGGTTAGTTCATTCACCTTTTATTTTTCCCTTGATTTATGAATTGCATCACAATTTCACTTGAAAAAACAACCAACATTAAAAATGCACATGACCAATATAAATTAACGCAATCAATTTCAAAATCATTCCATTTTCGGAAAATGAATACAAACACGATAAACTAAGACATCTTAGGACGACAACGATTTGTGTGACGCTCGTAAGTGTTTGTGACTGTAGCAATAAAATGAAACTGCGCGTTGGATTTTTATTTTAATTCTGTTTGTAATTTATTTAAACAGTGTCCTTATTCTATATCCCGTGTGTATTTCATTTCACGGTTTCATTTCATTGATGGATTAACATGCTTTTAACAGGACATGTGCTACCGTTTGGGTATTCATTTGTATTCGTAGTTTCACTTTGGATTCCTCATGACTTTGACGAATTAATAATGGTACAAACTACTCATACATTTGTTTTTACCTTAAACATACACATGTTTGGCGTAAAATGTATTATTTTCGTAAATAAATTATGAAATATAACGCATTAACATTGTTGTTATTATATCTATACGTGTACGCCATATATATGGGAGTGATCTCCCTTTATTTTCATGCAATTGTCTAGATTTCCCTTACCCTGGATTATCCGAAACCCCGGATTATCCGAAGTAATTTTTCGGTCCCGACGACTTCGGATAATCGGGGTTTTACTGTATATAGATATCTCTAGAGTTCTTTTAGAGGCTTCTGTGGTAAAGTGCTTTTAGTCTCTGGCTAGTGATCACTAACTCCTCGCCAATGCAAGTTGGAATCCCAACCAGGAACAAATTTCCCATGACAGAAAGCTATCCAGCTAGCCTATAAAAAGTCAATGGATCTAACCTTGGGACTTACTCCACCATTAAACATGGAAAAGTTCATAAATGACCTTGGCTATCTTTGTGATGCTAAACACCAGAGAAGAAAGAATCATCTGCAGATTTAGTGATACAACAACAATGATATAAACACAAAGGAACAGCAGTCTGAGACATGTATATATCTTTAATATCTGGACAAAAGATCTGGAGATTTTTATAAAGGAAACAATAGCTGACCACACAGACAATTCTAACACATAAAATAAAATAAAGGATAAATTGTAAGACTTGATATGTCAGGATGAGGAGATTTATGGAGACATTGATCCACAGGGATCAACACAATTACAAGATAAGTATTAGCAATAAGATGAGAACAAGTATCTATGTATTATCTTATATAGACAACATGAGTACAGCAAGCAGTTCACTGCCTCAGTGAGACCTATCCACAAGTTTCATGTTACTACCTTTTATAGTTTCTGAGTAATGAGCTACATTAAAGTTTTTGCATGATGCAGATGCTGATGCTGCAGTGATCACCACAGTTTGACTTTTTCTTTGAAAGTAACAAACCAAAAACTGTGAATAGCAATCATGTGTCAGCCTATAAAAAATGAAGCATGGTATCATTTAAGAAAATCTGGACTGAGAAGTGGACTATTAATTGTAGGTTAGAGCACTGTTTACCTATTGTGGACTATTAATTATGAGATAGAGCACTGTCTACCTATTGTGGACTAATAATTATGAGATAGAGCACTGTTTACCTATTGTGGACTATTAATTATGAGATAGAGCACTGTTTACCTATTGTGGACTATTAATTATGAGATAGAGCACTGTTTACCTATTGTGGACTATTAATTGTAAGAGAGAGCACTGTTTACCTATTATGGACTATTTATTGTAAGTTAGAGCATTGTTTACCTATTGTGGACTATTAATTGTAAGAGAGAGCACTGTTTACCTATTGTGGACTATTAATTATGAGATAGAGCACTGTTTACCTATTGTGGACTATTAATTGTAAGAGAGAGCACTGTTTACCTATTGTGGACTATTAATTGTTCATATTACATTTCTTACCTATTGCTGAGGTATTTGTTGTAATTATAAAGTTGTATATCAATAAATTCATCTTTCTCGATGGGTCGAGCAACTGGCCACTGAAATGTTTCGTCAAACCAAACATTTTCATCTGTTGTTTCTATAATCTTTGTGTAATGGGAAACTCCTGCAAGACAAAAATATGAACAACATTATTTGAACATTTCTTCATGTATGTTAGAAAATAAATATCAGCTCGCTAGATCAGTGTATGAGATTGTTACAATTTATCTCCTATCTTTAACTTGGTTCAGCATCACTTGCAGCATACTTCAGTGCACTTAAAAACACTGCTGTAAGTGAGGCTGACAATAAAGACTGATGTAACAATCCCATAAAACTATAGAATATCAGCAAGATTAAATCTCATGAGATCAGTTATAATGTCTTATATTCTGTCATGTCAGATCAGTTACAGGAGAGGTGATTCAGCATAACATGCATGCATTATAGATAATAAGATCAATATAACAATAATATAAAGATAATATAACAATAATATAAAGATAATATAACAATAATATGAAATAATACAATGATAATATACAAGAATATAATGATGATATAACAATAATATAAATATAACAATAATATAACAATAATACAAAGATAGTATAAATAATACAAAGATAATATAACAATGGTATAGATATAACTATAATATAACACTGTTAAACAACAAAATTTGGATTACAATTGATTAACATCAGTAAGAATCCAGATAACAAACTAAAGAAACAACAAGCTGCCATGAGTTTTTGCATTCCATAATGCAACTGATGCATTACAATAGAAGATCCCAATTAACGTGGATGACAATTAACGTGGATGACAATTAAATGCATGAAAATTAATATTGTTCAGACTGCTTCTAAAAAAAAACGCAAATCAATTATTTTATTTCTGAGAGATTCTTTTAGATTGATGAGAGGAGCCAGCTACAATCATAATGAGCCGACAAAGACATAAAGACAGACAATAATCCAATCCTTCATTATTCTTCATAACCTCTGGTGAAATCTAAGTGCAATCAAGTGGTAATTTGATAATACAAGCCAATGTCACTGGAAGAAAATGAGAGAAAATACGAAATAACCCAACCTATATATGTCTAGAAACAAATTGCCCCTAAATGTGATTATATGTTTCTTTTATTTTCTTGTAGAAGGAGCTATGAGCAAATATAGAAGTAACAAGAACTATTACTAAAAGTGATGAATAACACCAGATGCCACCTTGACACAGTTACTGTTACAGAGGGAAATATAACGCATTTTCATTTTTTCAATACCTGCAAATTGTTGCTTAGAAAATTTAATATCCTGACCAATTTTTAAATGTTCATTACATAAAAAATAACCAAGGGTCATAAATCATTAAAATTTACTAAGACAAAACCTATTGTGGACATGCACAACTTGGCAAACAACTTATCACTTCTAAAAAGTTTCACTGAATTCCTGCATGTAGTTGCTGAGAAATAGTTCGGACAAAATTTACCTATTTTATAAAACAAAGGGCCATAAGTCAGTGAAAATTTTTCCAAATAAAACCTGGTTATTGTATGGACAACTTGGCTTACTTTTTATAACTTCTGTGAAGTTTCATTAAATTCCTATGAGTAGTTGCTGAGATATTGTATATACACTGTACAAAAAAAACCCAAAGGGCCATAACTCTGTGAAAATTTAACTGAACAAGACAAGCTTAATTTTGTAATAAAGAATAATTTGACACCGATATACTACAATTTTGTAATAAAGAATAATTTGACACCGATATACTACAATTTTGCAATAAAGAATAATTTGACACCGATATACTACAATTTTGCAATAAAGACTAATTTGACACTGATATACTACAATTTTGTAACAAAGAATAATTTTAAAAACCTACATACTACAATTGTGTAATAAAGATGACCATATGATCATCCTTTCACTATACACATACATGTAGCTGTTTTAATATGGATCTTTTTGCATGGATAGAATAATAAATATGATACCACTGAAATAAAAATTCAAAAGTCAAAAATCAACAGATATCAAATAGAAAAACAAACAAAAAAACGTTGTACATACTGATGTTGAGGATTCTAGAAGATAATAATGATTCTACTTTTGTGATTTACATGATTGTATCAATTTGTGGAGTCATTTAGCAAATGTTACAATATCAGCATCAATAGTTTAAACAATGTCTCAAACATGAAACAGATACTTCTAATAGTATACAGTCTTTGGCTAAGTTTCCTTTAGTAAAAGAAAATCTATCTTGAAATGTTTCTTGGGAAGGAAATGTAAAGCTATATCATTAATTGAACAAAGGTAGGTATAAAACCAAACACATGAATTTATTCAAACACGCTGCAATAATCTACAGCAGTAACAACAATCTTTTTTACAACAAAATGAGCAAAAAATGGGACCATAAAACTATGCAGTTACATTTGAAATCTGAGAACAAGAGATAATCGTGGTTCCATGACAAACTTCCTATCACAGAAATTGAAAATGATTGCAGCTAATAGATATCTCCATTTCCCTGAGTATTTGTCATGAATAAATAACTCATGCACATAGCGCATTCATTATCATTATGTTTAATAAAACTGTTCAATACATAAAACAAATAAGCACATTATAAAATCTGAAAGAATTGAAAATGCCCATGAAGTTATATTAGCAGAAGAAAAGAAGTTGAAATATAAATGCTTCATGAGAAAACCTTTCACAATATTAGGAGTTTTAAGTCAATATCTTTCAGAGCAATGTATCACATTCTCTTTTACAAAAAGGGAAACCTCCAGAATTACAAAATTTCAAATATCTTAGAGAACAATGATCTGAAGCTCAAAAACAGTTTCAGAAGCCAGATCTTTCAGCTCTAACTACAAACTGATACTTTTATTTCACATTATTTCACAACAATGACAATTGCTTTCAATGTACTGCATGAGTAGTTGTTTCGAATTACAACAAAATCATGCTTTAAATGTCCAGTAGAAGTAGTTTTTGCTATCAGTGCACAGGGAAGGTATTTAACTACAACAAAATGTTTGGTTCCATTGCATGCAAAAGATAGAAGTGCCAAATTACTATTACGTCATTCTCCAAAGTCATTGGTTTCAAGGCACTACAAAGTCATTGGTTTCAAGGCATGGACATAGTCATTGGTTTCAAGGCATGGACATAGTCAGTGGTTTCAATGCCAAACAAAGTTTCCAATGCCAAACAAAGTCATTGGTTTCAATGCCAAACAAAGTCAAGGATTTCAATGCCAAACAAAGTCATTGGTTTCAATGCCAAACAAAGTCAAGGATTTCAATGCCAAACAAAGTCATTGGTTTCAAAGCATTGGTTTCAATGCAAAACAAAGTCAAGGATTTCAATGCCAAACAAGGTCAAGGATTTCAATGCCAAACAAGGTCAAGGATTTCAATGCCAAACAAGGTCATTGGTTTCAATGCAAAACAAAGTCAAGGATTTCAATGCCAAACAAGGTCAAGGATTTCAATGCCAAACAAGGTCAAGGAGTTCAATGCCAAACAAAGGCAAGGAGTTCAATGCCAAACAAGGTAAAGGATTTCAATGCCAAACAAAGTCAAGGATTTCAATGCCAAACAATGTCATTGGCTTCAATGCCAAACAAAGTCAAGGATTTCAATGCCAAACAAGGTCAAGGAGTTCATTGCCAAAAAAGGGCAAGGAGTTCAATGCCAAGCATAGTCATTGGTTTCAATGCCAAACAAGGTCAAGGATTTCAATGCCAAGCAAAGTCATTGGTTTCAATGCCAAACAAAGTCAACAAAGTCATTGGTTTCAATGCATACCGTAGTCATTGGTTTCAATGCATAACACAGTCAATGGCTTCAATGAACAACAAATAAATTGGTTTCAAGGCTTAAAAAAATTGGTTTCAATGTTCTAAAGCTAGAAATAATTCTGGAAAACACACATATAAACAAATATCCATATAAGACAGATATTAATTTCCCAAAGGTATGCTACAATCTCTGGCTCTTATGTAACAAATGCAAACAGTCACTTACAGTGTTCTTTATGTCAGTATAGATTGCATACACATAAATGATAATATCAAACATCTATACATAGGAAGTTCTGTTAAAACACATGATACCACATTATTATACAGTAAAGTTCCATAATGCGACTGTCCCGATAATACGACCGTCCGCATAATACAACCACTTTTTCTTGGTCCAGATATTTTCCTTCTTTATTTCAATGGTCGCCGGTTCCGATAATGAGACCGCCCCGCTATTACGTATTAAGACCACTTTATTCGGTCCCAATACCGGTATTTCTACGTATTTTGGTCCCGGTAATACGACCGGTCCGTCTGTTTAAACTTTATACCTAACCCGATTCGGCATATGTGTTGACACGCTCGTAAATTAGTTGTGAAAACAAATGGATCAACACGATTAAATGGTTGTAATAAAGGGGTCTAAAAGAGTCAATTAACACCGATGGATTAATTGGTGTTGTTGCTCATCTTGATGTGAACGTGTTTTCACAAAAAGAAACAAATGCATTTGTTACGAGTTTTTGGATAGGTACGTATTTTGGCTAATTATTTTAATGAGATCGAATAATTTTTCGATTGGTGCTTTATGATCCTCGTATATTTTTATCAGCATGACGCATTATTTTCCTGCATTATCATTCTAGGTCTTTAAAGTATCACTGAATACTGTATGGATTATTGAACATTATTTTCCTTGATTAAAATATTCAACACTTTATTTATATCACTGATTATTCCGCACTGTAATAATTTATTGTTTTGGTGAATTTTACTAAGCACTTCAAACTTGATGCAAGTAGAATAATGATTTTTTTTCATTTTGTTGTTTCAGGTCAGGAAAGAGAATAGAAGAGAAAAACTCTTGACAATTTTGAGTGTACCAATGACAGGACTTACTGGACTCATTATAATATTATGTTCATATGTACATGCTATCACTATCAGTCACTAAATGACATTTAATGATGCAAATGTTTCTTCTGTTTAATATATATGTATTGATAATAAAATAATTTCAGTTTTATGTTTCTGTTTATGTTGTTTTTCTATTAATTTACTTAAACCATATTAATGGTGTGTTTGAATCGATTATAAAATTACAATCACCAATAGAATACAGTCTGAGTACAGGACAGAGGACCATGAAATCACCCATTGACAGATGTTCATAAATCAGATTTTTGTACTTTTTGAACTCTCAAAAAGAACTCAGTTTTCTGTAATTAATGCATTTTTTACATAAACAATAATTATGCAAAAAATACTAATAAACACACAATCAAGGAACAGAATGTATGTCAAGTGGCTTGTATAGTTGAACTACATATTACTATTGTTATCATCATCAACACCTGAGTTCCGCTATTAAGACCGACTTCAAATTAAGACCACTTCATGGCGGTCCGAAGGGTGGTCTTAATAGCGGAACTTTACTGTATAACTTATTCAGTGAAACACATGTAAAATAATGTAACATGAAAAACTATGCAATATGCGTAGGAGGATTTGGTTTTCTGTTTCGTTAACATTCTTCCTTAATATTGAACTAGTGACTACTGGAGCAGATATGATACTAAATGTACATAATGAAATCTTTTTATAAAGCATACACAACAAATAATGTCACATCCAGTACCATAAACCAGACTGCTGGTCAAAAAGTATTTTTTTTATTTATCTAATGGATTCGATGCTTGTCAATCCCGTATAAATACAACCAATTTTTGAAAGGCCACTCAAGTTATGTTTTAAGAAACTTAACCATGCAAACCTGAGTTTATACATACATGACATGACAGATACAACAAAGATAACTGTATTTACATAAAGTTTCAACAGACTGTATACTTCATCATAAATGGACATAACTTTACCAGCTCCATAAATCCTTGTTAAGCCAAGAATATCAGTCTGTACTTGAACTGTCTACAATAGCTGTCCCTATGATGGAATCTAACGGTTAATGAAGAAAAATAATAATCAATTGACAAAGCCACCGAATTTCAGAAATGATATTACCATTTTACATTGTAGCAATACTAGTACTTCCATAATCAATACCAATAAACAGAAACTGACTGGTAAGTTTTTATGTGCGTATTAATTGTTATTTATTCATACTCAGTGTGGTATCAAATCTCCCACGCAAACACATTTCAATTGTCTATACAGATAAGAAAAAAATTATACGTATTATTCATGGTAAAAAATGCATATTTTATCATCAGCAAGAAAAACAGAAGCATTTTCCGGTAGAAAGAAAGGCGAGTTGACATTATGTCATTTATCACAGAGTTGAAAACCAAGAAACAATGAGGATTATATAAAACATGTGAGGACTGAGACAGATCTAGAGAACCAATACATAAAACCTTGTACAGAATCATGAGAACTCAAAAGCTGAACAAATGCAGTGATATTCCCAAGAATCTTAAAAAAGTCACTTTGTATTCAAGACCAAGTTAACCATTTAAACAAAACATTTTTTATACCAAAAGTTCTAATTGCTTAAGTACAGAGTAACATGAAGCTTGTTAAGTGGTGAAGAGACAGGGTGCATGACCATTACTCAGAATTATAGAACAACAAAGTAGCATTCATCAACATTCAAAGCTTATAAAATGTATACAAGGCACTAATTTGTTTATCAATTAATAACATGACTGCGCATGTTTTTTTTAAAGGTTCAATCAAATTGGTCTACTTTATACTGATTTCATGAAACTATTTCATTTCGGGTGACCAACAATATCTATTGGAGTTTAAACAATGTCACCACATGATTACTTTTGTTTGTTTTGTTTATATTAAGTTTTACGCCCCTTTTCAACAGTCAGAGTCATATGAGATGGAAAATTCTCCTAAGCATCGCTCCTGGGAAGAACCAGTACTAGACTCCCATCCTCCGTAAGCAACTGCCCACTCTCTTACATAAAGAGCCATGGTCAGTAGCGGGGCTAGATTCCACGTCCCTCTTTCAGTGAGAGGATACAGTGATTTAAAGTCAGCGACCTTAACCTCTCGACCACGGAGGCAGGTACACAACATGATTACTATCAGGCAAACAAGATAAATAGCAGGCATGTCAATCAGGTGTTTAATAGCAAACCTTCAATCCAAACTGACAAGCTGACAAAAACATTGCAATGTTTCATGTTTACAGTAGATTATTGGAGTAATAATGAGCAAATAGCCTGACACATGAACAAGTGAAGGATTTAGGGCAGACATATCATACATCAGAAGGAATAAGTCAGTACAGAATGAGATTTAACACTTCTGTATGTGTGATGTATGGACTAGGTTGCCATAGGATCTCTAAAAAAACTGCGACCAAATAAAGCAACTGAAATTCTTGACTTTCACACAAAAAGTAATAAGAGACTTCCTGTCAATGATAAAGACAATATGGCCATATGAGACAAATTAATTTATTATACTATGGTCAGTCATAACTATAATTTATAAAGATGATGAATTTTTTTAACATTTTCAGATATATATAGTGTCCGAATCACCTGAAAAGATTTCCTGGATGGTATTCTAACCAGTACTAACTTACCCTTCCACAAGGAACCAACATTGTAGTAAAATTTTTATGGAAGGGCATGACCTCCCGTGACTGGAAATCGAACCCGAGAAAGACTATTAATTTTGATGGTACTGTAATCACCATTGCTTGTATCATCTCTCACTGACACTATTATTAAACTCATGTCTCTACGAACCAGAACTTATGTCAAACAATTCATTAAGAATTCATTAAACTTCTAACAAGTAACTTAAACTACAATAATAGTAAACAGAATTTTATGTTTTAGCTAATCATGGTTTGTTTTCACAGAAAGTACAAAGTCATTGACATTCTCTGCTTAAATATTTATTACTGATCCTCTATTTTAAGTTTCTTAAGCAAAATTGTGCTTTGATTTTTTTAAAACCTGATATGTTCGATTCTTAAATATTGTCAATGGATTTTCAATATTTATCAAGCAACCAGCTACTGTGTTCCTTTTTTTATCAAGCAATCAGTGTTCCTTTTTTATCAAGCAACCAGTGTTCCTATTTTATCAAACAACCAGTGTTCCTTTTTTATCAAACAACCAGTGTTCCTTTTTTATTAAACAACCAGGGTTGCCTGGTTATCAAACAACCAGTGTTCCTTTTTTATCAAACAACCAGTGTTCCTTTTTTATCAAACAACCAGTGTTCCTATTTTATCAAGCAACCAGTGTTCCTTTTTTATCAAACAACCAGTGTTCCTTTTTTATTAAACAACCAGGGTTGCCTGGTTATCAAACAACCAGTGTTCCTTTTTTATCAAACATCCAGTGTTCCTTTTTTATCAAACATCCAGTGTTCCTTTTTTATCAAACATCCAGTGTTCCTTTTTTATCAAACATCCAGTGTTCCTTTTTTATCAAACATCCAGTGTTCCTTTTTTATCAAACAACCAGTGTTCCTTTTTTATTAAACAACCAGTGTTCCTTTTTTATTAAACAACCAGGGTTGCCTGGTTATCAAACAACCAGTGTTCCTTTTTTATCAAACAACCAGTGTTCCTTTTTTATTAAACAACCAGGGTTGCCTGGTTATCAAACAACCAGTGTTCCTTTTTTATCAAACAACCAGTGTTCCTTTTTTATCAAACAACCAGTGTTCCTTTTTTATCAAACATCCAGTGTTCCTTTTTTATCAAACATCCAGTGTTCCTTTTTTATCAAACAACCAGTGTTCCTATTTTATCAAGCAACCAGTGTTCCTTTTTTATCAAACAACCAGTGTTCCTTTTTTATTAAACAACCAGGGTTGCCTGGTTATCAAACAACCAGTGTTCCTTTTTTATCAAACATCCAGTGTTCCTTTTTTATCAAACATCCAGTGTTCCTTTTTTATCAAACATCCAGTGTTCCTTTTTTATCAAACAACCAGTGTTCCTTTTTTATCAAACAACCAGGGTTGCCTGGTTATCAAACAACCAGTGTTCCTTTTTTATCAAACAACCAGTGTTCCTTTTTTATCAAACAACCAGTGTTCCTTTTTTATCAAACAACCAGTGTTCCTTTTTTATTAAACAACCAGTGTTCCTTTTTTATCAAACAACCAGTGTTCCTTTTTTATCAAACAACCAGTGTTCCTTTTTTATCAAACAACCAGTGTTCCTTTTTTATCAAACATCCAGTGTTCCTTTTTTATCAAACAACCAGTGTTCCTTTTTTATCAAACATCCAGTGTTCCTTTTTTATCAAACATCCAGTGTTCCTTTTTTATCAAACAACCAGTGTTCCTTTTTTATCAAACATCCAGTGTTCCTTTTTTATCAAACATCCAGTGTTCCTTTTTTATCAAACAACCAGTGTTCCTTTTTTATTAAACAACCAGTGTTCCTTTTTTATTAAACAACCAGGGTTGCCTGGTTATCAAACAACCAGTGTTCCTTTTTTATCAAGCAACCAGTGTTCCTTTTTTATTAAACAACCAGTGTTCCTTTTTTATTAAACAACCAGGGTTGCCTGGTTATCAAACAACCAGTGTTCCTTTTTTATCAAGCAACCAGTGTTCCTTTTTTATTAAACAACCAGTGTTCCTTTTTTATCAAACAACCAGGGTTGCCTGGTTATCAAACAACCAGTGTTCCTTTTTTATCAAGCAACCAGTGTTCCTTTTTTATTAAACAACCAGTGTTCCTTTTTATCAAACAACCAGGGTTGCCTGGTTATCAAACAACCAGTGTTCCTTTTTTATCAAACAACCAGTGTTCCTTTTTTATCAAACAACCAGTGTTCCTTTTTTATCAAACAACCAGGGTTGCCTGGTTATCAAACAACCAGTGTTCCTTTTTTATCAAACAACCAGTGTTCCTTTTTTATCAAACAACCAGGGTTGCCTGGTTATCGAACAACCAGTGTTCCTTTTTTATCAAACAACCAGTGTTCCTTTTTTATCAAACAACCAGGGTTGCCTGGTTATCAAACAACCAGTGTTCCTTTTTTATCAAACAACCAGTGTTCCTTTTTTATCAAACAACCAGGGTTGCCTGGTTATCAAACATCCAGTGTTCCTTTTTTATCAAACAACCAGTGTTCCTTTTTTATCAAACAACCAGTGTTCCTTTTTTATCAAACAACCAGGGTTGCCTGGTTATCAAACAACCAGTGTTCCTTTTTTATCAAACAACCAGTGTTCCTTTTTTATCAAACAACCAGTGTTCCTTTTTTATCAAACATCCAGTGTTCCTTTTTTATCAAACATCCAGTGTTCCTTTTTTATCAAACAACCAGTGTTCCTTTTTTATCAAACAACCAGTGTTCCTTTTTTATTAAACAACCAGGGTTGCCTGGTTATCAAACAACCAGTGTTCCTTTTTTATCAAACAACCAGTGTTCCTTTTTTATCAAACAACCAGTGTTCCTTTTTTATTAAACAACCAGGGTTGCCTGGTTATCAAACAACCAGTGTTCCTTTTTTATCAAGCAACCAGTGTTCCTTTTTTATTAAACAACCAGTGTTCCTTTTTTATCAAACAACCAGGGTTCCTTTTTTTTATCAAACAACCAGTTTCCCTTGTTATCAAGCAACCATGCAGTGTTGTCATGCAGTGACTGATTCCTATCTATTTTGACACTCATAACATGATGAGGTGAATACAATTGAGTAACTACATAGAATGATGTCTTCTTTATTTGTGAAAGAAAGTTTCTTCCATTTTGTTGTCTTTAAATGTTGAGTTAATAAGGGCTACAATCAAAGAAACATAGGTTCTTTTAACAGAACTGATGTTAAAATTTATGTTTAAAACAATCTGAATATGCTCCAACTATATTAGTGAATAGTATTCCATGTATTTTATTGCAGTGAATGTTAGTTCAATGAGTAGGGTCTGTCATTGGAACTATGAATAGGAAATGTGGATGCATTAATTATATTTGAAGACAAGGACATCTGACGTAATCTGTAAGCATAAAATAATAAATATGGAAATTTCTACAATTTGCTGGTAAAGATCTTTATAAGAGATCTTGACACAAAGCAGAGGCACTATGGAAATGTTCACTTATACTGAACAACATCAGATAGGTGTTGTCTTTAACAGATGCTTTGGTGTCCTTTCAAATGATCTACAATCCGTACAATCATGGTAAATGACAAATGTCACATGATGAACAACCATGGTCAATGACAATTATGGCACTCATCAGATGTCAAAATGGCCTGGTAACTTTTATTAACAAAGAAAGAAAATTAACTACAGCAGATTCACATTGACAATTGTCATTCAGTTCAGTGTTGTCATTACTTTAAAAATAACTCAATTAAATTAGGTCTGAGAATAAAAGCTCATTGAATCCCCATGTGACATTAAATACATTCCATGTGCCATATAACACATCATTTATATCTCATCTACATGTAATGGAAGATTAACATTGGTTGTGAGTGCTGCAGATGATGAAATTATCTTGTATTATGTGCCGAAGCATTACATGAACCTCACTAATACAATAATCAGGTATTGATGAAAGTTGAGTACTACTGTTATGTGATCCTGATAATCCCAAAGTTAAACCATTATGTCAAACATTACCACATAATGCATTTTACACCATGGCACATCTTGTAACACCTTAACAGTTTATGGTGGTATACCTATAGTCTCAATTATGTGCTTATAAAATTGCTTTGTGTGAATATTAAAGCTAGGGATAGTAATAAATACAAATTCCATTATTACAATATTAGGTCATTCTTCTGTCATACACAGAGAAAAAACTGTTCATTATTAGCTTCATCAGTCATAAATAGAGAAAAAATGTACATCATATGAGTCAATAATA
The DNA here is from genome assembly GCA_964023205.1 of Lutraria lutraria. NCBI lineage: Eukaryota > Metazoa > Mollusca > Bivalvia > Venerida > Mactridae > Lutraria > Lutraria lutraria. The sequence continues at coordinate 10,639,336 of OZ026838.1, forward strand.
TTGTCATATCACAGGATATAGTATCTCCGAATTGACTTATTCTCAACTGCTACAAACTGTCTCAAAGAGGTCAGATCAGGAATACAAATAATAAGATACAATACAACAAGTTTATTGACTTAATTGACTTTAATCGACTTACACAGTTGCAAGATATAAAACTGCATTGTACCAATATTTTAATTTTTTTCATATATTCAAATTTTGGATTAATTGAAAATTTGAATATTCATTGCCATCCCGAAATGAAAACATCAAGCATCATAGCTTTCAATGCAAATTAAGCCATTTCCACAAAAATTTCTATTCAATTCCTATATTGGGTAAAATTACATGCCACAAACTGATGAAAATAAAACCTTTTAACATGGGCATCATTACAGACAAACATAAAGCACCAAGTCTTCAATTCTGATCAAAAAGATCCCAATATGTAAGCTTCACCTGGAGAGCCAGACAATTCTTGCATGACATCAGCAGTATATCAGCAGTAAGAGAAAATTTCACTTGAATTATTATGTCCCTGATGAAATTATTCTCTTCTGAAACTAATCGCACTTTCAACATTCATTATACACAAATCATTTAAAATAGGTTACGTACATGCAGAACAAAATGGGAATATAAATACTTCACCAGGGAAATAATTTCAATATCAAATATATTGTATATTCTTCAACTGCAAAATAATCACATTACAAATTTTGATCTTATGCTTACACCATTGTACAACAAACCTACCTCTATACTTGCAATCATTACTAGATTTTATGATTTATTGATTATATATTAACTTGTCATCTAGTTCGTTCACAGTCACCTCCAGATTACATAGTTATAGAAACTTAAGGCACCATTGTTTTAATTGTAAAACAGTTGAGCTGTTTCTTTTTTTACAGACAGCCAGCGTCTGCATTTGTGCATTTTTCTAGACGAATTATACTTAGGAGTATTTGTTTATTATAGCTGTTTGCAAGTACTTACTGTAGTGTCTATTACTATTTTGGCTAATCCTGGCAATTTGATTGGCTAATGGTGATTTCGGTCATTTTTGATTGGTCAATCATTGGCCTGGCTATTCGTCACGTTACCTGTCATGTTTGACTGAATCTGTTCGTCTGCTCTGTTGTTGAAACGTAAGTTCATTAACATAACATCGGAAACATCATTAGATGTAAGTTTAATGTGGTTGTATCATATCAGACTATGGTGGATTTGGTAGTATTTAGGGTGCACTTTATTCCATTGATGTATGGTATGGTATGGTCGCGAAAATCGGACAAATCACCCGAACCGTACTGTATATAACTTGTAAATATGTTATACTCTCCATAATGGAGGAATGAATAAAAAAACTTAAATCAATGCTTCATGTAGTTCGTCTACCTATAACGTTTCGTTATAGTTTTTCTTGTTCCAGCTTTGACACCCAACACTAAAACAATTGACCTTTTATATTAGCCACCTAGACAGCTTCTTCTCAAAAGAAATTTGGTCAAGCCTTAAAGTGGGATCTGATCTCACAGTGTTGAGGTCTGATCTTCATCAGTCAAAGACAATAAGAATGAATTAGACCGCAGAGGTCCCAACTCTTGTAAACAGAAACCACTTAAGATACAAATTGTAAAGATTTGGCAGGCTGTTTACTGAATAGGAACAGACAACAGCTTCAATAATTAAAGTCATTCATTGATCTCTAATTCTAACATGATCTCTAATTCTTATGGAAATTAAGCTCTTAAAATTTCCCGGTTTTTCATTTTGATACAGTATCCAGGAAATACAAATCACTTGTGAATTTATAATTCTAACTGTTTCAGAATAGAAAGTAGGAGTTGTTTAAGCAAATTAACATTTTAATATAAAATTCATACAAAATGTGAGCGAACGACTACTTGCGATTTCTAAACTTCATAAATCTCCATACAAGTGGGGAAAATTGTAACGAGAAAAACAACAATTATTTAATTTACAACTTTTTTAATTGCCTTCTTGTTGTGAGACTCCGGGTAACAATAATTGTATCAATGAACATTTAAATTAGCTAACAATTTAGCCATAATTGACAAACAAAAAATTCACAAACCTTCTCTCCTGAGTACCATTCTCAAAAAGTATGGTAATTCTTAGGAAAAGAAATTCAAAAGCAATGAGGTAAAGAGTTAAACATGCGTCCTGATTTTGACCGTTTTTAGCCACGAAAAATTCAGATTGAGTTCTACACCTATGTATAAGACACACCTGATTTTAGCATCCGATTTTGGAAATAAAAACAGGACCTGGTGTCATATACACATGTTATTATAATTAAAGTCAACCTGATGAAAAATTGTGAAAGTATCATAGATTCAGTTAAATATTTAAAGAAATTTAAAATTCTAGAAGTCATATCCAGTATGCTCATAATTACAAATACATTAAAATGTTCAATAAATCAAGGGCTCAGCGCAACACTGTCTTAACTTGTTCTTATTTCCATATGAGTTACGACACTGTTGCGTTGAACCCTCGAAATGTCTACATTTGATAGGTCACTAATTGGGTGTTATTTCCATCTAAATCACAAACAAATGAGAAACTTCTGTAAGGTTCAGTATGTTTTAATCCTGAAATGAAATTCTCTCGAAAAACCTTATTGAACAACCAACATTAAGTCACACATTAAATTAGAACAAATAAATCAAGCCTGTACTGTACTCATCATGGGCACCAATTGTTTTAATAGTAATCAAGTGTCAGTCACCACAGGTGAGTGTGAGGACGGTCCCTCAAAACTTGTTCAACACCCCTCCCCTCTCTCCATACACCCACATTTAAAGGCAATACCCTCTGGGAGATTTTGTTTTGTCCTCAATTTATGTATGGTCCAATGTGCTGACAGCGAGGGGGGGGGGGGGGGGCAGAAGTTTGGGAAAGGTGGGAATGTTCTGTACATGTTTTTGGAAACAGAATGATAGTTAAGCTTTCCTTAGTGGTATTTCGCTCGGTGTGGATGAATTTTGATGCGGACCTCAGCACTACGTTCATCTACATCCGTCATGCAGTAACTGTTGTTAAACTAGTTCCTGTTTCATGTTGCAGTGCAAGTCTGTCTGTGTTCAGTTTCCATGAGTACTTTCAGTACTTTGATTGTTTCTAGGAAGCCTTTTATTACAAAAACTGCAGACATTGCAAATAAAGATTAATTACCAAAGATTGCATACAGTATATAATTGATATTTGAGTGTGATGCCCCTATATGGCCAATATAAAATGGAAATACCAGTAGTTGTTATATATTGTATGTAATACCCTCACTGTCTGACAGTTTCCTCAATATAATTAGATCTGTAAGAAGAAAAGTATTCATTAATAACTGGTTCTATGTAAGACGTCACTAGTAGTTCATTATGCTCTTGACAAATATCTACTTTTCTTGTCTTTCTAAAAACTGAACACTGGAACTAATCACTTACAGAGCTGAACACCACCAGACATACAATCAGGTCACAGAACTGAACACCAAAAATGGGGATATGTGTCATATCCCATTTTGAATAACAAAAGTTGCATCAAGAAAAGTGCAGACAGCTTCTATGTTTCATTAAGCCTATTTCTTGATTTCATTTTCAGAAAATGTGAAATTTCACAAATAAAACATTATTCTTGAATGAAAACAAAACAATCATATTTTGTATGCAAAACTACTAAATTGATTCTCCAAAGAAAAGGCAAATTAAGTTTTCTAGTTTCTTTCACAAAACAGAATTTGATTTATTAAAGTGATGCAAGCTCTTTCTTAAACTTCTCCCAAATAACATTAAAATGGATTAAATATGTCCAACGAATTCTGGCAACAATTTCAAAATATCTTGTTCTGTGAGATTCTAAGTAAGTAACGACATCCTATGATATCTTTAGTGATATTTAGAATCCTAAATACATTAAGATGTTCTCATAAAGAACTAAAATGGAATCTATGGATACTAAAAGGAGAGGATCGTCAATATGCAACACAAAAAACAAAGTTTTCACACTCTACTGTTTGAAATTTGAGATAATACATGTGAGATCAAGGGTCGCAGTCAGCGGGACAGCCTCCCTTGAGCTGAAGCGCATGCTTAGGAGAAACTATCTAACAGTATATCTACATAATCACAATAATAAGTGGGCAAATTTTCAGATTACAGCTCCTACACAATTTTTTTTAATTTGCAGATGCACAAGGCCGCAGATCAAACAGAAAGCAAGAGAAGAAGTTCAAAAGATTCATAATGATATGTTAAACATTATGGGTAACCAATTTTCTCACCATATTATCAGTCCACAATTCTTATTTATTAATTTAGTTTTATTATTATTTTTCAACAATATTTCAGTTATATACCGCGATCGATTCACCTTACAAATTATTCTGGACCAAACTAGTACTTACTTACCTTTCCACAAAGAGGGGCAACTTCTCCACATATTGGAGGTAAATCAACATTTTTGTCAAATTCACATGGAAGGGGACTATGACCTGCCGTGACCGAGAATCAAACCTAAATAGCCGGGTTACATAACCAGTACATTAATCATTATACCATGGCCACTGTGGCCTCACCAGCTACTAATGAATCCTTTGAGATATTCCAACTTAATACAGCTAATTTCATTCTTTGGCATATGACAGAAAATGATAAATTCCCATTGCAGCTGTCATGAAGTGCACATACATTAGTTGCTCCCAAAGCTCCTTAATATTGTTCTTCACTGAAATTCAAATTCTCTGGATACAAATTGTTCCATGAAAATATCACAAAAACAGAAAGACATCAAAGTGTCTAGAAATATCAGCCCTCTGTCAAATTGAAATGATAAAATGTAGTTTTCAAGGTTTACATGACAGATGAATGTGTCAACAAAGAGATATGTGTCACTTAAGCAAGCTTCAAGTTTAACCTCTCATGAAATCAATTACCTTACATTTCCCAGAATTTGTGCTCAGAATGTGATTGTTCAAGATGCCATAAGTTCTAAATTAGGCAGCACTTATCTACATATGGTGGAAAAAACATTGTTTGTTTATGGTTAACTGACCTACATTTATTTTTCCCATGAGGACCCTAAACTTTCTATTAGATTCGTGAAATGGTTAATGGAATGGTACATTCCATGTTTTACCTTTCCAAATGCTTTCAAAGGCTAAAAAATCCTACTTTCCATATTTCTAATGAGCATTTCACCAAAAACAAACAAATTCTTTAGGCCTTAGTACATTTTTGACGTCGTAACTATGAAAACATACCCCCTGATGACTTTAGGGTTCATTTGAGAAACATTTTTTATACAACTATATTGATTTTTTTTTTAAATATTAGAAAATAAAGTTAACAAAGAATTCGGAACATTTTTCCTTTTAATTATATACAGCTGGTATCATGAACTTTTTACTATATAAATATATATATAAATAATGGTAGCTTGAATTAACCAACGCTATTGATCAAGATCTAGCTAAATTACCTTGCGTCTAAAAATGACACCAAATAATAATAATGTCAAAGAAAAAGTTTCAAGACAACTCAATCACAAATATCACAGAAAGTTCAACTATTTTGACAGAAAATCATAAAATACTTGTACATGAACACAAATGGTTCACCAAATACCTTCAGTACATCCTCTCCAGAGTGGCCCTCTCTTGAGCAACAACCACCCTTTAACAACAACATGATTTTTCCCACTGCATGATTTAACTATTAATTTAACCTCTCTAGAGCAACAAACCTCTCAACAACAAAATAATTTGGCTAGGGTGTTGCTTAGGAGAGGTTGCACAGTACTTCTAAAATGAGCAACAGGGAGATGTCCAATAAAGATTCAACTCGAAATTCACACAATTTGGTGTAATTTGAATATCCTTTTTGTCGAATTGGACGATTTTGTAGAACATTAAATATTTTATAAATTGAAACTATCAACTGAAAGAATCAAGAGCATGAATTATTCAACACAGATGACGTTAAAATACACTTAAATTATCTTGTAGATGACTTTTAGTTTTCTTTCAGGCGTTCTCATGGGTTTTGTTCTGACAATGTCTGATAGTGTAAATGGCAGACAATTCTATAATATGAAGTCAAACTGAGTAAGAAAATAATTCTAACTGTAGAGAATATTTCAAACTCCATTATGGTAGGCAAACATGTGTAGGTTTAACATTAACCTGATCACAGTGTCGTGTATATCAAAGGTGGAATTCCTGCAGTATATAATATTCTAAATCAAAGTACTGAAAGTACTCATGGAAACTGAACTTACATAAGACTTGTGCTGCAACATGGAACGGGAACTTAAGTTTAACAATTACATGGCATTATAATGTAAAGAAACGTAATACTTAGGTAGATCAGCATAAAAATTTATGCACGCTGAGCAAGTGATGGCTACGGAATTATCGTTCATGCAGTTTCCAAAAACTGTGGATTTCCTTTATTTAACCAACAAATATTCTTCCTTTTTAATAAGCTTCAAATCTCTCACAGTATGTTTCCAAAACAAGGATTAATTTCTTTTCCAACAATATTAAAATGACATATTAATTGATGGGCAGCTAATCTAACCAGTTTTCCTGGATTCTGTACAAGAATGTACATCTATTTACTAAGCTAAGCAGACTGAGTGATGAACATGAAACTTGAAGAATACCATAGTTACAATGGCGGAGAAAAGATGCGCGGAATTTTTTTTACATTTTGATTACAAAACCTGAGTTAGACCATAATAAATTGAATCGTGATCATTTCAAGCAAACATCTTCACAGCCAAGTCACGATCACACATGAGTAAGATGTTTCCGGTGATAATTTATTGATGTATTATTTTTTATAAAGCATCCCTTGGGTGGTAATGTCACATTCAATAATTTAGCTCCAACAACAAAATAGGTTAAGAAAATTTATGGAGTTTCCTGCTAGTTATTGACACTCTATCTTACAATTTTATGCCATTTTGTTAGACAATCATACTGGAATTCCTGGTATTTTTGTGAGACTGAATAACAGACAATTAAGGCTGAATTTGACACTGGCAAAAACAAGAGGGCCTAGATGGCCCCTTCATTCATTGTACAAAAAATTGTTATCAAGGTTTTCTTATGATTTGGTCCCGTGACTGAATGAAATGTTTGTTACATAAAAGCCAAGCACCTAGTAGCTTTTGTTAGCTGATAAAAGCAACTTAACCCAAAAGCTATCAGAATAAATATAAAACACATACATAAGAATCTAATGTACCAGAATGGAGCAAACAATTTATAACTGAGAAAAGATGTACTTAACATTTAATTCTTGGTTTCATTAAGCTACCAGTTAATTATAAAATGTGTCATGAATACAGCTCAGTCTAAGTATTAAACTGTGATATTATAAAACACAGAAAATATGACTCCACAGGAAATATTCCAGACTGTAACACCCAATGAAGAGATATAATAGAATAAAAGAGACAATATTATACTACATCACTTTGACAGTATTATTTCATTCTATATTGTAAAGAGATGCATTTTTATCAGATATCAATTCATATACTCCTACACTTATCATTAGCTGTCTGTTCATTGTTGGAATAAATAATCAGATGCATTCTGTACCGAAGTTAATTTGATTTTTTGAAACTGGACGATCTTTAAGCTTTCCTAAGCCGTCACTCACTTGGCACGCATGAATTCTTAATATGCGGACCGAAGTACTATTTTTCTACAACCACCATGCAATTGTTTAACTAGTTACCATTCCATGTTGCAGTGTAAGTCTATATAAGTTCAGTTGCCATGAGTACTTTCAGTACTTTGATTTTTAAAGTATTTAGTAAGAGTACATCGCATTATATAGACTATGTCACCATTTTTACAGTGTATAAAATATCACACCTCATACATCATGTGGACATGGTTTGTACAGGGGTTCTGTCTGAATCATTGCATATGAACGTACTGGTGTAACAAACATACCTGGGCCCTTTCTTATGGTCTTATTTCAGCTAAGACAGCAGTTTTCCAAAGTCAAAGTTTAAGGTGGGTCGCAGGTTTCCTCCAGAAAAATGGTCATTTTTTTAGAAGTCAACGCACAATAAAGAAATTTTGCATGAACAACCTTTAAGATATTGGCTAATACAGAAATGATATATCAAATGATATTTCCATGGAAACCACTCAAAAAGTGCCACCTAGTGGCGTGACATGTTTTTCGTTGATTTTCGCGTTATTTCCTGTATTGCTCCGATAATTTTATATAAAGTTATGCAATTTGCATAACTGCAATGCTAGATCATTCACAAATCTGAAAGAGTGAATAATATTACATTTCGTCGTCAGTAAATCTTAAATGATGCTGATCAAACTCTGTAGGGTGGCAATTAACAATGCCAAAAAATGAAAAAAAAAATATTTCAGTCGGGTCAATAGTGAAAAATGGCCCTATGAATTTTTTTTTAAAACACAGAACGGATTCTTTAAACAGTTTGAAAAACATACAGTCACCGACTTCCTTTTCACACCATTGAAACCTATTTAAACTCTAAGCTAAAAACATTTACATTTTAATACAAGATCAACCTGAAGTTGTGACATTAAAAGTCATTACTGACATATTTTGGCTTAATGTCACATCGATATTGTATTTTATGGCGACATTTTTAGCTTTTTTACTTCTTTATTGTGCGTTGACGTCTAAAAAATCTAAAGGAAACCCGCAAACCACCTTAAATACAATTATAACTACAGCTGTCACAGAGGTGACTAATACCCCCGCCGCGGCATTGACACTAAGAATGTGATAGTACACTATACGGTTAAGTTCAAGGGCACATAACTCTGCAATGAGTGCATCACTGGGCATGAAAATTGTGTCTTGCACATCTACATTTTATATTGATAATATATTTCAAGTTTCAATTCAATCCCTTGAAAAATGTGGAAGTAGTTCGCTCCACAAACTAAGACTGCCATTCTACACCATATGGCTAAGTTCAAGGGCACATAATTCTGGAATGAGTGAATCGCTGGGAATGAAAATTGTGTCTTGCACAAGTACACTTCATGGTGATAACATATTTCAAGTTTCAAGTCCATCCCTTGAAAAATGTGAAAGTAATTCGCTCCACAAACTAAGAGTGCCATTCTACATTATTTGACTAAATTCAAGGGGACATTACTCTGGAATGAGTGAATCGCTGGGAATGAAAATTGTGTCTTGCACACTTCATGGTGATAACATATTTCAAGTTTCATTGCAATTGCTTAAAGAATGTGAAAGTAGTTTGCTCCACAAACTTTTATATTTTATGCGGACGGACGAATGGACTGACCGACCAATGACGAACCGACCGACAGAGTGACTCCAATATAATAATATAATCACATTTAACAAGAAGACCAAGTTTTACTTTCTAGACAAATTTTAGTCATGGGTATGAGTTTATTCTAGTTGTTTGTGGGTACATAGTATAGTGTCTATTACTAGTTTGGGTAAAACTGGCCATTTGATTGGCTAATGGTGATGTCGGTCATTTTGAGAGGTCAGTCATTGGACTAGCAATTTGTCGCATAACCTGTCTGAATGTGTTTGTCTGCTCTATTTGTAAATACACATAGTAAGTCATGGGGTATTGCTATAGGCAAGTTGTTGTGGCTTGATATCGGAAATGCTATTTGAAGTAAATTCAGTGTAGTTGTATATTAAAAAGCAGATTATGGTGAATATGATAGTATTTAGGATATATCTTATTTTATTGATGTTTGATATGGTATATCCATGTACTTGTGAACTAAATTATACATTAATGTATTCATTTGTCAAATCTACTCATGATTGTCAATATATGTGTATTATTTATAATTTATAAATTAGTTATACTCCACAGAATCGAATAAAATTTACAGTCAATATCCTTTATGTTCATACAAAAAAACCTAAGCCAATGCTTCTTGTAATTCGTCTACCTATAACGATTTGTTATAGTTTTTCTTGTTACAAGTGTGACACTGACCCACAGCTAAGATCCTTGAAGAGTATTTACTGATAAACAGCAGCAACATGAACCTGCAGACAAATGCAAGACCCTGAGGGGAACCTTTAAATCTTTCTTTAACGTGACTCCATAATTTATCTTTACACGCAAGCTTCACAAAAAACACCAATAATTTGTTGAAAGCTGATCACTCTCTCATTGCATCATGTGATTAATGTATCATTGCATCATGTGATTAATGTATCATTGCCTCATCTGATTAATGTATCATTGCATCATGTGTATAATGTATCATTGCATCATGTGATTAATGTATCATTGCATCATGTAATTAATGTATCATTGCATCATGTGATTAATGTATCATTGCATCATGTGCATAATGTATCATTGCATCATGTGATTAATGCATCATTGCATCATGTGATTAATGTATCATTGCATCATGTGCATAATGTATCATTGCATCATGTAATTAATGTATCATTGCATCATGTGATTAATGTATCATTGCATCATGTGCATAATGTATCATTGCATCATGTGATTAATGTATCATTGCATCATGTGATTAATGTATCATTGCATCATGTGCATAATGTATCATTGCATCATGTGATTAATGTATCATTGCATCATGTGATTAATGTATCATTGTATCATGTGATTAATGTATCATTGCATCATGTGATTAATGTATCATTGCCTCATGTGATTAATGTATCATTGCCTCATCTGATTAATGTATCATTGCATCATGTGATTAATGTATCATTGCCTCATCTGATTAATGTATCATTGCATCATGTGATTAATGTATCATTGCATCATGTGATTAATGTATCATTGCCTCATCTGATTAATGTATCATTGCATCATGTGATTAATGTATCATTGCATCATGTGATTAATGTATCATTGCCTCATCTGATTAATGTATCATTGCATCATGTGATTAATGTATCATTGCATCATGTGCATAATGTATCATTGCATCATGTGATTAATGTATCATTGCATCATGTGATTAATGTATCATTGCATCATGTGATTAATGTATCATTGCATCATGTGATTAATGTATCATTGCATCATGTGATTAATGTATAATTGCATCATGTGATTAATGTATCATTGCATCATGTGATTAATGTATCATTGTATCATGTGATTAATGTATCATTGCATCATGTGATTAATGTATCATTGCATCATGTGACTAATGTATCATTGCATCATGTGATTAATGTATCATTGCATCATGTGATTAATGTATCATTGCATCATGTGATTAATGTATCATTGCCTCATGTGATTAATGTATCATTGCATCATGTGATTAATGTATAATTGCATCATGTGATTAATGTATCATTGCCTCATCTGATTAATGTATCATTGCCTCATGTGCATAATGTATCATTGCATCATGTGATTAATGTATCATTGCATCATGTGATTAATGTATCATTGCCTCATGTGATTAATGTATCATTGCATCATGTGATTAATGTATCATTGCCTCATGTGATTAATGTATCATTGCATCATGTGATTAATGTATCATTGCATCATGTGAATAATGTATCATTGCCTCATGTGATTAATGTATCATTGCATCATGTGATTAATGTATCATTGCCTCATGTGATTAATGTATCATTGCATCATGTGATTAATGTATCATTGCATCATGTGATTAATGTATCATTGCATCATGTGATTAATGTATCATTGCATCATGTGATTAATGTATCATTGCATCATGTGCATAATGTATCATTGCATCATGTGAATAATGTATCATTGCCTCATGTGATTAATGTATCATTGCATCATGTGATTAATGTATCATTGCATCATGTGATTAATGTATCATTGCATCATGTGATTAATGTATCATTGCATCATGTGCGTAATGTATCATTGCATCATGTGATTAATGTATTGCAATTTCAATGTTGTGAATGAAACACAGTCACAATCAAAGCACTGTGAGAAAGTGCAATGGATCAATTGATAACATCTGGATTAATCAGAACTTGATTAAAAACCTCTCAAATATGGTTCACAGGCACTACAAACCTATAGATGTAAGTTTTTTTTGGATGTAATAAACAGCTAGTGGATGTATATTATTGATGTAAACACAATAGAACTCAGTAATATAGAATGTTCAATATAAATGGATATATGAACCATGACAACACACAAATAATAGATTGAAGTATATTGACAGAGAACTCTTGAACAATAAGTTCATCAGGAACACCAAACCTGACATTTTTACAGAACCATGAATAGACATATACAATAATGTAACAATAATGTCAGGACATTAACATTTACATGCAGATCTCTTATACATAAGGACATTCGCTACCGTTTCACGATTCTTTTCCACATAACAGATTTTGTTCAAACTTTGTGTATCAGAAGACAACAAAAATGAAATAAAAATGGTAGGTCACCATGTTCGTTTTCATTTTATTTAAACTTTAGTAAGTCGTATGAATTCACTATTTTATAAATTCATATACTTCAATTTTCTAGTAAAAAATTGAAACTGAAGTTTTGAATGACTTATGATCGAAATAATGCATGAATTAAAAAATCAGGTCATTTTCAGTTAAAAGTGGATAACTTAAATTTTTTTTTATGAATTTCGGGTCAGATTTTCAGATATATTCTCCATTCAAAATGAGAAAAAAAATCATAGGTCACCATATTAGTTTTGGAATTATCCTGACTCTTATCATGGGGGGGGGCAATTAAGATAAACAATAACATTCATGTATGTCTATACATTATCACTTTTATCAAGAAGATTAGTAGAGTATTTCATCAATTAAAACAAAAAGATGTAAAAACAACAACATAAAATTGTACACAGCACATTGTACGTACGTGCACCTTTCCCATCAATACATGCTTTATATACATTTTCCGCCATTTAACGAAACGTCAAATGTTACATGACATCACATCAATTGTCTATAGACGTAAAAATCAATATTTTAGTCGGTGTACAGGTAAATTATGACCTATGAAAATGAACTGCCGCAAACGTCTATAAGTGCTATATTATCCCAACAAGAACTTGTTTTTGAAAAAGGTTACTTTAAGTATATCAGAGATTATTACTTTCAATGTAAAGGAATTTGAAAATACAAAAACTGTCATGTGACATGCATACATGATTACACCACCATTTGACCCGTAGTAGACAGTGTCATGTGACACAATAATACCTGCAGTATGTCACATAACACTGTGTCCTTTGTGGTATAATTATATCACATGACAATATCTACTAGTGGTATAATTATGTATTTGTGTCATATGACACTGCACATCTCCTGCTGGTATAATTATAATTGTGTAACATGACAATGTCTACTAGTGGTGTAATCATGTATTTGTGTCACATGACACTGTCTTCATAATTACATTATCACACCATCAGGAGACAGTGTCATGTGACATACATACATGATTATACCACTCTGAGACAGTGTCATGTGACATGACTATACCACCAGGAGACAGTGTAATGTGACATGACTATGTCACCCAGAGACAGTGTCATGTGACATTATCACCACCTGGAGACAGTATCATGTGACATACATTCATGATTACACCACCCGGAGACAGTGTCATGTGACATTATAATCACCTGGGGAGATTGTCATGTGACACACATACATCATTATACCACCTGGAGTGAGAGACGCATACAAAAATGTACATGATTGAACAATCAGAAAACACGTCTGTTTCTACAATTTTAATTTCAAACCTACAGTAAACTTTCCCAAAATATATGGTAAATTTATAGAATTCCAGAGGCTTGCCTGTATTACTTCTACAAAATGACTGAATTAGATAAAAGTTAAGGTTGTTTTGTGAACTAATCATGATGAATAGACTAAAAGATCTTCCCTGTAGAGATCTGCTTCATCTTCACCTAATACCAACAAATAGAAAACTTCTTCTGCTGTATGAATGCCTTCCAAATTGTTTTCCCAAGTCCCTGATTAACCAACATTGGTTAAGACAGCTGTCGCTTCTTCTTAAACATAATGAATTTTTCCAACACTAGAAAAAGGTCAGAATAATAAATACTTGATTAAAAGTCTGAAATAGACTGGCTTTGACTGATGATTGACTTAAAAAGGATAAATAGGAATTTAGTTCTAACAGAAACATAACAAACAAGCAGAGATTGTTACCATGGGCATCACACCAAACAACAAGAATGGTACAAATCTTTGTACAGATTTCCTGGATTTTGAATTATATATATTTTCCCATGTAAAACATGAATTTGTATTTAATAAGGAATGTTTAGGTATCCGGATAAAAGCTGCCACTGACAAAAGTTTCCCCGGTATGATAGGGGCGGACAAAACCTCCTATTGTTTTACTACCCCGGACAATAGCTCTCCCATTGTTTTTTTTGCACCCCGGACAAAGCTATCATAACGGTTGTAACGTTTGATCCAGGAAGCATATCTGAGCACTCATGTTCGTACATAACTGCATAAAAAAGATTTGATATTCTATCAGGGGTAACATTGATTTTTTCTGAATAAAGAGGTAATTCTGTGTCATCAAAACATATTCATTACCGACAATTTGATACATTTATTTTGAATTTATTGAATGAATAACATGATCAATGGGGGAGCTATTGTCCGGGGGAGCTTTTGTCCTACATTCGAATATTTAGATATTCTCTCCAATTTTTAATATCATTGTAAATTGCCACACCTACAGAGTTTGATCAGCATCTTTTAAGATTTAATGACTGCAGAATGTTACATCAAAATGTAACATTATTGACTTTTTTTGGATTGGTAAATGATTTAGCATTGCAGTTATGTAAATTGCATAACTTAATTTACAAAATTGTAAGAGCAATACAGGAAATAATGCGAAAATCAACAAAAAATATAGCTTTTTGAGCAGTTTCCATGGAAATATTATTTGAATATACAAATTCTGCATTAGCCAGTATCTTAAAGGTTGTTCATGCAAAAATTCTTGTGTGTGTTGACTTCTAAAAAAATGACCATTTTTCTAGAGGAAACCTGTGACCCACCTTGAGTAATAGACTGAAATATAGTAAACATTCCTTCATCAAAAATGTTGAATGGTTCTAGAAATTCGACTTTAATACAATAGCATCAAAAGACAAGCAACCAGGACCGTAATGTATTAAATATTCACTCTGATGTTTGTGCATTCTTTCAAGAACAAGTTGAGGACCAGAATTTGTAAAGATAGATATAAATATTTCATGGCTGGTAGGAAATCTAATCAGATAGAAAATACTGGCTTTCAATGATTTCCTGTAGCTCGGTGGTGGACAGAAACAAATGAATAATGGATAAACATTCTTTCAGCACAGAGATGATAAGTTTACAATGTTATCTAACTATATGAAGTCTTGTTCAACATGTTTGTACAGAAGATTATCATCAATATGATAAAACGGCAAACAGAACAGAAAACTATTCACAGGAGCAACTCATTAACTGAAGTGCTAACATTGCACTCCTTATTTAGTACTGCCCTGTATGGGTCACATTATGTGCTAACCATGTAGTCCCACGTTGGGTCACTCTCCGTGCTTTAACATTGTAATATCTACCTCCGTTGTCAAGTGGTTAAGGTTGCTGACTTCAAATCACTGTAACCTTTCACTGATGGAGGGTCGTGGGTTCGAGCCTAGCTTAATACAGACCATGACTCTTTTACGTGAGAAAGTAGGCAGTTGGTTATGGAGGATGTCCCCACTGGTTCTTCCCAGGATCGATGGTTAGGTGAGCTGTCTGCCTCATATGACTTTGACTGTTGAAAAGGGGTGTAAAACTCAATATAAACAAACATAACATTATGAGGTCAAATTGAGGTTGGGCTATATGGAATAGGAAAGTATCAAAGTGATGAATCAAATAGTAAAATCAGGTACAGAGAACAAACTGACAGACAAGTCGATCACTATAAAATTGCAGAATATAGTATTCGTACAATTAGTTAACAACTGTCTGTTCACTGCCTCAGTGACATATATTCACCATGAAGTGTCATGTTGCTAACTCTTATAGTTATGAGCTACATTTAAGTTTTTGCATGATGCAGACACTTAGATGCAGACGAAGCAGTGACCTCAATAGCTTAAGACTTTTTCTTTGAAAAACAGCCGAGCTAATATTGAAACAAGAGGGCCAAGATGACCCTATATCGTTCACATGACAATCATTGTTCACTCATTAAAACATTGGTTTGACGCCGGACAAAGACTGATCACAAAAGCTCACCCTGAGCACAAGTGCTCATGTGAGCTAAAAACAGGGAATCCACAATGTTAATAAAAGGAGTCTTGAACCAAAATACACATGGACAAGTGTTATCTAATAAAGAATTCTATCCCAAATGGGGAAAATGTATTGCATTAAGACCCGATCTCACTGACACAAGAGGAATATAACTCAATTGTGAGCAAGTATGGTGCCTTTGTAAGAGTTTAATCCTTCAAGACTTTAGCTAACAGAAAATCTATGAACTGTCTGAACAGAACATAGCAATAAAACGTAAATACTATAAGAGCAAACAATACAAAAATGTCTTATAGCTAACTGTGGTAAAAGTTAATTCAAATCAGATAAAATTGTCTACCAGAAGACAGAAGATAAATAATTATAGATGTAAACATAGACAATGCATGGCTTAAATAATAGATAGGAGCATGTATAAAAATGTCCATGTTAAGTGTTTGATGTTCATCCTACATACATACATATAACCATAAAATCTACAATCAACATTATAACCATGTAGAGATAGACCATCTAGAATTGTTGATGTATGATACTATACACATACATACATATAACCATATAATCAAATCCACAACCTTTTGTTCAGTAGCGCAGCATGGCATTACCACTAAACTAGACCACCAAGAATCCCTAGAAGTCATTGTAAGGTAAACTCGTAAAATCAGACATAAGCCAGGCACACAGCTACAAAATAATTTGATCTATACATAGCCTGATCAGTTAATACATTTACTGGCACCTTTGATGTTTCTAAGTTGTGTGCAAACCTGACTTTAGATTTATTGCCTCCATTATAACAGCTTTCAATAATGCAAGGAACGTGTGGGCAGAGCATGGTATCGTATGTACATTTGATGTATTTTAGAAATTCCAAACATCAGCATATCTTTCATTGCTCAAAGAATTCTATAAGACTTATTTTCAAAGGCAAACCCTTCATAATTATTTATGTGGTATTATAATCTATAAATGCATTCATTGATTTTTTCTGATATTGTTTTAAATGGGGCTATGAGTACAGAGCAATAATTCAACCGCATGGAAGAAACTAATTTCAAGCATCATTACAATAATTTATCCAAGCTGCATTCAGAACCAAGAGTGCCGTGAGAGGTGCATTATGCTCGTCTGTTCACCGCCACAGTGAGATCTATCCACCTATGAAGTTTCATATCACTTCTTCTTGTAGTTTCTGAGTTATGAGCTACATTGAAGTTTTTGCACAGACGCAGACGACACAGATGTCACAAAAGTGATCACAAAAGCCGAGCTTTAAAAACTCAAACCAATAGATATGTGGAGGTAATGTGTGTCATCAATACATGTCCTGAGAACTTTACCTTTATTACTGTACAAGAATCATACACCATTACAACTACACTACGAGAATATGATGCATAACAGGAGGAGGAAAATAATGTATCTGATGTGCGACTCAAACCCACAATCTCCTGCTTGCTAGTCAGATGCTCTACCAACATAGCAACATAATCAGACTGGAAAATATCCCAGCCAATTCAATAATACAATACTATATACAGTCAAACCTGTGTTAGGGGCCATCTATGAATAAGGGCCACCCTGTAAATAAAGGCTATTGTTTTAAAACCATGATTGATTTTAAAGGGAAAAATACCTTTGAATAAGGGCTTCCTGTCCATAAAGGGCATATTTCGATTTTCCCAAGGGTGGCCTTTGTTCACAGGTCTAACTGCTTATATATTATATACCATACTGCTACAGATGATATCAATTGAAGCTTCCATAAAAAAAACAGGCATAAAAAGTCATGCTCCATCTTAATTCTAAATTCATTAATCTCGGTAGAGAGATTTTCATGTCAAGAAAAAAAGTAATCCTTTATCCATGACGTATATTACAGTGTGAGCACTCAGGTTGGCTGTATTAAATAGATATAGAACAGTTTCTCTACAACTTGAACATGTAATGAACAGAAATGACAATGTCAAATGAACGGAAACTGAAGTAGGCCACCTAGACAGAAACTACAATGGTGTCACGAGATGTCCTCACGTAAGTCTTCAATTCCAACTTTTATCACAGAACGCATGCAATAAAGACTCTGTTTTTTTCTTTGTTTTTTTTCTCAAGGGAGCTGACCCATATAGTAATGAGGATAAAGATATTAATGTAGTAGTTTTTTCAGTGTTTTTTTTTTTATTAAATTATTCTTTTAGTGTTGACGTTAAATGTCCTAAGTGTGAACAATATTGCAGCTTAGGAGGAAGTCTTTAAACCAATAACACAATAGCAACCAAAAAAATCTCAAAACTACTTTATCAAAGGCCTGAAAGGAGATGAATTTGCGACGCAGGGATCTCGATACAAAATTTAAAACTGTATCAAAAATTTAAATACTGTTTATTCAATTAAATATTAATGTACAAGGATCATGTTGCCTGTTTAAAAAGAATTATTTCACCATATGAATTATCAAGGACTTATAACATATCCTTAATACCATAGAACTGGGTCTAGAAATCACGAAAATATACACCAATCGTGTTCATTTAAGATCTAATGTTATATAATTATATTATTATATATATAAGCAGCAAGCTGCAAGTTCTTAAACTCACAATAAGTACCTCTCGACATCACTCTGACTGCTGTTAGCTACAGTATATTTTTTATATCGTTCTTGATTTTAGACCCACATCGGCGTTTATTGAAAGAATATCAACTTTGCAATCACATACCATTTTAAGTTCCAAATAATCAATGACAGTTATATAAGAATGGCCTTAACACACAGAATGGTCTTTATTCGGAGGTGACCGTTCTACACAAGTTAGACTGTATCTTTCTACATGTAAATCACTGTGATATATGTAAAAAAAAGTGTTTTTTTTCAAATCCTTTTACCATCCCCGGTATTACTTATATAGCGGTGTGGTATATTGTATTTATAAATTGGCTGGGATATTCACAAGCCCGATTAGCTCAGTAAAAATGGTAGAGCAACTGACTTGCAAGCAGGAGGTACATGTAGCTGGTTCTAGCCCCGGATCGGGTACTTTATTTTTCTGTGTGACTAGCCTTGGAATCCTAGCAAATGGCTGGTTTAGTTTAAAGAGCATGTGGTATAAGTTGCGATTAATTACTTTGAATAAAAAGGAAGTAGAAATGAAGCAGTGTAATATATTCTATTTATAAATAGGCTGAGATATTCACCAGCTCAATAAGCTCAGTTGGAATAGCATTTGACTTGTAAGCAGGAGGTTGCGGGTTCGAGTCCCGCATCGGGTACATTTCTTTCTCCTCCTATTATAAGTAATGAGAGGGCTAAAACAGAGAGTAAGGTCTTCCACAACAAACAGAATCCTCTAGATGTGTATAAAAGTAGACTGTAATGATACTCTTCATGCTCCAAAGGTCATTTGGCTTACATTGACACATCAATCCTTTATTGTAATGTGGACAAGATTACACCCTCAGATAATCTTGGGAGATTTATTCAACTGTACAAAACTTTGTCCAACATTATTAATGATTGAATGGTGACCAATTGTCATTTTCAAGCATATGATACTTTCTGTAAGGGAGAATTTGCAATATCATCAGTAGCTGATAAAACAATAATCATCATCAGTAGATATAACAATTATCATCATCAGTAGATATTACAATTATCATCATCAGTAGATATTACAATTATCATCATCAATAGATATTACAATTATCATCATCAATAGATAAAACAATTATCATCATCAATAGATAAAACAATTATCATCATCAGTAGATATTACAATTATCATCAACAATAGATACATGATTATCATCATCAGTAGACATATGTTTATCATCATCAGTAGATATTATATAATTATTATCATCAATAGATACATGATTATCATCATCAGTAGACATATGTTTATCATCATCAGTAGATATAATAATTATTATCATCAATAGATACATGATTATCATCATCAGTAGATATAACAATTATCATCATCAATAGATATAACACTTATCATCATCAGTAGATTATATAATAATTATTATCATCAATAGATACAGGATTATCATCATCAGTAGATATAACAATTATCATCAGCAGTAGATATAACAATTATTATAATCATCAGTAGATATAACAACAATCATCATCATCAGTAGATATATGATTATCATCAGCAGTAGATATAAAATTGTCATCATCAGTAGATATAATTATCAGCAGCAGTAGATATAACAATTATCATTAGCAGCAGATACAAACATTGTCATCAGCAGCAATGATAATAAATACAGTGTACCTAATATCAATGGACAATATAACAAGTGTCTGCAGCAGATATCATCTATAAAAGAATGATGTAATACATCCAAATTATTTATATGGATATATGTAGATTGACAGGACAACCGTTCATAGCATTCAACCGAAATCATCATGTCACAGTAATTACTATGTCTATGTACTAATCATGTCCGTGTCACAGAATCAGTAATGACATGTTAACAGTCACATGTATCAGTGTGAGATGTGACACACAGGAGAGATGTGAAGATGTGAAGAGGAGACAGTGACACAGCAGCTCATCTCATAAATAAAGAGATTGTTACAATAATTTAAAGAATTGAGATCCCCCTACAGCAAAACCTTCCTTACATCTCCACAACAACAAGAGGACATGCGCCCTCTGGTGCCATACTGCAGAACAGACTACCTTGGATACACCTTCTTCCACTCAGCCATGTGACAGTGGAATACACCACCAGAGCACTGACAGCCTCAGCACCCAGCTTAGAGGCCTTCAAGGGGAGAATGGAAAGTACCTAACTCCAGATACAAACACAGTTTTAATCATTCACACATTTTGCGCAAGCCTCACCATGACTTTATACAGTTCACCAAGCACAATAATGCTCCAGAGAGAGCCTTGTGCTGCTAGAAGAAGAAGTCAATATTTACAACTCACCTCGAAATGCACATTTAGCAACGTAAGATTTCTTGTTTATAACATGTTCTCCATACTTCAAATGCAGAACCAAACTTTTCAGTTTAGTCTCAATTTTGCTCATGGTTCAGCTCTAATCCATATAGATCATCACAAAATATTATATAACCATATCAGTACACCCTACGTTGAACACAACTTCATGTTTTTTAAGCAAGTACAACATTAGATAATAGATTTGTGTATTGTACATGGACAAGTCCTATTTTTATCAATTCATTGTCACTTTTGTGTAAGTTTTTCTATAATAGAATCACTTTTCTAAACTTACACAATATACATCTTAAATCCATTGTCAAAACTGACAGTTAAGTCATTTTACTTCCAACTGAAATGTAATCCTCTCCAACAACAGAATGAGGAGAAATAAACGCTCAATCTAAATACGCAATAAATTTAATACATATGAACTTAATCATCTATTGAAAAAGATAAATAATAACACAATGACACAAAGTGAGAAAATCTCGAATGTCCGTACACACAGATCTACATAGAATTGTACAACCTACTTCCCAATCAAAACTTGTCTTACATTTAATGATCAGCACCCTATGGTGAAAACAGATTAAGAGCCGTCCCACTGTTCAAATCTTAAATTATAAATACAAACTGTAGTCTGTATATTCTAAAAGGTTTGAATGCCTATGTTAATTTTATTTAAATTTTCTGTGTAAATTTTTTTTCAATAAGAGACAGTGTGTTTTTTATATGATAAATCTTCATTAATAAACTATTGTACACACATAATTTAAATTCTGTTAAGAAAATAACATAATTATGCTAAGGCAGAAAACATATGACTAATATAACAATGAAAGTAAATTTATAGTAAAAACATGAATTTAAATAACAACCCACTAATTCGACCCTGTTCAAATCATTGACACACTATTGATACAATACTGTCACAATGGTTTATTCAAATTTCCGTTATCCAAATATATCTATTGTATGAACATTTCAATTCTTAAAGCTCAAATTCTCTCCACATGAAAACATACAGACTGTATTACACTGTCAAAATTTAGGGCAATCATACGTAATATGTGATAAATGAGTGAAATAATTGAAGGTTAATATACCAGATGAAAAAATTGCAACATAAATTACACAAATAAATGTGTTTCCATAGCAATAAATAAATAATAAGATTATTATTTATTTTCAGCATTTCCACAACTAATTGTAAACTAATCATTAATATGTAGAGTCATTAATTTAAGGTAATTCTAAAACAATTACATCAATAAATTCAAACATATTCAGTGTGTTATTAATGTTTATACTTTATATCATATTCAACTGGTTTGAATCATGATTTTGTGATATAATGCTGTTACTGTAATACTGGGAACATTTTTCTAGATATCCAACTAATAACTATAAATTAACTATCAGAACACTTAAAATGATATGATTTTATTAAATTTAGATGAAAAATAAAGATAATTATTAACAATCTCTGTATATTTTATTATAACCATTAATATTTTATTAGGATTAGTGAAAATCTAATCAATGTAATTATAACATAATTTTATTTATACTGTACATGTACATGAAATATTCATTTCACACGTTTTGATAGTATAGCATGAAAATTTGTCTGTTGTGTAACATAAACAATACTGTGATAAAAATATTGGTTAATTTTACTCATGATTTGATCGTGCATGAGAGGATGTATTTTTTTACCTTTTATTTACATACTTACTTGTATAGTGCGATTTTATTAACCTGTCAGAGCCGCATAATTTCCCGGTCAATGCCTTCAATTATTTTTAGCTTCGATGAATTTCGTAAGTGATGCGATTTTCTTCGATGTACTATGTAAAAATGTGGAATAAGAAATTTTCTAGCAGTAAAATAAACAAAAAATATTGACTAAAAATAAGTGCATTCAGCGACCGTGTAATTATTCAGCTTTGACAGTTTAATAAAATCGCACTATACTGAAAACAATATCTGAAATTCGCACAAATATATTTTTCGACCATGATTATTTAATAAATCGGTCAAGTGATCGCAAGCAATGTTTTAGGAATGGCCAAATGTAGTGACTTTAGCTAATTGTATCCTTAACCATATAATGGAATACCGTTTGATTAAAAAAAACATGTCAAAAACAGAAAGTGGTCTTTCTTCTGCACAATGTAAACATTCATCCTAACAGTAAAAAATATATTCTATTTTCATTTATTCATGTCCAAATATAGATGCTATAATATAAACATGAGAGGATGCCTGAGAATTATCAGCTCGAGCATAAAATGTTTTTTGAGGGATGGCGATTTTATAATATCCTCTCAGAAATGGGATTTTTCTTTTTTATAATCAGAAAAATAAAAACCTAGAAAGAAAGAGGATGATAATTGTTTGGTACTTATTTTGTAAAGAAATCATTGTGCAATGCTGAAGTATATTGTGACATCATAGCTTATATGGGATTAAATCTGTTACAAAACAGTTCAGGTAGAAAATCAGCCAATTAAAGTTAGAGTAGAATACTAGTATAATGAGAAGGTGATTAAACATAATTTAAAGTTAATAGGATATAACATACAGGAAATGAATTATGATTTATACCTGGTTAATATAGTGCAGATATTGCGCAATGAATTAGCAACATGCAATATGACAGTCTTACAGTATAATTAGGGAGAACAGGGAACATGTAACAATCAAACAGAGTTAATGATGGTTATGCACTTAAATACGTGTCTAAACACAATCTCATTAAGTTAAAGTCATCCCTCACAGCCTTGCTATGGTTAGTGTTCTGAACTTTTTATCTGGCGATTAGACTGTTTGTGACAGCAAGACACTTTTAGGAAACTGAACGATATTTCCATGTTGCAGTGCAAATCTATGTAAGTTCAGCTTCCATGAGTACTTTCAGTACTTTGTTTCCTATGGCCACCCCTGTACTAGAACATGGCCCTTCAATTATGGAACTGGCTGACCGGGAAGCCGAATAAGTAGGTTTATATACGAGCCCCTCAAACCATTTCTTGAATTCTGTATCAGTACTGACCAAATGATCACATGAGAACCTGTGCCATATGCCTAGAGGGTGCTTTTTTGCAAACTTCTGAATGCCTGTAGAACAAATTTAATGCTCTAAGAAATCAGCTAAGTACCAGTAGGTGGCCTAAGTGTATAATAAGGAGTGAACAAGAGCTCTAAATGAAACACATGGTGCATAATTCTTCTGACAGAATGGTGCTATACATGTCTCGGATGTGACCATTAAGTGATAGACTGCTCAAGGCAAAGCATGGAAAATTACTTAATTGCTGCTAATAGCTTAAGATAAAAGAGAGATTTTAAGTAAATATTTTATAATGAAAGTAACTAAACTCAGTCTGACTTTTAACTTTGAACAATGCTATAATTGGTCCTATCACATCTCACCTCAAATGTTTGATAATAATCTTCTTCAAAAACAACAATAATGTAGGATGAATCAATAATTCCACACTGATCTGAGCTCAGTCTTACCAATATACTTAACTATTAAACCATACAAACACAATTTTTGTAATCATCCCCAGCCAGTCAATCAAATATCAGCATAAATCCAGTCTGTATACTGTTATTGTAACCTTTGATCATAGGAGATGTAGGATATTCTACATGCATTATTGATGGATAAAAAATAACAATCTAGCTTGTCATTGTTTATGTGAGGTTTTACAACTAGGTTTTACAGGCTTATAGTTATATGAGTCTGCTAAATTAGACTAAATTGAGCCTGACAAGCTCTCAGAACAATACAAGAGCAAGCCATAAGAATATTACAAGAACAAGCTACATTTTGTATAAGAATAATACATGAACAAGCTATAAGAATAATACAAGAACAAACTATAAGAATATTACAAGAACAAGTTATAAGAATAATACAAGAACAAATTATAAGAACAATACAAGAACAAGCTATAAGAATAATACAAGAACAAGCTATAAGAACAATAGAAGAACAAGCTATAAGAGTAATACAAGAACAAACTATAAGAACAATACAAGAACAAGCTATAAGAATAATACAAGAACAAACTATAAGAGTAATACAAGAACAAGCTGTAAGAATAATACAAGAACAAGCTATAAGAATAATACAAGAACAAACTATAAGAACAGTACAAGAACAAGCTATAAGAACAAGCTGTAAGAATAATACAAGAACAAACTATAAGAGTAATACAAGAACAAGCTATAAGAATAATACAAGAACAAGTTATAAGAATAATACAAGAACAAGTTATAAGAATAATACAAGAACAAATTATAAGAACAATACAAGAACAAGCTATAAGAATAATACAAGAACAAGCTATAAGAACAATAGAAGAACAAGCTATAAGAGTAATACAAGAACAAACTATAAGAACAATACAAGAACAAGCTATAAGAATAATACAAGAACAAACTATAAGAGTAATACAAGAACAAGCTGTAAGAATAATACAAGAACAAACTATAAGAGTAATACAAGAACAAGCTATAAGAATAATACAAGAAAAGCTATAAGAACAATACAAGAACAAGCTGTAAGAATAATACAAGAACAAACTATAAGAGTAATACAAGAACAAGCTATAAGAATAATACAAGAACAAACTATAAGAACAATACAAGAACAAGCTATAAGAATAATACAAGAACAAGTCATAAGAAAAATACGAGAACAAGCTATAAGAATAATACAAGAACAAGTCATAAGAAAAATACAAGAACAAGCTATAATTAAGAACAATACAAGAACAAACTAGAAGAACAATCATATTATTGAACTTTCATTCATTACAGTGATGTGAATATCTCTACATTTGATTGGCTTCATGAAGAAATTCTGACATAAGATTTTTGTAGAATAGAGACAAGAGACCATTAGTTCCTATTTTAGATCAGTAACAATAAGATACATGCAGCATAAGGAAGTTGGGAAACTGACATTGAATATCACTAAGCATACACAAGCACCAGTCCTGGTCCCTCAGACATTAGAATAAGATGAATGTAACACAAAATACTACACAGTCATGGTTTACTTGAAGACAATAAGTTAAGATAAATAATCAGATAAACTCAAACTACTTGATAACTAGGATCAGGGATTTATTTTTTTCTAGATGAATTTTAGTCATGAGTACGACTTTATTCTAGTTTTTTGCGAGTACATGTATATAGTATAGTGTCTATTACTAGTTGGGTCAAACTGGCCATTTGATTGGCTAATGGTGTCTGTGATATCAGTCTTTTGATTGGTCAGTCATTATATTGACTACCGGTATTTGTCGCTTAACCTGTCATGTTTGACTGAATGTGTTTGTCTTCTCTTTTGTTATTAATACATGTGGTTGAAAGGTAAGAAGATATTTATGATATGCTAAATCAGAATGTTAAGATCAGGCATGCTCTGTGATGTAGACCGGCATAAAATTGGAAATGTTATTTGAAGTGGTTGTATCATAGCCAATTATAGCGAATTTGGTTGTATTTAAGGATATATTTTATTCGATTTTTTATGAAAAGACTAGTTCCACAAATGGTTATACCACTTTCACTTTCATCCATGAAAAAACTAACAACTAAATACATACAAAAAACCTAAACCAATGGTTCTTGTAATTTGTCAACATATAACGTTTCGTAACAGTTTTTCTTGTTCATCCTATTCAGGAAATGTTTAAACCTGTAACAGTGCAACAACAGAACTGAAGGTGAAAGTACAGGTCTTCTTTTTTCTTCTAAAGAATTACTTAAGAAAGAACAGCCTTGCATGTAATCAGAAAATGTCAAATACATCCTGGTAAGAATGTCTGTATATACACCTTCTTCTAGAAACTCCAGGCCCTGACAACATCAGTAGCACTCATGTAATTATAGAATTCAATTAGTGACAAAATAGAACTTTTATACAACAATGAAACAGTCCGACCTATCATAATGATTACCAGACAATATGGCTTAAGTGCTTCCCACTTTTTGGTACTAATACTAGTGAATGAATGATGTATTGCAAGTTTAATTCTTAATTTGATAAATTACTGTCAACTTTCATTGAAGTTTTAAAATACAGTTGAATCTTGTTATCTCATATTATTACCCCTCACTACCTGAGACCCATCATACCACCTCATTAGTCCAGATAAGGTTTGATTCATCATAGCACTGTTACATGACAATATAAAACTGGTATATACAGTTAACATTTCATTTCTCCAAGCATCATCAAGATATTTTATAGAAACAATTATCTGTTATTGTGAAAGATAAATAGCCTAACGAAACGATCACTTAATCAAGAAAAAAGGATAAATTAACTTAAACTACTTCCCACATAAAACTATATATCAATTAACTAGAATTTGATACAGATAAAATTTCGAATAATGACTTTATTCTGGGAGAAAATGAGATAGATTTCAAGTTTGTCTGTCACTTGTAACAAACTGAGAGTAATGAAATATTCTTGCATGATGTTTTAATGGTGCGTAGATGCAATGTATTATGATATCAAAGGTAATTCACTAATTTAGCCTTGTCGAAAAAAGGGCAAGTTGTCAAAATAACAGGAGCCATCTGAGAGTATACATGTAAGTTAAATAATAATATACATAAAATGTTGGTAACACTGCAATATACATAAATGTTGATGATACTAAATATAATATTACAATACATCAAATGCTAAAAATACTGAATCTAATAGTAAATACTGGATCTTGTCTGTGGTGAGACCTTTTGATAACCAATTTTTGGTATCAGTGTATCTTCACTCCAAGAAAAGAAACTACTATCCAATTTTCTGTGTCACTCTCTACTTTCTGTTATGAAGTAAATCAACTTCATTTTATAATCAAAGTACTGAAAGTACTCATAGAAACTGAACTTACATAGACTTGCATTGCAACATGGAATGGGAACTTAAGTTTAAGGCGTATGTAGAAAGAAAAACGTAGTACTATGGTCCGTATAAAAATTCATGCGCAGCGAGCCCGTGACAGCTATGGAAACCTGAACTATCTCCAGTTTCCAAATAGCAGATAAACAATCCCATTCCGGTGAACAACATTTCCTAGAAAACCAAAACAAATGCGTGTCACTGTCATCTAAAATAAGCATTATTTTCTTCCCTCATGTCCTTTATAAGGAAAGAAATAGTTGAAAGTGACACTTGATATCACCCTCCATTACAGGATTAAAATAATCACTCTTCATCATTTATTTTTGAAAAAAAAAGTCAAATCCTTTTTAATCACATAAAGCTGGAAATAAAAATAAAATCCTTCATGGTTTCATGAACTATATTGACAGAGTTCATGAGATGTTAATGACAATATACAGTTTAATGCAATAGATATTTACTACAGAAGCTGTCCGAATCCCCTCCTAACTCTACAGCCTTCATCTCCTCAAGTTCAAGGGCCCTCACATCATCTATAGCCTAGGGCTAAATAGTTTGAGCCCTCTGGAGATTTACACCATAATGAGTTGAAGACATCGATATTATTTTTACCCATTCTGAAGGTATTCATGAAAACATGAATTTTTCTTGAACAGTTCATGCATACTTCAAGAACAGTTTGTGAATACTTCATGAACAGTTCTTACATACTTCATGAACAGTTCTTACATACTTCAAGAACAGTTCTTACATACTTCAAGAACAGTTCATGCATACTTCATAAACAGTTCTTACATACTTCAAGAACAGTTCTTACATACTTCAAGAACAGTTCTTACATACTTCAAGAACAGTTCATGCATACTTCATAAACAGTTCTTACATACTTCATGAACAGTTCTTACATACTTCAAGAACAGTTCATGCATACTTCATGAACAGTTCTTACATACTTCATGAACAGTTCTTACATACTTCAAGAACAGTTCATGCATACTTCATAAACAGTTCATGCATACTTCAAGAACAGTTCGTGAATACTTCATGAACAGTTCTTACATACTTCATGAACAGTTCTTGCATACTTCATGAACAGTTCATTACATATGAATTACTATTTGACTGGGATAAGTCCATACAACCTATAAATTGAGAATAAGGCAAAATTCTTGTAGGATACAAGATAAGCACTGGTACAGAATTCTAGAAAATGTTAAAGTTGACGACCCGTCTGTGTATACAACTATAATATTGTTGTAAAACCCAAACAGTTTATTTACTTATTTTCTTATCGACTAAAAAATCTTGTACAGCATTTATATGTCCAGAAGACTTATTTTATTTAGAGAACCATCTAAATCATATAACATGCAGTCTATCCTTAGGGTATCGTAACATCATTTTAGAATTGAACATAGAGAATGTTGTATGGCCAAAAAATGCACTAACTGTACCCCAATGGATTCTCGGTAAAATTTGAAATAATTTATATTATAAATTTTCTATCATTGTTCTACAAATCATTTGTTTCCCTTACTAAGCGAGTATTGTTTAAGAATTAAACTGCCTGATTTCTGTAAGTTGTTGCTGTAAACAATGTTTATTGTAATTACAGTGTGTTGATTTTGTCAGTAAAACAGAGAAATATCTCAAGCAGATATTTGTCTTCAATTACAGCTTTTAAAGTATCATTTTTCTTTAGATTTTAATTTTGGTAAACATGCAACTATTATATAACAAGATGTCGGAACAAGGATAAAGAAATACAATATTGAGATGTTCATTTACACTGGATTGTTTTGTTTGTTTATGTTGAGTTTTATGCTCCTTTTTAACAGTCATCACTTTGATACTTTCCTATTCCATATGGCCCAACCTCAATTTGATCTTATAATGTTATGTTTGTTTCATTAAGTTTTACACCCCTTTTCAACAGTCAGAGTCATATGAGGCAGTCAGCTCACCTAACCATCGTTCCTGTGAAAAACCAGTACTAGACTCCTGTCTTACGTAAGCAACTGCCTACTTTCTCACATAAAGAGACATGGTCGGTAGCTGGGCTCAAACCCACAACCCTCTATCAGTGAAAGGTTACAATGATTTGAAGTCAGCGACCTTAACCACTCGACTGCGAAGGCGGGTTTACACTGGATTAGATATTAATGATCATGAAAAGGTATATTGTTGATCATTGTAAATCATTCATTAATATATTTTCACAAGGAATAAATATATTTATACTCAGCAATGGAACATAGAAATAAATGAATAATCTAGATCGAGTACATATATTTTATTTGCAAAGTTTGGCTTCAAACCCTATCTTAAAATAATTGATATCCCAAAATACAGGCATGCTTCTCAAAATTGATAATGTCAAGTCATCGTTTAGAAATTGGAAGATGGAATAAACCTAATAAAAAACCTAGAAATGAATTAAGGAAGTGTAGATTTTGTAAATCTCTTGAAGATGAATTTTACTTTTGTTTTAGAATGTCAATTATTCTCAAACATTCGAAATAATTACATCAGGAAATATATATTATTGGAGAAGAACAAATATACGAAAATTGATCAAACTTAAATCTTATCTGAAAATGAAACAATATTTAAACAACTTTCTGTATGTATTCATAAATGTTTTAAAATGCGTGATGATGCCCTGTGTCCATTATCTAAAACGTGTTTACCACTTTTCTTTTCAATCAAATGGAATATGGTTAATTCTTTATTTCTTTTTTCACATACATTATCATTTAAGACCCACTATTACAGCTAATTATTATTACTATCTATCACCAGTTCATCATCTCTTAAATCTGTTATTGTTAAAGCCCCATTAGCATTTTGGTTGTTAAAATTAAAGTAGGTATTATTTTACCTAGAAAGATATCTATCAGTGAATATGACTTTTACTTACAATAAAAATATTCCGAAATTTTCGTTTTATTTATATTGCAAGTAAAAGTCATTTTGCACTGATAATAGTTTTGTCTTGCTGGATTTTCTCTTTTAATTTTTCTCCTTAAGTTCAAGCCCCATTAGCTTTTTAATTTTAGTAATACAAAACAATAGATGTAATGATAGTAAAATATAAGAAATATATTTATTTGCCCTAAAACATATTTACAAAATGCCTTTCTTTAGCCACATCTCGTAGAAATGTTGTCTGACGTGTTTTCTTATTTTTTGCAATATCATTAATTTGTGATTAAAATATTAAACCCTTCCTCCAAATCAGCATTATTCTTCAAAGTACTGAAAGTACTCATGGAAACTGAACATACATAGACTTGCACTGCAACATAGTCCTTGAAACAGGAACTAGTTTAACCAATTGCACGGCGGATGTAGACAAATGAGGTACTTTGGTCCGCATCAAAATTCATGCATGCTACGGCTACAGAAAGCTGATCTATCATTTACTTTCCAGAAATCTAAAGACTAAAGCAATAAGAATAATTACACTGAAGACACAAAGTGAATGGCATCATCTCAAGTAAATTACTTAGTACTGGGATTGTGAAGAGGACACTAGAACCGGACGAAAATGTCTGAACAACTGTTACACCTGATGTAATGATTGAAGTTTTTTTAACATTTCCAAATAATGTTGAACTCTACACATGGCCTGGTGTCCATGTGCTATGGAAGTAAATTACTTAGTACTTGAATTGTGAAGAGAACACTAGAACCGGATGAAAATGTCTGAACAACCATACAGTGGATGTAATGATTGAATTTTTTTTTAACATTTCCAAATAATGTTGAACTTACACATGGTTTGGAGTCCACTTGAGCAATGCGGTCATGCAATATTATCATAAAATGCATGCGACTAATTTATTTCAAAAGAACACAACAGGTCAATGTTGAATGCAAATAAATAATCTTGCGGCAACAATGCTTTTCTAACGTCATTTATAAAGAGAAATGTAGACAAAAAATAGACATTATGATAACAGTATCTGTTATTATATGCAAAAGACCTCGATATTTTATCCATATTACACCAATTGGCCCAAAAACATAGACTGAGTCTCGTTCATAGACTGCTGTATATATATATTATTATACATATGTATTTTTATATTATGTAAGTGCATCAATGCTTCAGAGTGGGCCCTGCACTTTACTGGGAAGAAGATCTGTAAATGGAAAAACTTAAATCAAAGTACTGAAAGTACTCACAGAAACTGAACTTACACAGACTTGCACTGCAACATGGAACAAGAACTAACCTAACAATCACAAGGTGAATGTAGAAAAACATAGTATTTTAATCTGCATCAAAATTCATGCCTGCTGAGTGAGGGATGGCTATGGAATTTTGAACTACCGTATATTTCAGTAGTTTCCAAAAATGAGACAAATTTATTGTGATGATGACTTTTATGTTGTCAATAATCCACAGAGAATATGCAGTGTAATATTGTTTCTGAGTAGCAAAATGTTTCACAAATTAATGATATACAACAATGTCTAAACTTTTTACAAAGACCTGATCTCAGAATTACTTTCTTTTAACTAAAAAACCAGCAGCCTCATCAATAGTCTAATTTTCTAATTTCTAAACGTGCCTGAATTAGCTTTGATTTATGCACAAATTTTCAACAGCATCAAGTTTCAACTCTGATAGCATAACACTGTTTTTCAATTCAGGCCTGATTTTTTGTCTGATATTGATTGCAGCTACTGCTCATATTTGTTTCATCCCAAGCATATCTTTTAGTAGCTGTTTTTCCATCATATTAAATCTAAGCAAACACCAAATTTATATGTCAATATGTATAAACATGCATACATCTCAATATCATTTGATTGATTTTACAAGCCATTAAATTGAAGACCAGTGATTGGACACAATTAGAATATCAAAAACAATAATAAAAGGTTGCAGATACTATTTAATGGCAAACAAATACTATATTTATACAAAATGTTTACAAACTGTTCCCAATCAATAATTATGATTCATTTGATATCCATTAAATACCAAACTGGTCACACATGGAATATTTACATAATGTAAAATAATATTTTTCGGATTCGAAAGTTAACAGTTCTCACAATTAGCAACAGAACTTATAAACATTACATGAAAATCAATCTAAAACTAAATGAAGTTTGAATTTCCCTCAGGACTTGTGCTTAACAAGCGTACGTACAGTACAAGAGATTCAGGAAACAATTTTAATACCATACGAAATGACAAAATTTGAATACCTTGTAATGCTCTTATTATTCAAACATCTGTTTGACATTTAATATGAAGAAATGGTCATCATCCACACCTAACTAAGTTCATTCTGTCCAGAATATTTTTAAAAAGATTAATCTGTCAGGTATTAGGAGGAATAACTGTATAAAAGAACAAAAAGTGTGATATCATTTATGTACAGTGCAACCTTTTCAAAGGAACACCCTTTGGGAGCATCACAGCTAAGTGGTACAGAATGTTGTTGCTCAAGAGAGGGCCACTATGGAGAGGTTGCACTGTATGTCATTATAAATGTATCTTCTAATAATTATTAAGTGTTTTAACTAAAAGTGTTGCTGTTATGATTTTTAGATGATTAACCAATCTTGGTTTCATGAATGGAGTTAATTAAATTTATTGTTTTCAACTCATTTCATGAATTCTTTGATTTAAATCACATGGTTTACCATTACGTAACGTGTTCCAAACTAAGGTTTGGAATCAAGCAGCATTATTTAAAGTGGGACAAATAAAATATGACACGACTTTTTAACACTTTCCCTACTGTTTGCCATAAATCACTACATATGAAGGTTTGAAACTACAATTCTATTGAATTGCCATTTTCAGATTCATACAAAAAACTCATGTCATACAGAAAATCAATGGAAATGTTTTGCAGCTTGTTCAATATTAAGTCTAGATTTTAAAAGAATCATTGCATAACATCTGAGTATTTTTAAATGTCTAAAATGGAATTTAAATAGAGTTCCACATCTCATGTTTCAGTCATGTGACAAAACTGAAACATTGAAATAAAATGTCAATTGCTGAGGGAAAGCCAAACAACATGCATAATACATTAGAACAAATCAGCCAGTTTCTTCTGACTAAGTTCTGTAGTCAAGCTGGGGGGGGGGGGGAAACAAGTTTAAGTACCTGCCTCTTGATACCCACACTCTTATATACTGGTTTTTAACAAACTTCAAAGGACCTTAACTCTTGATAAAATCAGAAAATGTAAACTAAGCATAATTTCCAACCAACCATCTACGTGAATTGAAAGACAACCAACAAACATATTTTATTGAAATTTGTCAGAACTTTTAGAAATAATGCAATTGATTATTGGCACAAAATTTGTGTCAGAGAAATTAAAGGTAATTCACATCTTATGCATAAGTTTATAGATTTAGAACAAATGTTACCTAAGTAATGATACAGGGTGTCCCAAAAGAAAGGTAACACTTTCATACATGTTTAATGTCCTGCAGATGGATACATAATATATATATATATAGGTATGTATATCAAAGATGTAAGTTAGATTGGGGTTAGAAAAATCACTGGTCCTGAATGGGGATTGAACCTGGGACCTTTGCGTCAGGTCACTAAGTGAGTCAACAGAACAGCAAGAGTGTTGGAAGTGGCTTCCATGACTAAAATCCTATATAATTATTCCTAATCGAAATTTTACTTTCATTTAATTGTACATCACATTTAAGTCCAAAGAATGTATAAGTTTTAGGGTTCGCACAAACAAAAAGGACTGGCAATTGCCTCAGCTAAATTCAGGGCCTTTTTTGCTTCTATAACAGAGGCCAAAATTTGGTGACTTCCCAATTGAAAAAAGGCTCTTTTTTTCCTGATTTGGGTAGAGAAATTCTCAAAAATAAAATGCTATCCTAACTCAGTTGTCCAGACTTCTCCAATATTGGTAAAAAATCGGGGAAAATGGCCCTGAAATTGAATTATGATAGTCAAGCATTAAACCTTGGTAATGGATCTATTATGCTTTCATACAGGGTCAGTTAATAACTTAAACAATGATCTCTATATAATTATTCAGGAAATAATTGAAGGGTCAATTTACTACTGGTTTCAATCAATAAAAGAAATCAACTAAATTACCCATTTGAGGGATATATAGACAGTGGATGTGTAGGTCTGCTATAAATGAATTATAAATATTCCACAAAATAATCCTTTGAGTATTATAACTGTATTATTGTCTTTGTGGGCATAAACCAAGTAAATACCTTAAATGGTCAACATTGTGTATATGTATAGTTCACGGCCTTCATTATCAAAAAGTACATAAATTTAAAGAAATAAAAGCAATAATCACCAGAGCATAGTGTGGACTTCTCTGGTGATATTTTCATACAAAATTCCACAATAAAGCATCTTTCATGTGAAATGTTCTTATATAGTCAGCATGATTTCGCTACTAAGTTAAAGTTTAATTTGTCCAAAAGTTGACATACTGTATTGGAATTTTAGTTATTTATGAAACGAACGTGAGATTACCATAATGTAATAACAATTTACGGTTACACAATTTTTATTCAAAACAAATTCTGAATTTGCATTTAAAAAAGAAAATACATGAACATGTATTACAATTTCTGCTACTTGTATTTTATAAGATATATATATAGAGACTTGTGGTGACTTGTACTGACATAGAATTTTAGAAATGCTGCATTTAAGTGAGAAAAAATAAAATACTACAAAATCATCATACAATAAAAGGGAAAATTTCATATTCAAGTTATTTCATTTTGCATTGTAGATTATAAAAATTATCTTGAAATATTAACAGAAAAAAAATACAACATTTATTCAATTTCTAATTAGGAAACTTTCGCTATGCAGTTCTCACAGAGCACCAGGAAATGTAAGGAATGTTATTATTTGTAAGAAGAATATTGTGAACAGTAATATCACTACATTGTAGCTGATAGACTGAACATCACAGACATGCAAGTGTTACTTTTGCATACATTAAATTTTGATATTTCTTGAGATTGAATAAAATAATGAAAATACTGAATGGGACTTCAGTGGTGAATGATTCCAAGAAGTACATATCTGCTACATTAATATACAAGAGATACCTACAGCAACAACACTGTGCTGCTGAGGTGTTGGAGACAAACAGAACTGTTAGTCAAATACGCTAATTCCCCTTGAACATATTTCTACCAGATGATGCCTCTGCCCAGCCTTTGGTCATACATTTAAATACAACAACAAGGATATAATTATAGACTGAGTGTAGTTGTAATGGTGCACCATTTGAAACAATGATCTTTTACTGATGAAGATTATAAATCTTTAATAAACAAACAAACACTTAAAATGAAGTCATAGTGAAGATTTTTATTTCCAATTTTTAGGAATATTTTTTAATTCAAGAATATTTGTTCACACACAATTTATGATAGAATTTACTTTTGTACATATTTATTATATCCATAAAAGAGGTTTGAAAGTAATTCTCATATGTGTAAAGGTGATATAAAGGCTCACTGGTTGGGGCACTCATTGACTTGAATACATGTATATGGAATCCATAAAAAATGTTTTTTGAAATAAACATTTTTACTTACTTACAAGATTATACTGAGCTGTCAATCTCAAAGTTTGTTTTTTCTTACAACATATTTCCTTTCAAAGTTTTATACAGATTTTAGCCTGTTAACAACACTAATGAAAATTAAACAATTTTATGATGTATGATGAATTTTATAATTTTCCAATGAGATTAATTATGTCTGTTTTCAATGAAAGCAATAATAGCGTTTTCTCATGATAAATTCATCAATCACATTTTTGTCATCAAAGAACTTTTAAATTGATAACATTGGATAAATGGAACAAAATATGTAACTATGGCAATGTTATAGCATACCTCTAAATGAGACTTTCGCGAGTCTGTCAGCTCGTCCCAGTAAATTCTCAGCATACTTTAAATGCAGCACTAGAGCCATTTTATAAAAGTTTAAAACATTCCGACACAACTATAATGTTCACATAAGATACAGTCTACAACAATAATTCTCAATCCATTATTTTGAATACATTTTCACTCTTGCATACAAATATCTTGTTGCTTTAAAAACAGCTTTTATATTCCACCGGATGACATAGATTCACATGTTCGACTGATCGGAAAACACAGTACTATGTTTTCACATCATTTCCTAGTACAGAGTTTCCCTCTTTCTTCATCCAAGCTTCCAGGAGATACTGATTCTACCAATAAAGGCAAGTTATGGTAATTCCTATAGCTGGTTTCAATGAGGACACTGTACATTCCATTTTATCAATAAACGCAAAAATTTGCTATTATAGTCAAAAGTAAATGAGGACAAGCCGATACGGATCTTAGTTTTAACAATAGGATGACAGAAATATTATAACATTTATGATTACAAACGAGATATTAATTGATGATCAACCATAACCCAAGTCACACAATGCTTAAGTATTACAATAGTAACATTATCATACTGTCATGCCTGTGCTTTCTATTTTCTACCCACACCATATATGGTAGAGCACAATGCTAACTGGCATGTATATATAACAACAAATTAACATCGGTGGTTTTTCCCCCTTAGGGATATGGAACAATTGGTTTGGTTTGCACAATTTTACAGAGAAATTATCATTATATGAAGCACTTCTGAAGACGCCTAAGGAATACTTGTCACCTTCAATATTGGATCACACCATAATGTACAGTACATCACATCATATTCCACACAGTCAATCAAACATATCACAAACAAAATGCATTAAGGGAGAATGATAATATCACGAAAAATCAATAAACTACAATAAAAATGAATATTTGATTTACAATTTTAAATATCAGCCATTCATTGAACATATAAGTTATTGTCAATAAAGCATAGATTGACTGTAATTGATTTTTCCCATGAATCATATTCATCATAAAACATATCCACATCTGTTAATACAGACAATATACTTTATCAATCTTCAACAGTAAATTCTGGATTATGTACCTTTGCCAGTATTATGGTGTTATAAAGATACAAGACTGTAGAATATAAAGATCCGTTCAACCAACGATCTGAATTTTAAACCATCTATGAAAATAGAAAAACATCCAGTAAATCGATTATGTAATATGTACAAACACACATGATTTTAAACCTGGATAAAACTGTATACAGTTATTTCAGGGGCATTTAATTGTGGAACAGTCAAAAACTGTGATCCCAAAGTGGATGGGTTACTTTCAAACTGTTACACCGAGTGTGATTACACCCAGTCAATGCTCATCTTCATGCTGTTAAGCCTAGTGATTTGTTTGTTCGTACCATTTCCCAGCACAGGGGTGCCGTAGACAAATTCACAACATGACCAGACAGATCTGTAACAGTCGTAGGCACTGCATGCACGGCGACAATACAATGCTTGCATCGTGATCTCACAGGTCACACAGTGTCAGTAGCTTGTGTGGCCACTGCAA
The DNA here is from genome assembly GCA_964023205.1 of Lutraria lutraria. Classification (NCBI taxonomy): domain Eukaryota; kingdom Metazoa; phylum Mollusca; class Bivalvia; order Venerida; family Mactridae; genus Lutraria; species Lutraria lutraria. The sequence goes on from OZ026838.1 coordinate 10,678,079, forward strand.
GGCTGATGTGAACTGGGCTTTTAATACCATATAACTTAAAACAATCATGTTTAAGAGATCAAAAATGATCATAGACAGGTTTAGCAAATTACTTAAATGCACAACTATTTAATACTGTCCAAAAATATTCACTCAAAGTATTTTTTTATATTGAAAAAAAAATACATTGACACTTATGTACATTCTGTACAAATTAAACACTATGAAGCAATGTCTAGAATGAACCATCATTGTCTTGTAGATTAATGCATTAATACACAAAAATCTGGATCTTTGTACATGTATTGCTGTTTATATTGCCTGGTAAATATTGATTTAACTCTTTCAGCAAAAATCATTTCTTGTCCATTCCATCATGTTATACTTTCATGAAAACGAATTCTGAATAAAAGATTGATTCATTGTCAATGTATTTGATTAATTCAACAAAGTCCATCAATTTTGTCATATTGTAAGTGCATCAACGGATGGAGTGTTTCACTCTATAATGGTGCAAAGTGTCAGACAATAAATATCGCCACAATTAAAAAACAAACATCAATTACACTCAATGCACATACCATTGAATTTATAGAATTTTAATGCATTAATTTTAGACTTGAACAACTTTAATGGCATGTTATTTACTTTCCATGTATTTCATTTATAGATTCATCTTATTGATTGATCTTTTTTATACATAAAGAATTTGGTTACAAGTATTTGGATACAGTAGGGGACCTCAATGGCTGATGGATTACAATGGTCTCTGACTAGAAATCACTCACTCCTGATGTACCACTGTGAGAATAGGGGACCTTGATGGCTGATAGATTACAATGGTCTCTGACTAATAATCACTTACTCCTGATGTACCACAGTGTATAAGAATCCCTGCCCTGACCAGACAATTTTTTGGAGGAAGCTTAAAGTTTGTGTTTCATCTCAAGTTTATATATCAGTTGATTTATACAATGTTAGTTCAGTGGTACAAGAGCAAAGTACACTAACAAGAGAGAGTATATCAAAAGCTCAGGAAATCCCTCATTATATCAAAGTACTGAAAGTACTCATGGAAACTGAACTTGCATAGAACTTGCATAAACTAATTTAACAATTGTATGCATTGCGGATGTATAAAAAGTTAAAAACGTAGTACTTTGGTCCCCATCAAAATTCACGGCACTGAGTGAGTGATGGCTATGGAAAGCTGAACTATTGTTTAAGAAATAAGTCGGGTTGGCTAAGATATCTTCAACATATCTATGGTGTAATAGGAGGAAAACAATGTACCTGATCATGGGGCTCAAACCCCTGACCTCCTGCTTGCAAGTCAGATGCTCTACCAACTGAGGTACAATAGATACTGAATTATTAGTTTAAAAACAGAAGAGATCCTAATCATTGCTGTTTTGCCTTCAGATGAATGATTATAAACATTCTGTGAAGTTTACTTTTTGAGCTGACAGTCTTGTAGTTTGAAAAAGTATCAAATGATTTGTATGGAAAAAACAACTGCACAGTTGAACATGGCAATTGCTCAATACAACACATCAAAGCTGAATTAATAGATATTGACATTTTCCTGCTCAATGAATATTAAACTGTGCTAGTTTAACAATTCATACACATGTGCATGTTTGAAACACATCTATACACTACAGTTACAAACTGTAGGCAAGAGATATTTGAGTGACATTGTCACAACAGAACATAATGTGTATTGATCGTGTAGAAATTTGAGCTTTCCACAGGTTAGGCTTACTGTCTCCTGGGTCTCATTAAACAAGTCACTGCTGGTGGTGAAATGCTATTAAATAATGCATCAGCCAGCACTCATATCTATAATTGATTTTTAGGAGCATATTTGACCAAACTTGAACATCGATATATAGACACAAAAGTGCTTACGATTATACCAAATCTATTTAACTTATTTGGTGTATCTTTAATATCTTAACAAGATAAGAGAACATTAATGTGGGAGAACAAAAAGATCTAGACAATTTTCATTTCTTTAAGAGCTTTCAAAGCTTTTCATCTATGTAAGACAAATATGAAATATCACAAGCCTAATTATATTTTAATATAAAAAAAAATTCATCTTCTCTTATCAATTTTTTATGAACAGTTTTGGGAATGAATATTCCTCAAATAGTTAACATTCTGTCCAGTTATGTCCTCAACATATTCTAACAGTAATTTCAACTTGTCCCGAGTCAATTTCTGCATGTAAATACGAGCTGATAAGTGGATTTGTCAAAGCACTGATTAAATAACAGAAGATGTTTAATAAACGTTTCTAATATTGTTTTGCTGTGGATAGTTTGTGCTATAATTACCTTCTTGATAGTATGTTTTGTTATAAGAACATTAGAATCACTTAAGACAACAGGAACAGGGCTGTGACTTAGCTGATCATGTGTAAAATTTCAGGAAAGTGTCTTATTTACTGTTTGAGCTCATGAACAGTACAAAAACAAGTGAATGACATCATTCAGCTGATGTAAATAATATCTTACTTAACAACACAATACTGAATCTGCCTGAGACAGCTAATTAGATAGCTAATGACATCAAACTAGGAAAATTAGAACAAAAATTGTCACCAAGAGAACATTAAAGCGACTTAAGACCAAAAAACACAAACTGAACTTCTTTAAACTAATTATATCAGTGTAAGATAAAATAATTTGAACTAACTTGCAATCAGAACTCTCACATGTGTGTAAAAATTAGTTAATTGTTATCACACACGTAAGATAATATCTATTACTAGAAATGTGTCAGAAATTGTTCCAATTTATTTCAAAATCCAATCATGCATGAAATAGTAATGAGCCGGACAAGAATATACACTTTCACTATATCCATAATAATATGCAGAAACTTTGAACGTCCACTGTGACCTTGACCTTTGAGCAAGTGACACAGTTGATGCGCATGGCACGTTGTCTTGATATGCTGGACATTTGTGCCAGTTTATTTCAAAATCAAATAATGCATGACAGAGTTATAAGCCTGACACAAACATATACATATAATGCTTTAAGTGTCGACTGTGACCTTGACCTTTGAGCAAGTGACACAGTTTTTGCACATGGCACGTTGTCTTGATATGCTGGACATTTGTGCCAGTTTATTTCAAAATCAAATAATGCATGACAGAGTTATAAGCCTGACACAAACATATACATATAATGCTTTAAGTGTCGACTGTGACCTTGACCTTTGAGCAAGTGACACAGTTGATGCGCATGGCACGTTGTCTTGATATGCTGGACATTTGTGCCAGTTTATTTCAAAATCAAATAATGCATGACAGAGTTATAAGCCTGACACAAACATATACATATAATGCTTTAAGTGTCGACTGTGACCTTGACCTTTGAGCAAGTGACACAGTTTTTGCGCATGACACATTGTGTTGTTATGCTGAACAATTGTGCCAAATTATTTCAAAATCCAATCATGCATGACAAAGTTATGAGCCGGACATGAAAATTCCGTAACACACACACACACACACACACACGCGCACACACCAACGGACAGGGTAAACACTATATGCCATTAATTCATGACATAAATAAAATTACAGATAACATATTGTATGTGGATTATATTTGACAATATGTATGTGATATCAGAAACGTTGTATGGAGATAAAAACATTGTACATGGATGATATTACATGTACATAACTTTGTATGATGATGAAATCAGATATCATTGCATGTAGATAATATCAGATATCATTGTATGCAGCTAATATTAGATATCATTGTTTGTAGATAATATAAGATATCATTGTATGTAGATAATAATAGATAACAAGTATGTAGATAATATCAGATATCATTGTATGTAGATAATATTAGATATCAATAGCCAATTTGTATGTAGATATTATTAGATAACATTGTGATGCAGATAATATTAGATATCATTGTATGCAGCTAACATTAAATAACAAGAATGTGGATAATATCAGATATCATTGTATGTAGATAATATTAGATATCATTGTATGTAGATAATATTAGATATCATTGTATGTAGATAATATAAGATAACATTGTGATGCAGATAACATTAGATATCATTGTAAGTAGATAATATATCATTGTGATGTAGAAAATAACAGATAACATTGTAAGTAGATGAATACATGATCTTGAAAAGTTTTATTGATAACCAATACTTACAAACACTGACTGCAATTTAGATAAATAATTAATGAAACTTGTCTAATTGTTTATCAATGGATAATTATACACCAATTAAAACACATTATTTTACCATATATGGTAATGATGACACTTTCATTGTCTCATCAGTAATAGGTTGTATTGTCAAGTTTACTAGAGGGCCTGTGTTTAAATTGTGCTAAGTAAGGAAAAATCAATGCTTTCTCAACCATTTCATGCCATCCCCTCTGGCTACCAATCCTTTGTCACCACCTCATCTTCAAAGTGTATCAAGATAGTCAATCAGTCAATATAGTTATTTTTTTTACAGTACAACTCTACAGAGCAGCCCTCTTTTCAACAATGATTTCCTTTCAACAACAGTATGTTGTTTCCCACTGCACAATTAAGGAAGTATGGGACCTTTCCTTAACGTCATGGGTCAAAAATTTTCTCTGATTGTTCTGAAATTTTGTACAATGTTAGTACAGCATGTTCTTCGATTTTTGTTCATTTTATTTTTTCTGTTTCTGCCCTGTTTCCTAGCAATGCCACGTCAAATGTCAGCTGTGCAAAATCGACGTTTTACATGCATAATTGGTTCAAACATACCGCTATTGTAATTTTAGATACACCAACTTCAAGCTCTCTATCTGTGGAATAAGCTCGTGTAAGTTTTAATAGGGTTTTGTCGTCATTATTTTCCTGGCAGAACATTAAGAACTAAAAATATGTCCGTTTTTTCACCCCCAACTACATTCCAGTGTACTTTTGGTAAATGAAAGTCTAGATTCAATCAACTAATGAATCACATATTAATTTTGTGGAGATGTTAACAAGAAATTATAAAATGCAAAAAAATAAGATGTCACTGTGCATTATTTTTCACAAAATTGCAATATAGTTAAGTTCAAACATCATGAATATCGTTGTTGAAATTGTTACGTCGTGCTAATATTCAGCTTATTTTTATAACGTCAGCCTACAACTAGCTTGACGTAACACTTTAAACAACGATATTCATGAAGTCCAAACTTTACTATACTGCAATTTTATGAAATTTTTTCAGAACAATTGGAGAAAATTCGATTTTTGACTCATAACGTCAAGGAAAGGTCGCATACTACCTTAAACTATTAATTCAACCTCTCTAGAGCAAAACCTCTCAACAACGCCATAATTGTGCTACTCACAAATGATGTTGCTTTGGAGATGTTGCTGTATTGTACCTGATTTTAACATCACACCAACAGCGATGGTTATTTAACAACATTTCCAGCATAAACAGGGAATGTAGACCCCTGGCTTACAACTGGCTAGAGCCATAAACAGGGAATGTAGACTCCTGGCTTACAACTGGCTAGAACCATAAACAGGGAAGGTAGACAGACCCCTGGCTTACAACTGGCTTGAGCCATAAACCGGGAAGGTAGACCCCTGGCTTACAACTGGCTAGTACCATAAACAGGTAATGTAGACCCCTGGCTTACAACTGGCTAGAACCATAAACAGGGAATGTAAACCCCTGGCTTACAACTGGCTAGAACCATAAACAGGGAAGGTAGACCCCCCTGGCTTACAACTGGCTAGAACCATAAACAGGGAAGGTAGACCCCTGGCTTAAACTGGCTAGAGCCATAAACAGGGAATGTAGACCCCTGGCTTACAACTGGCTAGAACCATAAACAGGGAATGTAGACCCCTGGCTTACAACTGGCTAGAACCATAAACAGGGAAGGTAGACCTCTGGCTTTCAACTGGCTTGAGCCATAAACAGGGAATGTAGACCCCTGTCTTACAACTGGCTAGAACCATAAACAGGGAAGGTAGACCTCTGGCTTACAACTGGCTAGAGCCATAAACAGGGAATGTAGACCCCTGCCTTACAACTGGCTAGAGCCATAAACAGGGAATGTAGAATGTAGACCCCTGCCTTACAACTGGCTAGAACCATAAACAGGGAATGTAGATCCCTGCCTTACAACTGGCTAGAACCATAAACAGGGAAGGTAGACCCCTGGCTTACAACTGGCTTGAGCCATAAACAGGGAAGGTAGACCCCTGGCTTACAACTGGCTAGTACCATAAACAGGGGATGTAGACCCTTGGCTTACAACTGGCTAGAACCATAAACAGGGAATGTAAACCCCTTGCTTACAACTGGCTAGAGCCATAAACAGGGAATGTAGACCCCTGGCTTACTACTGGCTAGAACCATCGACCTTCTGTACACCAGCTTCCGCATATGTGAACAATGGTCACTTGACCACATTATAACTAAGGACCAATCCAGACAATTGGAATAAATACTGGTGCAAAATATGTTCTATAAAAATAATAATTGAATATATTCCAACATATCTCTCTAAATGGAACCTGAAGTAGCAAAAGTTATTTCATTCAAGTAGAAACATCTCCAGGGCATCATACATAACCTAATTACAGTCTAATCAATAACATTTCCATCGAATGTTTTAGATGTAGATTTCCACAAGGTAAGCTGAATGGTATATTTACATATATAAGATCAAATATGCCACGTATTTCAATAACTTTAGAAGCTTGATTGCTTCTTAAAAGTGAACTACTGTATTTTCATTTATTTTCGTTGGGCTTAATTTTCACGTTTTTTATTAAAATGGCGATTTCCTGGGGACATAAATTCGTGGATTTTGATATTTGAAAAGAAATGCATTATCTCTGCATTTAAATTTGTGTGGATTATATTTCGTGGATGAGCCGACCCACAAAATTAAATCCCCAACCAAAATTAATGATTCACCAGTAAATCATCTAGCACTAAATGATAGTATCTGAATATACACAGACACATAGAAACTGACTTAAATCACAGAGGCTCCCTCACGAAACAGAATGTCTGAAGTTTGTCTGAAATCAGCTGAATGAATGCTGAAATAATGCTGAATACAGTCTTACAGAAATATTGATGACTGAATTATTGCTGAACAACCATATCAAGCATCTGAACACTGAAAGCTGAACAGCGATGACAAAGTTCAGACCTGTTTCAGTCAAGGAAATATGTCCGAAGAAAAACTGAAAAAAGTCCAACAGGTTCAGACATAAGGTTCAGTCTTTTTTCAGCTTCAGCAAATGTCTTAAGAAATACTAAAACACGAGGACTATGATGGCCCTATAATCGCTCACAAGTAAAACAACCCTTGGAGACAAACATTTTTCATTTTTTTCTTTTATGTGCCTATCTCAAATCAAGTAAACCCCAGGGCAGGGCCAATTTTTAACGCAGGGCCATAATATGACTAATATGGCAGATGTCCAAAGGACCAAGCCTCATCCAAATTTCTCAGCTCTAGTCATTGTAGAATTGGACAAGAAGATTTTTTTAATTTTCCCATAATAAATTATATGTTGATATGAATTTAAGTTGTCCCCGGGGGCTGAACCAATATTGACCCTATTGTCCTAACTAGAACAAACTTGGTATAGAAGTCCATTGGACAATTCAACATACCAAATATCTAAGCTCCAGGCCAAGTGGTTTCAGACAATAATTTATTTAAAAAGTTTTTCCTATTGGTTACCATGGCAACCAGAGTTTAAATTTTTTTTTCTTCAAACAGCTGTGTAGAGCTTCAACCAAGGAACACCCCCGTCAAGTTTCGTTGAAATGGGCCAACTGCCTAAGAAGCCCATGTTCTTTAAAACAAATGTTGACCAACAGGCGACAGACATCACATGATCACAATAGCTCATCTTGAGCACTTTGAGCCAACCAATAAATACCACAGCCCCATTTCTTCAAGCACAGGAAGGGTGCATAACTAGAACTTTACAAAAGTGCCCTACAATTACTAAAATATGACAAAAACATGAATCATGTCAAGTCATGACATTTTATCTCACAAAAATATATGCTGGGATGAGAATAAAGTTTTGTAAAAATACTCATAAAAATAAACCAGAGAAAAAAGTGAACTACTTAAGTTTTTCAACTTACTTGATATATCTTGACTTAAAACATGGGTACTACAACGCTTTTTAATCAGGTGTTTGTGAAACACCAATGCCCCCGACAGGGCAAATGGATAGTTGACCTTTGACCTATTGATAGACCTTATCAACAGGGGCCATCTACCTATGTGACCAACCTTCAAACCAAGTCATGACCTAGGGCCAAAACAGTCGAATTGGCCGTACAAGGTTTGATTATCAACGAAATAGAAAGATAGACATGAGCCATCCAATATACCCCCGTTTCTTCGAAAAGGGGGTAACTAGAACTTGAAAAAAGAATCCTACAGTTATAAAAATATGACAAAAACATAAATACATATCATATCAATTCAAGACATTTTACTTAACAGAAATAACTACTGGGATAAGAAGAAAGTTTTGTAAAACTGAGGAAAAATCAACTACCTAAGTTTTTAAAGTTATTTTGTATATCTTAAGTTAAAACAAGGGTACTAAAACACCATCGTATACTAAGAGACAAATGATGGCAAACACTTGTAAGCTATGAGAAAGGACATTAAAATCAAGCAGGAGGGTTCTAGCAAGATACAGTCAAGCCCATTGCAAGTGGCAACCTCAGAACAAAGCCACCCTGTCAATAATGGTCATTCTTTACAAAGCTGTTATTGATTATTTAGAACAAAATGATGACCTAATGAAGGCCACCTGTCATTAAAGGTCACGTTTTGCCCTTCGTGATGGTGGCCTTTGTTTACATGTTTGGCTGTCACTATGTAAACAGACAAACTAAGAGTTTGTTACACTCAGAACAGAATATCTGGCAAAATTACAAAAAAACATCAAGCTAAGATTCGGGGCAGAGGACAGTGAAATGTTAATGGATTTGTGTTTGGTGCTGGAACCTTCAGTTGTAAGAATATCAGATCAGAAGCAATCATGGAATGCTCTAGAAAATGTTAAGACGTCAGTATGGGAAAGTCAAAGAGATGAAGATTGTTCATGGTGATCTTCATGAGGAAACCAAAGTGGTACATAAGTTGTTAGACAAGAACAAGTTTTCACAGCAGTGGCAAAGATTGAGAGGTATGATCTGTGGCTCATACAAAAACATAACACTGCAGAACCTCTGTATAAAAGGCATTACAATGCACAAAGATCTCACAGAGGTTGTAAAGTTATGTAGGGTAGCCCTTTGCTTATTTGTAGGGGTCATCAATCTATATGTGAGGATCAACCTCCAAACCAAGTCTAAAGACCTAAGGCCAAATTGCTCACTTAGTAATTTGGCGGACAAGGTTAGACTATCAAGGAACAAAAAGACCGACACATGAGCCAACCAATAAATACCGGTACCCCATTTCTTCGAGGGCAGGAAGGGTGCATAACTAGAACTTTACAAAAGTGCCCTACAATTACTAAAATATGACAAAAATATAAATCAAGTCAAGTCATGACATTTTATCTCACAAAATTATGCTGGGATGAGAATAAAGTTTTGTAAAAATACTCATAAAAATAAACCAGAGAAAAAAGTGAACTACTTAAGTTTTTCAAGTTACTTGATATATCTTGACTTAAAACATGGGTACTACAACGCTTTTTAATCAGGTGTTTGTGAAACACCAATGCCCCCGAAAGGGCAAATGGATAGTTGACCTTTGACCTATTGATAGACCTTATCAACAGGGGCCATCTACCTATGTGACCAACCTTCAAACCAAGTCATGACCTAGGGCCAAAACAGTCGAATTGGCCGTACAAGGTTTGATTATCAACGAAACAGAAAGACAGACATGAGCCATCCAATATACCCCCGTTTCTTCGAAAAGGGGGCATAACTAGAACTTGAAAAAAGAATCCTACAATTATAAAAATATGACAAAAACATAGAACATGGTGGCCTTTGTTTACAGGTTTGGCTGTAACTATATAAACAGACAAACTAAGAGTTTGTTACACTCAGAACAGAACATCTGGCCAAATTACAGAAAAATAACAAGCTAAGATTCCGGGCAGAGGACAGTGAAATGTTTACGAATTTGTGTTTGGTGCTGGAACCTTCAGTTGTAAGAATATCAGATCAGAAAGAATCATGGAATGCTCTAGAAAATGTTAAGACGTCAGTATGGGAAAGTCAAAGAGATGAAGATTGTTCATGGTGATCTTCATGAGGAAACCAAAGTGGTACATAAGTTGTTAGACAAGAACAAGTTTTCACAGCAGTGGCAAAGATTGAGAGGTATGATCTGTGGCTCATACAAAAACATAACACTGCAGAACCTCTGTATAAAAGGCATTACAATGCACAAAGATCTCACAGAGGTTGTAAAGTTATGTAGGGTAGCCCTTTGCTTATTTGTAGGGGTCATCAATCTATATGTGAGGATCAACCTCCAAACCAAGTCTAAAGACCTAAGGCCAAATTGCTCACTTAGTAATTTGGCGGACAAGGTTAGACTATCAAGGAACAAAAAGACCGACACATGAGCCAACCAATAAATACCGGTACCCCATTTCTTCGAGGGCAGGAAGGGTGCATAACTAGAACTTTACAAAAGTGCCCTACAATTACTAAAATATGACAAAAATATAAATCAAGTCAAGTCATGACATTTTATCTCACAAAACTATGCTGGGATGAGAATAAAGTTTTGTAAAAATACTCATAAAAATAAACCAGAGAAAAAAGTGAACTACTTAAGTTTTTCAAGTTACTTGATATATCTTGACTTAAAACATGGGTACTACAACGCTTTTTAATCAGGTGTTTGTGAAACACCAATACCCCCGAAAGGGCAAATGGATAGTTGACCTTTGACCTATTGATAGACCTTATCAACAGGGGCCATCTACCTATGTGACCAACCTTCAAACCAAGTCATGACCTAGGGCCAAAACAGTCGAATTGGCCGTACAAGGTTTGATTATCAACGAAACAGAAAGACAGACATGAGCCATCCAATATACCCCCGTTTCTTCGAAAAGGGGGCATAACTAGAACTTGAAAAAAGAATCCTACAATTATAAAAATATGACAAAAACATAGAACATGGTGGCCTTTGTTTACAGGTTTGGCTGTAACTATATAAACAGACAAACTAAGAGTTTGTTACACTCAGAACAGAACATCTGGCCAAATTACAGAAAAATAACAAGCTAAGATTCCGGGCAGAGGACAGTGAAATGTTTACGGATTTGTGTTTGGTGCTGGAACCTTCAGTTGTAAGAATATCAGATCAGAAAGAATCACGGAATGCTCTAGAAAATGTTAAGACGTCGGTATGGGAAAGACAAAGAGATGAAGATTGTTCATGGTGATCTTCATGAGGAAACCAAAGTGGTACATAAGTTGTTAGGCAAGAACAAGTTTTCACAGCAATGGCAAAGATTGAGAGGTATGATCTGTGGCTCATACAAAAACCTAACACTGCAGAACCTCTGTATAAAAGGCATTACAATGCACAAAAGATCTCACAGAGGTTGTAAAGTTATGTAGGGTAGCCCTTTGCTTATTAGTAGGGGTCATCAATCTATATGTGAGGATCAACCTCCAAACCAAGTCTAAAGACCTAAGGCCAAATTGCTCACTTAGTAATTCGGCGGACAAGGTTAGACTATCAAGGAACAGAAAGACCGAGACATGAGCCAACCAATAAATACCGGTACCCCATTTCTTCAAGCACAGGAAGGGTGCATAACTAGAACTTTACAAAAGTGCCCAATAATTACTAAAATATGACAAAAATATAAATCAAGTCAAGTCATGACATTTTATCTGACAGAAATAAAATTATGCTGGGATGAGAATAAAGTTTTGTAAAAATACTCATAAAAATAAACCAGAGAAAAAAGTGAACTATTTAAGTTTTTCAAGTTACTTGATATATCTTGACTTAAAACATGGCTACTACAACGCTTTTTAATCAGGTGTTTGTGAAACACCATTGCCCCCGAAAGGGCAAATGGATAGTTGACCTTTGACCTATTGATAGACCTTATCAACAGGGGCCATCTACCTATGTGACCAACCTTCAAACCAAGTCATGACCTAGGGCCAAAACAGTCGAATTGGCCATACAAGGTTTGATTATCAACGAAACAGAAAGACAGACATGAGCCATCCAATATACCCCCGTTTCTTCGAAAAGGGGGCATAACTAGAATTTGAAAAAAGAATCCTACAATTATAAAAATATGACAAAAACATAGAACATGGTGGCCTTTGTTTACAGGATTGGCTGTAACTATATAAACAGACAAACTAAGAGTTTGTTACACTCAGAACAGAACATCTGGCCAAATTACAGAAAAATATCAAGCTAAGATTCCGGGCAGAGGACAGTGAAATGTTTATGGATTTGTGTTTGGTGCTGGAACCTTCAGTTGTAAGAATATCAGATCAGAAAGAATCACGGAATGCTCTAGAAAATGTTAAGACGTCGGTATGGGAAAGACAAAGAGATGAAGATTGTTCATGGGTGATCTTCATGAGGAAACCAAAGTGGTACATAAGTTGTTAGGCAAGAACAAGTTTTCACAGCAGTGGCAAAGATTGAGAGGTATGATCTGTGGCTCATACAAAAACCAAACACTGCAGAACCTCTGTATTAAAGGCATTACAATGCACAAAGATCTCACAGAGGTTGTAAAGTTATGTAGGGTAGCCCTTTGCTTATTTGTAGGGGTTATCAATCTATATGTGAGGATCAACCTCCAAACCAAGTCCAAAGACCTAAGGCCAAATTGCTCACTTAGTAATTTGGCGGACAAGGTTAGACTATCAAGGAACAGAAAGACCGAGACATGAGCCAACCAATAAATACTGGTACCCCATTTCTTCGAGGGCAGGAAGGGTGCATAACTAGAACTTTACAAAAGTGCCCTACAATTACTAAAATATGACAAAAATATAAATCAAGTCAAGTCATGACATTTTATCTGACAGAAATAAAATTATGCTGGGATGAGAATAAAGTTTTGTAAAAATACTCATAAAAATAAACCAGAGAAAAAAGTGAACTATTTAAGTTTTTCAAGTTACTTGATATATCTTGAGTTAAAACATGGCTACTACAACGCTTTTTAATCAGGTGTTTGTGAAACACCATTGCCCCCGAAAGGGCAAATGGATAGTTGACCTTTGACCTATTGATAGACCTTATCAACAGGGGCCATCTACCTATGTGACCAACCTTCAAACCAAGTCATGACCTAGGGCCAAAACAGTCGAATTGGCCATACAAGGTTTGATTATCAACGAAACAGAAAGACAGACATGAGCCATCCAATATACCACTGTTTCTTCGAAAAGGGGGCATAACTAGAATTTGAAAAAAGAATCCTACAATTATAAAAATATGACAAAAACATAGAACATGGTGGCCTTTGTTTACAGGATTGGCTGTAACTATATAAACAGACAAACTAAGAGTTTGTTACACTCAGAACAGAACATCTGGCCAAATTACAGAAAAATATCAAGCTAAGATTCCGGGCAGAGGACAGTGAAATGTTTATGGATTTGTGTTTGGTGCTGGAACCTTCAGTTGTAAGAATATCAGATCAGAAAGAATCACGGAATGCTCTAGAAAATGTTAAGACGTCGGTATGGGAAAGACAAAGAGATGAAGATTGTTCATGGGTGATCTTCATGAGGAAACCAAAGTGGTACATAAGTTGTTAGGCAAGAACAAGTTTTCACAGCAGTGGCAAAGATTGAGAGGTATGATCTGTGGCTCATACAAAAACCAAACACTGCAGAACCTCTGTATAAAAGGCATTACAATGCACAAAGATCTCACAGAGGTTGTAAAGTTATGTAGGGTAGCCCTTTGCTTATTTGTAGGGGTTATCAATCTATATGTGAGGATCAACCTCCAAACCAAGTCCAAAGACCTAAGGCCAAATTGCTCACTTAGTAATTTGGCGGACAAGGTTAGACTATCAAGGAACAGAAAGACCGAGACATGAGCCAACCAATAAATACTGGTACCCCATTTCTTCGAGGGCAGGAAGGGTGCATAACTAGAACTTTACAAAAGTGCCCTACAATTACTAAAATATGACAAAAATATAAATCAAGTCAAGTCATGACATTTTATCTGACAGAAATAAAATTATGCTGGGATGAGAATAAAGTTTTGTAAAAATACTCATAAAAATAAACCAGAGAAAAAAGTGAACTATTTAAGTTTTTCAAGTTACTTGATATATCTTGAGTTAAAACATGGCTACTACAACGCTTTTTAATCAGGTGTTTGTGAAACACCATTGCCCCCGAAAGGGCAAATGGATAGTTGACCTTTGACCTATTGATAGACCTTATCAACAGGGGCCATCTACCTATGTGACCAACCTTCAAACCAAGTCATGACCTAGGGCCAAAACAGTCGAATTGGCCATACAAGGTTTGATTATCAACGAAACAGAAAGACAGACATGAGCCATCCAATATACCACCGTTTCTTCGAAAAGGGGGCATAACTAGAATTTGAAAAAAGAATCCTACAATTATAAAAATATGACAAAAACATAGAACATGGTGGCCTTTGTTTACAGGATTGGCTGTAACTATATAAACAGACAAACTAAGAGTTTGTTACACTCAGAACAGAACATCTGGCCAAATTACAGAAAAATATCAAGCTAAGATTCCGGGCAGAGGACAGTGAAATGTTTATGGATTTGTGTTTGGTGCTGGAACCTTCAGTTGTAAGAATATCAGATCAGAAAGAATCACGGAATGCTCTAGAAAATGTTAAGAAGTCGGTATGGGAAAGACAAAGAGATTAAGATTGTTCATGGGTGATCTTCATGAGGAAACCAAAGTGGTACATAAGTTGTTAGACAAGAACAAGTTTTCACAGCAGTGGCAAAGATTGAGAGGTATGATCTGTGGCTCATACAAAAACCAAACACTGCAGAACCTCTGTATAAAAGGCATTACAATGCACAAAGATCTCACAGAGGTTGTAAAGTTATGTAGGGTAGCCCTTTGCTTATTTGTAGGGGTTATCAATCTATATGTGAGGATCAACCTCCAAACCAAGTCCAAAGACCTAAGGCCAAATTGCTCACTTAGTAATTTGGCGGACAAGGTTAGACTATCAAGGAACAGAAAGACCGAGACATGAGCCAACCAATAAATACTGGTACCCCATTTCTTCGAGGGCAGGAAGGGTGCATAACTAGAACTTTACAAAAGTGCCCCACAATTACTAAAATATGACAAAAACATAAATCAAGTCATGACATTTTATCTCACAGAAATAAAATTATGCTGGGATGAGAATAAAGTTTTGAAAAAATACTCATAAAAATAAACCAGAGAAAAAAGTGAACTACTTAAGTTTTTAAAGTTACTTGATATATCTTGAGTTAGAACATGGGTACTACAACGCTTTTTAATCAGGTGTTTGTGAAACACCAATGCCCCCGAAAGGGCAAATGGATAGTTGACCTTTGACCTATTGATAGACCTTATCAACAGGGGCCATCTACCTATGTGACCAACCTTCAAACCAAGTCATGACCTAGGGCCAAAACAGTCGAATTGGCCGTACAAGGTTTGATTATCAACGAAATAGAAAGACAGACATGAGCCATCCAATATACCCCCGTTTCTTCGAAAAGGGGGCATAACTAGAACTTGAAAAAAGAATCCTACAATTATAAAAATATGACAAAAACATAGAACATGGTAGCCTTTGTTTACAGGATTGGCTATAACTATATAAACAGACAAACTAAGAGTTTGTTACACTCAGAACAGAACATCTGGCCAAATTACAGAAAAATATCAAGCTAAGATTCCGGGCAGAGGACAGTGAAATGTTTATGGATTTGTGTTTGGTGCTGGAACCTTCAGTTGTAAGAATATCAGATCAGAAAGTATCACCGAATGCTCTAGAAAATGTTAAGAAGTCGGTATGGGAAAGACAAAGAGATGAAGATTGTTCATGGTGATCTTCATGAGGAAACCAAAGTGGTACATAAGTTGTTAGGCAAGAACAAGTTTTCACAGCAGTGGCAAAGATTGAGAGGTATGATCTGTGCCTCATACAAAAACCTTACACTGCAGAACCTCTGTATAAAAGGCATTACAATGCACAAAGATCTCACAGAGGTTGTAAAGTTATGTAGGGTAGCCCTTTGCTTATTAGTAGGGGTCATCAATCTATATGTGAGGATCAACCTCCAAACCAAGTCTAAAGACCTAAGGCCAAATTGCTCACTTAGTAATTCGGCGGACAAGGTTAGACTATCAAGGAACAGAAAGACCGAGACATGAGCCAACCAATAAATACCGGTACCCCATTTCTTCAAGCACAGGAAGGGTGCATAACTAGAACTTTACAAAAGTGCCCAATAATTACTAAAATATGACAAAAATATTAATCAAGTCAAGTCATCACATTTTATCTGACAGAAATAAAATTATGCTGTGATGAGAATAAAGTTTTGTAAAAATACTCATAAAAATAAACCAGAGAAAAAAGTGAACTATTTAAGTTTTTCAAGTTACTTGATATATCTTGAGTTAAAACATGGCTACTACAACGCTTTTTAATCAGGTGTTTGTGAAACACCATTGCCCCCGAAAGGGCAAATGGATAGTTGACCTTTGACCTATTGATAGACCTTATCAACAGGGGCCATCTACCTATGTGACCAACCTTCAAACCAAGTCATGACCTAGGGCCAAAACAGTCGAATTGGCCATACAAGGTTTGATTATCAACGAAACAGAAAGACAGACATGAGCCATCCAATATACCCCCGTTTCTTCGAAAAGGGGGCATAACTAGAATTTGAAAAAAGAATCCTACAATTATAAAAATATGACAAAAACATAGAACATGGTGGCCTTTGTTTACAGGATTGGCTGTAACTATATAAACAGACAAACTAAGAGTTTGTTACACTCAGAACAGAACATCTGGCCAAATTACAGAAAAATATCAAGCTAAGATTCCGGGCAGAGGACAGTGAAATGTTTATGGATTTGTGTTTGGTGCTGGAACCTTCAGTTGTAAGAATATCAGATCAGAAAGAATTACGGAATGCTCTAGAAAATATTAAGACGTCGGTATGGGAAAGACAAAGAGATTAAGATTGTTCATGGGTGATCTTCATGAGGAAACCAAAGTGGTACATAAGTTGTTAGGCAAGAACAAGTTTTCACAGCAGTGGCAAAGATTGAGAGGTATGATCTGTGGCTCATACAAAAACCAAACACTGCAGAACCTCTGTATAAAAGGCATTACAATGCACAAAGATCTCACAGAGGTTGTAAAGTTATGTAGGGTAGCCCTTTGCTTATTTGTAGGGGTTATCAATCTATATGTGAGGATCAACCTCCAAACCAAGTCCAAAGACCTAAGGCCAAATTGCTCACTTAGTAATTTGGCGGACAAGGTTAGACTATCAAGGAACAGAAAGACCGAGACATGAGCCAACCAATAAATACTGGTACCCCATTTCTTCGAGGGCAGGAAGGGTGCATAACTAGAACTTTACAAAAGTGCCCTACAATTACTAAAATATGACAAAAACATAAATCAAGTCATGACATTTTATCTCACAGAAATAAAATTATGCTGGGATGAGAATAAAGTTTTGAAAAAATACTCATAAAATAAACCAGAGAAAAAAGTGAACTACTTAAGTTTTTAAAGTTACTTGATATATCTTGAGTTAGAACATGGGTACTACAACGCTTTTTAATCAGGTGTTTGTGAAACACCAATGCCCCCGAAAGGGCAAATGGATAGTTGACCTTTGACCTATTGATAGACCTTATCAACAGGGGCCATCTACCTATGTGACCAACCTTCAAACCAAGTCATGACCTAGGGCCAAAACAGTCGAATTGGCCGTACAAGGTTTGATTATCAACGAAATAGAAAGACAGACATGAGCAATCCAATATACCCCCGTTTCTTCGAAAAGGGGGCATAACTAGAACTTGAAAAAAGAATCCTACAATTATAAAAATATGACAAAAACATAGAACATGGTAGCCTTTGTTTACAGGATTGGCTATAACTATATAAACAGACAAACTAAGAGTTTGTTACACTCAGAACAGAACATCTGGCCAAATTACAGAAAAATATCAAGCTAAGATTCCGGGCAGAGGACAGTGAAATGTTTACAGATTTGTGTTTGGTGCTGGAACCTTCAGTTGTAAGAATATCAGATCAGAAAGTATCACCGAATGCTCTAGAAAATGTTAAGAAGTCGGTATGGGAAAGACAAAGAGATGAAGATTGTTCATGGTGATCTTCATGAGGAAACCAAAGTGGTACATAAGTTGTTAGGCAAGAACAAGTTTTCACAGCAGTGGCAAAGATTGAGAGGTATGATCTGTGCCTCATACAAAAACCTAACACTGCAGAACCTCTGTATAAAAGGCATTACAATGCACAAAGATCTCACAGAGGTTGTAAAGTTATGTAGGGTAGCCCTTTGCTTATTAGTAGGGGTCATCAATCTATATGTGAGGATCAACCTCCAAACCAAGTCTAAAGACCTAAGGCCAAATTGCTCACTTAGTAATTCGGCGGACAAGGTTAGACTATCAAGGAACAGAAAGACCGAGACATGAGCCAACCAATAAATACCGGTACCCCATTTCTTCAAGCACAGGAAGGGTGCATAACTAGAACTTTACAAAAGTGCCCAATAATTACTAAAATATGACAAAAATATAAATCAAGTCAAGTCATGACATTTTATCTGACAGAAATAAAATTATGCTGGGATGAGAATAAAGTTTTGTAAAAATACTCATAAAAATAAACCAGAGAAAAAAGTGAACTATTTAAGTTTTTCAAGTTACTTGATATATCTTGAGTTAAAACATGGCTACTACAACGCTTTTTAATCAGGTGTTTGTGAAACACCATTGCCCCCGAAAGGGCAAATGGATAGTTGACCTTTGACCTATTGATAGACCTTATCAACAGGGGCCATCTACCTATGTGACCAACCTTCAAACCAAGTCATGACCTAGGGCCAAAACAGTCGAATTGGCCATACAAGGTTTGATTATCAACGAAACAGAAAGACAGACATGAGCCATCCAATATACCCCCGTTTCTTCGAAAAGGGGGCATAACTAGAACTTGAAAAAAGAATCCTACAATTATAAAAATATGACAAAAACATAGAACATGGTAGCCTTTGTTTACAGGATTGGCTATAACTATATAAACAGACAAACTAAGAGTTTGTTACACTCAGAACAGAACATCTGGCCAAATTACAGAAAAATATCAAGCTAAGATTCCGGGCAGAGGACAGTGAAATGTTTACAGATTTGTGTTTGGTGCTGGAACCTTCAGTTGTAAGAATATCAGATCAGAAAGTATCACCGAATGCTCTAGAAAATGTTAAGACGTCGGTATGGGAAAGACAAAGAGATGAAGATTGTTCATGGTGATCTTCATGAGGAAACCAAAGTGGTACATAAGTTGTTAGGCAAGAACAAGTTTTCACAGCAGTGGCAAAGATTGAGAGGTATGATCTGTGCCTCATACAAAAACCTAACACTGCAGAACCTCTGTATAAAAGGCATTACAATGCACAAAGATCTCACAGAGGTTGTAAAGTTATGTAGGGTAGCCCTTTGCTTATTAGTAGGGGTCATCAATCTATATGTGAGGATCAACCTCCAAACCAAGTCTAAAGACCTAAGGCCAAATTGCTCACTTAGTAATTCGGCGGACAAGGTTAGACTATCAAGGAACAGAAAGACCGAGACATGAGCCAACCAATAAATACCGGTACCCCATTTCTTCAAGCACAGGAAGGGTGCATAACTAGAACTTTACAAAAGTGCCCAATAATTACTAAAATATGACAAAAATATAAATCAAGTCAAGTCATGACATTTTATCTGACAGAAATAAAATTATGCTGGGATGAGAATAAAGTTTTGTAAAAATACTCATAAAAATAAACCAGAGAAAAAAGTGAACTATTTAAGTTTTTCAAGTTACTTGATATATCTTGAGTTAAAACATGGCTACTACAACGCTTTTTAATCAGGTGTTTGTGAAACACCATTGCCCCCGAAAGGGCAAATGGATAGTTGACCTTTGACCTATTGATAGACCTTATCAACAGGGGCCATCTACCTATGTGACCAACCTTCAAACCAAGTCATGACCTAGGGCCAAAACAGTCGAATTGGCCATACAAGGTTTGATTATCAACGAAACAGAAAGACAGACATGAGCCATCCAATATACCCCCGTTTCTTCGAAAAGGGGGCATAACTAGAATTTGAAAAAAGAATCCTACAATTATAAAAATATGACAAAAACATAGAACATGGTAGCCTTTGTTTACAGGATTGGCTATAACTATATAAACAGACAAACTAAGAGTTTGTTACACTCAGAACAGAACATCTGGCCAAATTACAGAAAAATATCAAGCTAAGATTCTGGGCAGAGGACAGTGAAATGTTTATGGATTTGTGTTTGGTGCTGGAACCTTCAGTTGTAAGAATATCAGATCAGAAAGAATCACGGAATGCTCTAGAAAATGTTAAGACGTCGGTATGGGAAAGACAAAGAGATTAAGATTGTTCATGGGTGATCTTCATGAGGAAACCAAAGTGGTACATAAGTTGTTAGGCAAGAACAAGTTTTCACAGCAGTGGCAAAGATTGAGAGGTATGATCTGTGCCTCATACAAAAACCTAACACTGCAGAACCTCTGTATAAAAGGCATTACAATGCACAAAGATCTCACAGAGGTTGTAAAGTTATGTAGGGTAGCCCTTTGCTTATTAGTAGGGGTCATCAATCTATATGTGAGGATCAACCTCCAAACCAAGTCTAAAGACCTAAGGCCAAATTGCTCACTTAGTAATTCGGCGGACAAGGTTAGACTATCAAGGAACAGAAAGACCAAGACATGAGCCAACCAATAAATACCGGTACCCCATTTCTTCAAGCACAGGAAGGGTGCATAACTAGAACTTTACAAAAGTGCCCAATAATTACTAAAATATGACAAAAATATAAATCAAGTCAAGTCATGACATTTTATCTCACAGAAATAAAATTATGCTGGGATTAGAATAAAGTTTTGTAAAAATACTCATAAAAATAAACCAGAGAAAAAAGTGAACTATTTAAGTTTTTCAAGTTACTTGATATATCTTGAGTTAAAACATGGCTACTACAACGCTTTTTAATCAGGTGTTTGTGAAACACCATTGCCCCCGAAAGGGCAAATGGATAGTTGACCTTTGACCTATTGATAGACCTTATCAACAGGGGCCATCTACCTATGTGACCAACCTTCAAACCAAGTCATGACCTAGGGCCAAAACAGTCGAATTGGCCATACAAGGTTTGATTATCAACGAAACAGAAAGACAGACATGAGCCATCCAATATACCCCCGTTTCTTCGAAAAGGGGGCATAACTAGAATTTGAAAAAAGAATCCTACAATTATAAAAATATGACAAAAGCATAGAACATGGTGGCCTTTGTTTACAGGATTGGCTGTAACTATATAAACAGACAAACTAAGAGTTTGTTACACTCAGAACAGAACATCTGGCCAAATTACAGAAAAATATCAAGCTAAGATTCCGGGCAGAGGACAGTGAAATGTTTATGGATTTGTGTTTGGTGCTGGAACCTTCAGTTGTAAGAATATCAGATCAGAAAGAATCACGGAATGCTCTAGAAAATGTTAAGACGTCGGTATGGGAAAGACAAAGAGATGAAGATTGTTCATGGTGATCTTCATGAGGAAACCAAAGTGGTACATAAGTTGTTAGGCAAGAACAAGTTTTCACAGCAGTGGCAAAGATTGAGAGGTATGATCTGTGGCTCATACAAAAACCAAACACTGCAGAACCTCTGTATAAAAGGCATTACAATGCACAAAGATCTCACAGAGGTTGTAAAGTTATGTAGGGTAGCCCTTTGCTTATTTGTAGGGGTTATCAATCTATATGTGAGGATCAACCTCCAAACCAAGTCCAAAGACCTAAGGCCAAATTGCTCACTTAGTAATTTGGCGGACAAGGTTAGACTATCAAGGAACAGAAAGACCGAGACATGAGCCAACCAATAAATACTGGTACCCCATTTCTTCGAGGGCAGGAAGGGTGCATAACTAGAACTTTACAAAAGTGCCCTACAATTACTAAAATACGACAAAAACATAAATCAAGTCAAGTCATGACATTTTATCTCACATAATTATGCTGGGATGAGAATAAAGTTTTGTAAAAATACTCATAAAAATAAACCAGAGAAAAAAGTGAACTACTTAAGTTTTTAAAGTTACTTGATATATCTCGAGTTAAAACATGGGCACTACAACGCTTTTTAATCAGGTGTTTGTGAAACACCATTGCCCCCGAAAGGGCAAATGGATAGTTGACCTTTGACCTATTGATAGACCTTATCAACAGGGGCCATCTACCTATGTGACCAACCTTCAAACCAAGTCATGACCTAGGGCCAAAACAGTCGAATTGGCCATACAAGGTTTGATTATCAACGAAACAGAAAGACAGACATGAGCCATCCAATATACCCCCGTTTCTTCGAAAAGGGGGCATAACTAGAATTTGAAAAAAGAATCCTACAATTATAAAAATATGACAAAAACATAGAACATGGTAGCCTTTGTTTACAGGATTGGCTATAACTATATAAACAGACAAACTAAGAGTTTGTTACACTCAGAACAGAACATCTGGCCAAATTACAGAAAAATATCAAGCTAAGATTCCGGGCAGAGGACAGTGAAATGTTTATGGATTTGTGTTTGGTGCTGGAACCTTCAGTTGTAAGAATATCAGATCAGAAAGAATCACGGAATGCTCTAGAAAATGTTAAGAAGTCGGTATGGGAAAGACAAAGAGATGAAGATTGTTCATGGGTGATCTTCATGAGGAAACCAAAGTGGTACATAAGTTGTTAGGCAAGAACAAGTTTTCACAGCAGTGGCAAAGATTGAGAGGTATGATCTGTGGCTCATACAAAAACCAAACACTGCAGAACCTCTGTATAAAAGGCATTACAATGCACAAAGATCTCACAGAGGTTGTAAAGTTATGTAGGGTAGCCCTTTGCTTATTTGTAGGGGTTATCAATCTATATGTGAGGATCAACCTCCAAACCAAGTCCAAAGACCTAAGGCCAAATTGCTCACTTAGTAATTTGGCGGACAAGGTTAGACTATCAAGGAACAGAAAGACCGAGACATGAGCCAACCAATAAATACTGGTACCCCATTTCTTCGAGGGCAGGAAGGGTGCATAACTAGAACTTTACAAAAGTGCCCTACAATTACTAAAATACGACAAAAACATAAATCAAGTCAAGTCATGACATTTTATCTCACATAATTATGCTGGGATGAGAATAAAGTTTTGTAAAAATACTCATAAAAATAAACCAGAGAAAAAAGTGAACTACTTAAGTTTTTAAAGTTACTTGATATATCTCGAGTTAAAACATGGGCACTACAACGCTTTTTAATCAGGTGTTTGTGAAACACCATTGCCCCCGAAAGGGCAAATGGATAGTTGACCTTTGACCTATTGATAGACCTTATCAACAGGGGCCATCTACCTATGTGACCAACCTTCAAACCAAGTCATGACCTAGGGCCAAAACAGTCGAATTGGCCATACAAGGTTTGATTATCAACGAAACAGAAAGACAGACATGAGCCATCCAATATACCCCCGTTTCTTCGAAAAGGGGGCATAACTAGAATTTGAAAAAAGAATCCTACAATTATAAAAATATGACAAAAACATAGAACATGGTAGCCTTTGTTTACAGGATTGGCTATAACTATATAAACAGACAAACTAAGAGTTTGTTACACTCAGAACAGAACATCTGGCCAAATTACAGAAAAATATCAAGCTAAGATTCTGGGCAGAGGACAGTGAAATGTTTATGGATTTGTGTTTGGTGCTGGAACCTTCAGTTGTAAGAATATCAGATCAGAAAGAATCACGGAATGCTCTAGAAAATGTTAAGACGTCGGTATGGGAAAGACAAAGAGATTAAGATTGTTCATGGGTGATCTTCATGAGGAAACCAAAGTGGTACATAAGTTGTTAGGCAAGAACAAGTTTTCACAGCAGTGGCAAAGATTGAGAGGTATGATCTGTGCCTCATACAAAAACCTAACACTGCAGAACCTCTGTATAAAAGGCATTACAATGCACAAAGATCTCACAGAGGTTGTAAAGTTATGTAGGGTAGCCCTTTGCTTATTAGTAGGGGTCATCAATCTATATGTGAGGATCAACCTCCAAACCAAGTCTAAAGACCTAAGGCCAAATTGCTCACTTAGTAATTCGGCGGACAAGGTTAGACTATCAAGGAACAGAAAGACCAAGACATGAGCCAACCAATAAATACCGGTACCCCATTTCTTCAAGCACAGGAAGGGTGCATAACTAGAACTTTACAAAAGTGCCCAATAATTACTAAAATATGACAAAAATATAAATCAAGTCAAGTCATGACATTTTATCTCACAGAAATAAAATTATGCTGGGATTAGAATAAAGTTTTGTAAAAATACTCATAAAAATAAACCAGAGAAAAAAGTGAACTATTTAAGTTTTTCAAGTTACTTGATATATCTTGAGTTAAAACATGGCTACTACAACGCTTTTTAATCAGGTGTTTGTGAAACACCATTGCCCCCGAAAGGGCAAATGGATAGTTGACCTTTGACCTATTGATAGACCTTATCAACAGGGGCCATCTACCTATGTGACCAACCTTCAAACCAAGTCATGACCTAGGGCCAAAACAGTCGAATTGGCCATACAAGGTTTGATTATCAACGAAACAGAAAGACAGACATGAGCCATCCAATATACCCCCGTTTCTTCGAAAAGGGGGCATAACTAGAATTTGAAAAAAGAATCCTACAATTATAAAAATATGACAAAAGCATAGAACATGGTGGCCTTTGTTTACAGGATTGGCTGTAACTATATAAACAGACAAACTAAGAGTTTGTTACACTCAGAACAGAACATCTGGCCAAATTACAGAAAAATATCAAGCTAAGATTCCGGGCAGAGGACAGTGAAATGTTTATGGATTTGTGTTTGGTGCTGGAACCTTCAGTTGTAAGAATATCAGATCAGAAAGAATCACGGAATGCTCTAGAAAATGTTAAGAAGTCGGTATGGGAAAGACAAAGAGATGAAGATTGTTCATGGGTGATCTTCATGAGGAAACCAAAGTGGTACATAAGTTGTTAGGCAAGAACAAGTTTTCACAGCAGTGGCAAAGATTGAGAGGTATGATCTGTGGCTCATACAAAAACCAAACACTGCAGAACCTCTGTATAAAAGGCATTACAATGCACAAAGATCTCACAGAGGTTGTAAAGTTATGTAGGGTAGCCCTTTGCTTATTTGTAGGGGTTATCAATCTATATGTGAGGATCAACCTCCAAACCAAGTCCAAAGACCTAAGGCCAAATTGCTCACTTAGTAATTTGGCGGACAAGGTTAGACTATCAAGGAACAGAAAGACCGAGACATGAGCCAACCAATAAATACTGGTACCCCATTTCTTCGAGGGCAGGAAGGGTGCATAACTAGAACTTTACAAAAGTGCCCTACAATTACTAAAATACGACAAAAACATAAATCAAGTCAAGTCATGACATTTTATCTCACATAATTATGCTGGGATGAGAATAAAGTTTTGTAAAAATACTCATAAAAATAAACCAGAGAAAAAAGTGAACTACTTAAGTTTTTAAAGTTACTTGATATATCTCGAGTTAAAACATGGGCACTACAACGCTTTTTAATCAGGTGTTTGTGAAACACCATTGCCCCCGAAAGGGCAAATGGATAGTTGACCTTTGACCTATTGATAGACCTTATCAACAGGGGCCATCTACCTATGTGACCAACCTTCAAACCAAGTCATGACCTAGGGCCAAAACAGTCGAATTGGCCATACAAGGTTTGATTATCAACGAAACAGAAAGACAGACATGAGCCATCCAATATACCCCCGTTTCTTCGAAAAGGGGGCATAACTAGAATTTGAAAAAAGAATCCTACAATTATAAAAATATGACAAAAACATAGAACATGGTAGCCTTTGTTTACAGGATTGGCTATAACTATATAAACAGACAAACTAAGAGTTTGTTACACTCAGAACAGAACATCTGGCCAAATTACAGAAAAATATCAAGCTAAGATTCTGGGCAGAGGACAGTGAAATGTTTATGGATTTGTGTTTGGTGCTGGAACCTTCAGTTGTAAGAATATCAGATCAGAAAGAATCACGGAATGCTCTAGAAAATGTTAAGACGTCGGTATGGGAAAGACAAAGAGATTAAGATTGTTCATGGGTGATCTTCATGAGGAAACCAAAGTGGTACATAAGTTGTTAGGCAAGAACAAGTTTTCACAGCAGTGGCAAAGATTGAGAGGTATGATCTGTGCCTCATACAAAAACCTAACACTGCAGAACCTCTGTATAAAAGGCATTACAATGCACAAAGATCTCACAGAGGTTGTAAAGTTATGTAGGGTAGCCCTTTGCTTATTAGTAGGGGTCATCAATCTATATGTGAGGATCAACCTCCAAACCAAGTCTAAAGACCTAAGGCCAAATTGCTCACTTAGTAATTCGGCGGACAAGGTTAGACTATCAAGGAACAGAAAGACCAAGACATGAGCCAACCAATAAATACCGGTACCCCATTTCTTCAAGCACAGGAAGGGTGCATAACTAGAACTTTACAAAAGTGCCCAATAATTACTAAAATATGACAAAAATATAAATCAAGTCAAGTCATGACATTTTATCTCACAGAAATAAAATTATGCTGGGATTAGAATAAAGTTTTGTAAAAATACTCATAAAAATAAACCAGAGAAAAAAGTGAACTATTTAAGTTTTTCAAGTTACTTGATATATCTTGAGTTAAAACATGGCTACTACAACGCTTTTTAATCAGGTGTTTGTGAAACACCATTGCCCCCGAAAGGGCAAATGGATAGTTGACCTTTGACCTATTGATAGACCTTATCAACAGGGGCCATCTACCTATGTGACCAACCTTCAAACCAAGTCATGACCTAGGGCCAAAACAGTCGAATTGGCCATACAAGGTTTGATTATCAACGAAACAGAAAGACAGACATGAGCCATCCAATATACCCCCGTTTCTTCGAAAAGGGGGCATAACTAGAATTTGAAAAAAGAATCCTACAATTATAAAAATATGACAAAAGCATAGAACATGGTGGCCTTTGTTTACAGGATTGGCTGTAACTATATAAACAGACAAACTAAGAGTTTGTTACACTCAGAACAGAACATCTGGCCAAATTACAGAAAAATATCAAGCTAAGATTCCGGGCAGAGGACAGTGAAATGTTTATGGATTTGTGTTTGGTGCTGGAACCTTCAGTTGTAAGAATATCAGATCAGAAAGAATCACGGAATGCTCTAGAAAATGTTAAGAAGTCGGTATGGGAAAGACAAAGAGATGAAGATTGTTCATGGGTGATCTTCATGAGGAAACCAAAGTGGTACATAAGTTGTTAGGCAAGAACAAGTTTTCACAGCAGTGGCAAAGATTGAGAGGTATGATCTGTGGCTCATACAAAAACCAAACACTGCAGAACCTCTGTATAAAAGGCATTACAATGCACAAAGATCTCACAGAGGTTGTAAAGTTATGTAGGGTAGCCCTTTGCTTATTTGTAGGGGTTATCAATCTATATGTGAGGATCAACCTCCAAACCAAGTCCAAAGACCTAAGGCCAAATTGCTCACTTAGTAATTTGGCGGACAAGGTTAGACTATCAAGGAACAGAAAGACCGAGACATGAGCCAACCAATAAATACTGGTACCCCATTTCTTCGAGGGCAGGAAGGGTGCATAACTAGAACTTTACAAAAGTGCCCTACAATTACTAAAATACGACAAAAACATAAATCAAGTCAAGTCATGACATTTTATCTCACATAATTATGCTGGGATGAGAATAAAGTTTTGTAAAAATACTCATAAAAATAAACCAGAGAAAAAAGTGAACTACTTAAGTTTTTAAAGTTACTTGATATATCTCGAGTTAAAACATGGGCACTACAACGCTTTTTAATCAGGTGTTTGTGAAACACCAATGCCCCCGAAAGGGCAAATGGATAGTTGACCTTTGACCTATTGATAGACCTTATCAACAGGGGCCATCTACCTATGTGACCAACCTTCAAACCAAGTCATGACCTAGGGCCAAAACAGTCGAATTGGCCATACAAGGTTTGATTATCAACGAAACAGAAAGACAGATATGAGCCATCCAATATACCCCCGTTTCTTCGAAAAGGGGGCATAACTAGAATTTGAAAAAAGAATCCTACAATTATAAAAATATGACAAAAACATAGAACATGGTAGCCTTTGTTTACAGGATTGGCTATAACTATATAAACAGACAAACTAAGAGTTTGTTACACTCAGAACAGAACATCTGGCCAAATTACAGAAAAATATCAAGCTAAGATTCCGGGCAGAGGACAGTGAAATGTTTATGGATTTGTGTTTGGTGCTGGAACCTTCAGTTGTAAGAATATCAGATCAGAAAGTATCACCGAATGCTCTAGAAAATGTTAAGAAGTCGGTATGGGAAAGACAAAGAGATGAAGATTGTTCATGGTGATCTTCATGAGGAAACCAAAGTGGTACATAAGTTGTTAGGCAAGAACAAGTTTTCACAGCAGTGGCAAAGATTGAGAGGTATGATCTGTGCCTCATACAAAAACCTAACACTGCAGAACCTCTGTATAAAAGGCATTACAATGCACAAAGATCTCACAGAGGTTGTAAAGTTATGTAGGGTAGCCCTTTGCTTATTAGTAGGGGTCATCAATCTATATGTGAGGATCAACCTCCAAACCAAGTCTAAAGACCTAAGGCCAAATTGCTCACTTAGTAATTCGGCGGACAAGGTTAGACTATCAAGGAACAGAAAGACCAAGACATGAGCCAACCAATAAATACCGGTACCCCATTTCTTCAAGCACAGGAAGGGTGCATAACTAGAACTTTACAAAAGTGCCCAATAATTACTAAAATATGACAAAAATATAAATCAAGTCAAGTCATGACATTTTATCTCACAGAAATAAAATTATGCTGGGATTAGAATAAAGTTTTGTAAAAATACTCATAAAAATAAACCAGAGAAAAAAGTGAACTACTTAAGTTTTTAAAGTTACTTGATATATCTTGAGTTAAAACATGGGCACTACAACGCTTTTTAATCAGGTGTTTGTGAAACACCAATGCCCCCGAAAGGGCAAATGGATAGTTGACCTTTGACCTATTGATAGACCTTATCAACAGGGGCCATCTACCTATGTGACCAACCTTCAAACCAAGTCATGACCTAGGGCCAAAACAGTCGAATTGGCCGTACAAGGTTTGATTATCAACGAAACAGAAAGACAGACATGAGCCATCCAATATACCCCCGTTTCTTCGAAAAGGGGGCATAACTAGAATTTGAAAAAAGAATCCTACAATTATAAAAGTATGACAAAAACATAGAACATGGTGGCCTTTGTTTACAGGATTGGCTGTAACTATATAAACAGACAAACTAAGAGTTTGTTACACTCAGAACAGAACATCTGGCCAAATTACAGAAAATATCAAGCTAAGATTCCGGGCAGAGGACAGTGAAATGTTTATGGATTTGTGTTTGGTGCTGGAACCTTCAGTTGTAAGAATATCAGATCAGAAAGTATCACCGAATGCTCTAGAAAATGTTAAGACGTCGGTATGGGAAAGACAAAGAGATGAAGATTGTTCATGGTGATCTTCATGAGGAAACCAAAGTGGTACATAAGTTGTTAGGCAAGAACAAGTGTTCACAGCAGTGGCAAAGATTGAGAGGTATGATCTGTGGCTCATACAAAACCCTAACACTGCAGAACCTCTGTATAAAAGGCATTACAATGCACAAAGATCTCACAGAGGTTGTAAAGTTATGTAGGGTAGCCCTTTGCTTATTAGTAGGGTCATCAATCTATATGTGAGGATCAACCTCCAAACCAAGTCTAAAGACCTAAGGCAAAATTGCTCACTTAGTAATTTAGCAGACAAGGTTTGACTACCAAGCAACTGAAAGATAGACAAATGTGCCAACCAATATACTGGTATCCCAATTTCTTTGAGGGTGGGAAGGGTGTATAACTAGAACTTTACAAACTACACCCTACAATTACTAAAATATGATTAAAATTTCAATCATGTCAATTCAAGACATTTTAC
Source organism: Lutraria lutraria (assembly GCA_964023205.1). Lineage (NCBI taxonomy): Eukaryota > Metazoa > Mollusca > Bivalvia > Venerida > Mactridae > Lutraria > Lutraria lutraria. The sequence goes on from OZ026838.1 coordinate 10,708,545, forward strand.
TTGCTGGGATAGGAATAAAGTTTTGTAAACTGCTGGGATAAGAATAACAAACCTTTGAGATACCGAAAGCTCTATGAAGTTACACCAAAATATTGAAAGTACCAGTAATACCAAAGAAAATTTATAATAAACTTGATTAACAATTAAATTGAACAATGAAAAATCATTTGCTAGCTGTGCAAAAATAAGAGAAACATTAATAATTAACACCCAGAATGGGGTTAGCTGGTTTAAACAGTAATCTAGTGGGCTCATCCAGACCACAACCCACTCTGTGATCCCCTGTAACATATGGACTCAGAAGACAACAAAGTATACTTTAACAGTACAGTTGTCCCTTCCTAATATCAGTTATCATTAATATGAAAAAATAAGGTAATCCAGAAGAATACAAAATTTATCAATTAGTTCTAAAAACAGGCAATAATCAAGATTTTTGCCATTAACTCCATGTATACTTTTGACACTAGCTAGTGCTAAACCAATCACTCAAGTGTAGTTTTCTCAGGTGACAATATATTATTTACACATACCACATGATTGCCCCAACTGATGTGTAATGCTTTAGGGTATGACACAGGCTAAGAGATTAAGTCTATTTAAAAGGTGTGTGGAGTTAATGATACATAACATACAGTATGTGTTAACTAGACTACAAAAAAATATATGACAGAATTGACAGAATGCTCTTATAGAGAAAATTGTTAAACAAACATATAAGCACCAAATTCATTTATGCATCAAAATCTATGTATTATAACATAACATCATCGTTAATAAATATTGACATATGAAATCCTAACCCATAAATTTGACAAGAGGGCCATGATGGCCCTATATCGCTAACCAGAATAAAAGACCCTTAAGAGACAAACATTTTTCTCTTTGTTCCCTATATACGAGCCTATGAAAATTCAAGTGATCCAAGCTGGGGCAAATATTTACTCCAGGGCCATTATATGAACTAAATAGGCAGAGGTCCACTAGACGATGCTACACACCAAACATCTAAAGTCTAAGCAATGTAGTTCCTGACAAGCAGATTTTTAAAAAAATTCCTATATAATCCTATACAAAAATTGAGTTAACCATGGAGCGGGCCAATTTTGACCCCAGAGGCTTAATTTGAAAAGGCTTGGTAGAGCTCCATTAGGCAATTCATTATACCAAATATCTAAGCTCTAGTCACTGTATTTTGTGACAAGAAGATTTCGTAAATTTTCCTATATAAGGCCATGTAAAATCATGTTACCCAGGGGCTGAGCCAATTTTCACCCCAGGGGCATAATTTAAACAACCTTGGTAGAGGTCCACTAGACAATGCTATACACCATACGCTCTAGGCCTTGTGGTTTCAAACAAGAAGATATTTAAAAATATGAAGACTTTTAAAGTTTTTCCTATCTGTTAACATGGCAACCAGAGTTTTCAATGAAATTTAATTTTTTTAACAACTTTGGTAGAGCTACTTAAGAAGGAGATGTTGTTTAAAGCAATCATTCGCGCACTGACGCACACACACACTGATGAACCGAGGACAGACATTACACGATCACAATAGCTCACCAGAGCACAAATTGCCCAAGGAATAGTAGCCATTATTCAGACAAAAAAGTCAGAATTTGAACTGAACATTATTGTCAGACAAGATACAGAAATGCATACAAGGCTGGTTTTTCTGAATTTGTGCCACAGACATGTTTTAGGATTTAGAGTATCAGCACACATTCAACAATTGTGCAGACTGTATTCAGACAATTTTCAGTAAAAATTTAGATTGATTCAGATCAAATTCAGACCACAGTTTTTTTACGAGGGCAGTATGAGTGCATAATGATACAGATGTGTATAATTTTGAATAAACACACTTATGAAGAATTGTTGCAAAGTTTTCAATACTCCTATTAAATTGATAGTACACATATAGATGCCATGAGAACTTATTTAAAATGAAACTGACAATATGGTATTCTTCTTAGTATGAGGAGTTAATCCCCTTGACTGAGTATTTGGATACATACATCATGAGGAAATCATTAGTTCTTGATCATTCTCTTTATGCTTAATTTTATCTGTGGCTGCATATTTATAAATAATTCTAAATGATTCATATAATTGGAAAGGCATGACAGATCGTTATGTAGACTTGGTATAGTACTTTATCAATGTGTTGCATGGCATCATGTCAGAAGATTGTCTTGTGTGGAGGATGAATGTTAAGATTCATTAATCAGCACATTTGATAATAAATTAAAACCACTTACTATATTCAACAGTTTGTTTTTTCTATCTGAAGCCCATGGCAAAAGTTAATTAAACTGATTTTGGTAGACAAAATATTATCATGCATTCACTTTTATTAATTGTATTCCATTACAGCACAATAATTTTTTGCACATTAATAAATTGTCGAACAAGAAGGAAAATGCATACACATATCTCATACATCACCGACAACATCAAAATTCATATCACCATCACCACAAACAATGTCAATTACAATATCACCACCAACATTATCAATACCAACATTATTAATAACAACATCATCACCAACATTATCAATATCAACATCATCACCAACATTATCAATACCAACACCATCACCTACATTATCAATATCAACATCATCACCAACATTATCAATAACAACATCATCACCTACATTATCAATAACAACATCATCACCAACATTATCAATATCAACATCATCACCAACATTATCAATACCAACACCATCACCTACATTATCAATATCAACATCATCACCAACATTATCAATACCAACATCATCACCAACATTATCAATATCAACACCATCAACTACATTATCAATATCAACATCATCACCAACATTATCAATAACAACATCATCACCAACATTATCAATATCAACATCATCATCTACATTATCAATACCAACACCATCATCTACATTATCAATAACAACACCATCACCTACATTATCAATATCAACATCATCCCCAACATTATCAATAACAACATCATCACCAACATTATCAATATCAACATCATCACCAACATTATCAATACCAACATCATCACCAACATTATCAATATCAACACCATCACCTACATTATCAATATCAACATCATCACCAACATTATCAATATCAACATCATCACCAACATTATCAATACCACCATTATCATCAACATTATCAATAATAACATCATCACCGACATTATCAATACAAACATCATCACCTACATTATCAATATCATCACCAACATTATCAATACCAACAATTGATCATCATCACCAATAGTCAGAGAAAGATCCAGGATTTCAGGTTGGGGGTATGTGCAATATTTAGAAAAATAGACAGTGGGGGCAGATATTTCATTTCTATTCATGACGAGGGACTTTTAGGGAAGGGGCATGCCATGTGGTCCCCCCACCACCTGAATCTGCCTCTGATTGTATCAATATCACCACCAGTATTAAAACTTTGAACAACATGATCATCATCCCCAGCCTAGTTGTTACAATCATCATTACCAACATTATCAATAACAACATCATCACCAACATTATCAATACCAACATCATTGCCAACATTATTAATATCAACAACATCACCAACATTATCAATAACATCATCATTGCCAACATTATCAATATCAACATCATTGCCAACATTATCAATAACAACATCATCACCAACATAATCAATACCAACATCATTGCCAACATTATCAATATCAACTCCATCACCAACATTATCAATACCAACATCATTGCCAACATTATCAATAACAACATCATCACCAACATTATCAATACCAACATCATTGCCAACATTATCAATATCAACACCATCACCAACATTATCAATATCAACATCATTGCCAACATTATCAATAACAACATCATCACCAACATTATCAATACCAACATCATTGCCAACATTATCAATATCAACACCATCACCAACATTATCAATAACAACATCATCACCAACATTATCAATATCAACACCATCACCTACATTATCAATATCAACACCATCACCAACATTATCAATATCAACACCATCACCAACATTATCAATAACAACATCATCACCAACATTATCAATACCAACATCATTGCCAACATTATCAATATCAACACCATCACCAACATTATCAATAACATCATCATTGCCAACATTATAAATATCAACACCATCACCATCATTAAAACCATGAACAACATGATCATCATCATCCCCATCATAGATGTTACCATCATCATCACCAACATTATCAATATCAACAATCATCAAAATCATCACTACCAAACATTTTTTAATGAACCAACTCTGTCTAGTGAAAACAATTTACCTTCTTTGAATCAACAGATAAATTTCATCTTAAACCAATTAAATACTGATAACTGTATTCTGTGGGGAAATCAACATTGTCTTGTTAGGTTTTATTCAATAAAACTACAATAATGGAATCATTAACAAGTTACAAAACCTAAATTAATCAATATTTAATTTATAATTCCCTCAATAAATCAATCAATTAGGATTGATACCATCACTGTGAAATAGAACATGTTTAATGTCAAACATAATTAATTTACAATAATATATTTCATATAACAGTTTCCATGCTGCGGTCTACTCTTATTTATATCATTGACAGTGATAATAAAGTTTACTTATCTTTGAAGTTTCATGGGAGAATATAACAACTCATGGAATTTGAAAATTAATGATCAGATGTTGGAATATTTATTCCAATCTTTATGACTATTAATGTATTGTTAAATAAATGTTAAACAAAATTAATATAAGATTCAGGTAAGTTATTACAAAAGCAGGTGACCTTTGTGGTCAAGTGGTAATGGTATCTGACCATTTCGCAAGTGAGGATTAGCTGTCCGGCTACGGCTTACAGAAGGTCAGTGGTCCTATAGATATACCTAAGTATATAACTGGAGTCTTTCTCCAGTCTCCACCATAAAGATCAGGAAAAGTCACCAAATCACCATGGATAATGTTGTCACTTCAAATTCCAGTGAAAAACATAAGCAACAACAACATATTAGATCAATATAACTGAAAGTATTATTTAATTAATATCACCATTCTCAACACCAAACAAGATGTGTTTTATTTTAACACCATGCCCTCTCCGGTTGCCCTTTTTGCAAATGCACAGGTCCTGTAGAGATTGTCATGATGAACAAAGATATGAAGTTCGATGATTACAGGTGGTAGCGTTTTGATTTTAAATTTCGGTACAGGCAAACAAAGGGCCGTAAATCTGCTAAAAATGATCGAATCACAAAACCCTAACAATATGTGCTGGTGAACATGGTGACAATAGTTCTATCAAAGTTTGGTAAAAATCCCTTGAGAAATACAGAAGAAGTTGCAAACAAAAGAGTATTTCTCTATATATTACATATGCACAAAATAAACAAAGGGCCACAATTCCGTCAAAATTTATCGAATCATAAAACCTTTACAACATGCATTGGGTATCTCGATAACAATAGTTCCATGAACGTTTTATCAAAATCACTTGAGAAAACAAGGAAACATGAGTATTTCGCTGTTACAATCACAAAATGTAGGAGTAGTATCCTAAAAAAAATGTCGGACTTTTTTTAAACACAATGACCCTGTGACCTTGACCTTTAACCTACTGACCTGAAAATGCACAGGTCCTTTAGAGGTTGTCATGAGGAACCTACATATGAAGTTTGATGTAGGTGCAGGCATTTTGATTTTATAGGCAAGGTTAAAGTTTGGTACAAACAGACAGACAAACAGAGAGGCCAAAAACAATATGCCCCCGATCTATCGCTACGGGGTATAATAAAAATTCTGTAAAAGATCTGACCTTCAATTTAAAAGATAATGTTGTTACAAAGCTACCCAGATATGATACAAGGATCTTAACCATATAATTTGCTAATATAAATCAAATAATGGGAAATTGCTATTATTAAATTCCAATCATACTTTCATTTTCTGATAATATAAGAGCTTAAAAGATAAAATCTTCTTAACTCAATACATTTAAGTTTACTAATCTTAGTAAGTGTTGAATTAATGTCTTATCAGACTGAATAATTTTGGCACATCATATCACAGAAATATATCTTATAGTATACAACAAGAGGGCCATCTTGACCCTATATTGCTCATATGACAATCATTGTTTACTCCTTAAAACATTGTTTTGATCCAGTGTCACAAGGTCTGGTGATATAAAGGTTTTGCTATGATTTGACCTGGTGATCTAGTGTCTGATCCCAGATGATCTAAGTTTGAACTTAACCTACATATCATTAAATCTAACAAATTTGGTGAAGATCCAATTAAAACTGTGACATCTACAATGTTAACAAAGTTTTCCTGAGATTTGACCTTGTGACCTAGTTTTGACCCTGGCTGACCCATGTTTGACCTTGACCCACAAATCAATCATAATCATTGAGGCAAACATTCTGACAAGGTTTGGTGAATATCCAATCAAAACTGAGACAACTACAGTGTTAACAAAGTTTTCCTAAGATTTTACCTGGTGACCTAGTTATTGACCCCAGATGACCCATATTTGTACTTGACCTTTATATCATCAAAACAAACAATTTGACAAAGTTTGGTGAAGGTCAAAATCTACAAAGTTAACATGGCTTTTCATCAGATTTGACCTAGCGACCTAGTTGTTGACCCCAGATGACCCATGTTCGAACTCGTCCAAGATATTATAAAGACAAACATTCTGACAAGGTTTCATCATGATGCAACATGTGTTCACAAGGTTTTCCAGCAATTTGCCCTAGTGCCCTAGTTTTTGAGCGGAAATGACCCATTATCAAACTTGACCTACATATCATTGAAATAAACATTCTGACAAAGTTTCATGAAGATCTAATGAAAACAGTGATTTCTAAAGTGTTCATAAGGTTTTCCCTTATTTGGCCATGGTGACCTAGTTTTTGACCCCAAATGGCCCAATATCAAACTCGTCCAAGATTTTGTCCAATCTTAACATTCTGACCCAGTTCTGCGAAAATTGAGCTAAAGTCAGGCCCCTAGTGCGTTCACAAGGTAAAGTTTGACGACACACGACGCCGGACATGGACTGATCACAAAAGTAGTTTGCCAGCAGTTTTAGAGGACTATGTGATTCATAGTCCAACTAATTATAATTACCCCCACCCCGCCCCTAGTTGTCACAAAATGTGAAATTACCCCTCCCCTAAACCAGAGAATAATTGAAAAGCTTAAATTATTACTCACATGCTTGAGTTAAACTGCCTAGAGCTCGATCGTTCAATGTTGCACCACACCAATGTGTTGATTTAAGCACATTATTGTATGATGAAGACACACGTCTTTTTCATGTCCCCCATCGAGCCATGTGTAGCTTCTGGCGATCGAGATGAATTAGGTAGGGGCCAGGCCTCTCACCTTTTTTGAGTCTGAAGAACACCTTGTCAACTATTTCAAACTGTCATGTAAGGTACAGCCTAAACGAGATACTGGACCTCGGCGTTGTAGTTGGTACATGTATGAAGTATCAGTTGGAATACGCACGGTTTCAATGTGTGTTAGATGCTCAATACCTTTACTAAGAGAGGTAACTCTTACATGATAGTAGCGGTGCTGCATGTCAGAGTTGTTATTGTCCTCGAGAATGAATGTAGCATTGATCACAAGTTTACGAACCTATATACACATTAATAATATGTATGTTGCGTAAAGTAGTTCATTAAACATCAACTGTTCATACCACTAAAGCGGCTTCAGAATTTGATAAACCAGGACTCTATTTGAGTGACCCTGTAGAAATGAACTCAACTGCGTTTTTATTTAAAAACAACGTTAACACGGTTATCTTATATAGTGAAGTTGTGTACACGTTCATTGTCACACTTCAAAAAACATTTTGTAAAACAAATTACCAAAGTGTAGGCTATGTTTAAAAAATGGTGTAAATCGAAGAAAATGTGTAATTGTTTCTCCTTTTACTGTGTTGATTCCAGTTTTTAGTTTGTTTATAGATATTCAAGTATTTTTCAAACAACAGAATACTTTTATAATTAAGATGTGGCCACGCATTTTGTGGCACTTAAAACATCTGTTGTGTTAAACGGACAACCTAATGTTGAAAAGTGTCAAATAAACGCTATATTTCCAGTTTGTGAAGTAACAGTTCGTTCCGATTCGTTTTATAGGTTTTGAATGTCGTAAGACATAGTTTCGAGATATATATTCAGTATAGACGAACACTTTCAATGTCATAAAAGGTCATACAGAGTACAATGAATTATCTAAATAAATTATTAATAAATGTAAAATTGACATTCCACTAGTGGCGACAGTGGATGAACTGGTTTGGGCAATAAAGGTTATTAACGGGTAAAGGTGAAAAAATTTGAACAAATCATGCCTTGAGTAAAACGCACCAAACTAAATCTTATACAACCCTTTCCAATGTGAAGCAAGTGACAGGTAACGTTTGTATCTATTACTGCATGAGTTGAAAACAAATACCAAAATATGTTCGAATTTTCATGCGTTGTTCAATTTTTTACAGTCGAAGTCAAATATTGGACAATATACCATTGAAGTCACAAACTATGTTTAGTCATAATCATTATAAATCAATAGTTAAGTGTCATTCACGTGAACCAGAGCCGTTATATGTACTAGACATAAAGCTTAAACAGTTTAATGGGATCATTTTTTGTGACGTACAACTTTATTAGAACTGTCATTAGTGTGCTGTAACGTATGCATTAAATGGCCATCATGGCATGACCTTTTTGTTAACTTTTTGTTAGTTCACCTGAGCCCGAGGCTTGAGTCTAGATCGTCTGGTTAGAAAAACATTGATTTATGACTGACAAAAACTTTACACTGAAATAAAACTAATTACATATTTTACATGTATTGCAATATCCAGCCAAGCCTTTCCACTTTATTAGAATTACCAACAAGCGTTTCCGCTTAGCGGTCTTTTTACGCGATATGCTATTTTAGGCATATTGGTAATTTAGAATTCTATTTTCGGTTTCTATTTATATTGCTCTCGTTATTTCCTGCATTATAAAGTATCTATAGTGTTTTATAAAAGCGAACTTTGTAAACAATAAATTTTGAAATGCATTTTTCATCAACCAGTTCTTATGATTCAAGTTCTGATGAAGAATATACAGTGATAATGGTTGGGGGCAGGTCTCACGTATTGCCAGGTATGTGATATTATTACACGATCAGCTATCGTTTTAATTTTAGCCTTGTTATCTTTATAAGTACTTGTGCAAATAAAAACTGGAGTGTTTGCATCTACATGTATATAATTATGAGCTGTGTCTTTTTTTTATTATTCGTTTAAGAAGATTTCATATCCTGATAAAATGTCCGACAATGCGGATCGATAGACTTACTATATACAGAGGCGGATCCAGGATTTCATGAGAATGGGGTTGTAATATTTAGAAATTGATGAACTGAATGCTATTACATTGAATGATATTTAATTTCTATTAATGGTCGGGGACTTTAAGGGGCGGTCGGGGACTTTAAGGGGGCGCACACACGAATAAGTTTAAAATAAAGGATTCGTTTAGACGAATGCAATTATAAGTACATATGATGTGAAAAAAGGATAACAAATACTAGTAACATAATCACAGGGGTAAAAGATTTCAGTTTTATGACTGATATTCGGGTTTTTAACGTCCGGAAAGGTCTTTTTTCCAAATCACGTACATCTGGATAGAATTGGGTAGGGTGTATGTACCCCTTATCTGATTAGATGGTTGGATGCTGACAACGTCGGTAATTTCGCTTTTTTGTTATTGTTGTTCACGCCAAATTCTTTTCAATGTTTTTGTAATGTCCAACGTTTACACCTGTAATTAAACTCACCTTTTGCACGTTGGAATTTATGTTTTAGTATCAATTTTCTCTTATTAAACTACTGTGTGGTGGAGACATAAAGCTTTAGATAGTGTAAAAGTTTATTGTATCATATTATATATACATATTGCATAGCGCGAGAGACGCTGGAAATTCCAGGATTGAGTGGGCTACAAATAGGAAGTGGTCATGTCCGTGTGGTTGAAAATCGACCAACACACCACAAACATATTCCTTCAAGTGGACAACACGACGAATCACCACACTGGGAGTATAGAAGAAAAACAAAGAAACTTTCGGGTATAGATTACATACGTTATTTATGCGTTTTATCATTTATACAAATGTAGAGTAATTTTTTTTGGAAAAAAGCATGTACATTGTATTTTAATGCTGTTTTTTGGGATTGCTTACTAAATTTCCAAATGAGCTTCGGGTTTATGCAAAGAACACGAACTAAACGCCAAATATGTTCAGTGCAACGTCTCCAGAGCGGCTCTCTCTCTTGAGCAACAATCTCCCATCAACAACAGCATGATTTTTTTCAAATTCAAGATTTAATTACAACTAAATGTATTAATTTTACCCCTTTAGAGCTTCAACCTCTCATCTACAACATAATTTTGCTTCTCCTAAAAGGTGTTGTTTTGGAGAGGTTGAAATGTACAGGTCAGTTCTCACACTCGTATATATTATGCCCCTCGTATTTCAGAATCGAAAGATCCTCCATCAAAATCTGACATCAACTACGTCAGTAAACATATCGGCAGACATTGGAAAAGTTTGGCTTCAACACTTGGAATAAGTAGAGGACAGATTGAATCCATTGAGAGAGACTATTGTGTCGACGGTCAATATGAAATGGCTTACCAGGCTTTGCTTAAATGGAAAAGGCTAAATGGGGATTTTGTTACAGTGCAAAATCTTGTAGAAGCACTGGATTCAATTGGTATGTCAGAGTTAGCATCTGAACTTCCTGTGAGGTAACGGTATATTAAAATGACGTGGATCTTCATGTATAGACTAGAACATATAAGGATATAACTTATAACCACAGAATACGGAACTTTTAACTTCGCTTTGTGTTTGGTTTGGCTTTTTCCGCGGCAAATAATTGTAAGTTGAACGAAATAGATCGTCGCGGCAACATGCGTGTTTCAAATTGCTGAAGCTTGAAAGAATATTTGTACAACACATTTACACAGATATCGATGTTAATACCAAGTATGAAATAAAAAAAAAACAAGGAAAATAAATACGTCACATTTATCATTGTATTAAATGTTTGAAGCATTCAATTCGGACATATCTAAGTTATCTGTGTAAAAGGAAGTGACACCAGATGAAAACAAAATGGAAGAACCACCTTGTTCACGTAACAAACATGTGGTAAATATCTAGAGTAATCATGATATAATTGATACAATAGTATACTTTATAACATTTGTATTATCAGTGACCAGTATAGTCAACATGTAGTTTTTTATCATAAGTACAGTGCAACCTGTCCTTGGGAGTAGTAAATTAGGTTATTGCTGAGAGCTTGTTGCTGTAGAGCTTAAATTAATAGTTAAATTGTACAGTTGGGAAAAACATGGTGATACTGTTGTAGAATGGAGACTGTTGCTGAAGAGAGCGCCGCTTTGGAGAGGTTGCACTGTACTCACTAAAATCATATATAAATACAAATTTAATGTAGCTGTCCCAAGGGTCACAGATACATCCAACAATTGCCTGTATACAGTGCAACCTCTCCAAAGTAACACTCTTTGGGAGGAGCAAAATTATGAAATTGTTGGTGAGAGGTTGAGGTCAAATTAATAGTTTAGTAATGCAGTGAAAAATACTGTTGTTGAAGGGAGGCTGTTGCTTGACAGAGGACCGCTCAGGAGAGGTTGTACTATAGTCTCATAATCAAATGTGTTAACTGACAACTGACAAAAAGGGAATTCTTAGAAAACGAAACACATTGATGCATATATAACCTTAATAATACATAATACAGTGTGACTAAGACACGCACATAATCACAAAGTCACAGACATACGGTTAAATTCAAATAAGGCAATATTATTGTAAATCACGCGCCACTTAAAATTATAACTTCAAGAACAAAAAGACATGTGCGGCAGTAAGACCATGACATGTATATTACGTACATGTGATCATTTAATCATTCTACATGCAAACTCGTCATCAAGAAGTATGGATCCCAAACCACTTTGCAATGTGCTCATCAAATATATATACATGCACAGATGTACATGTAATACATTTAAACACCAACTGGCTTGAAAGCGGGCGTGTCGTAATCATTTTACCCAAAATTAAGCTAATCGATCAGAGAAATATCTTTTAGACAAGAAGAGAAACATCTGTAAATATGGAGAGCTATGTTCCTAGTCCAGCTCTGCTTAGTGACGATTTGAATGGTAGTTTGAAGACGATGCTGAAACATCCATGTATTGTGTTCGGTCTGCAATCAATAATGTACAATGGCATTCTCATCTAATATGTAGATAAATTCATTACATGTTATGTACATATATTCAAATGAAGTTTATCTAAGTCAGTCAGTAAACTTTAAGAATGTCATATTGATATGGTTGTTTATACATATGAAGTTTTTTATATTTAAACTTTATCTATAGATGCAGTCATGGGACACTGCATGAGTAGGCTACAATAAGTGAAATTACGTAAGCTTCTTTTATTTATAAAAATCACATAACTTATGGATCCTGATCGAAAGTACGTTAATGTGATTTTAAACTTCACAAACTTCATGAACTGAACAATGGTAGAAAATGAAGAGACTGTGGCTGTGGTCTAGAGGTAACTGACCAATGGTAGTAAATGAAGAGACCGCGACTGTGGTCTAGAGGTAACTGATCAATGGTAGAAAATGAAGAGACCGCGACTGTGGTCCAGAGGTAACTGAACAATGGTAGAAAATGAAGAGACCGCGGTTGTGGTCCAGAGGTTAGTGCACTGGATTTGTACCCAGACGAACCGGGTTCGATTCCCAGTTGCCAAACCGGTTATCCTTCAACATGAAACGTTAGGTACTAGCAAGAAGATTTCTTTCGTTGTAAATATCAGTGAGAACACACGGTAGATAACTCATTGATACTACAAAATATATCTTATTAATAAGTCAACAATTTCCACACATCGTTAACTTTGTTACGCTATGATACCTCCAATGAAAATATACGTAATGGGATATATATAGCACTTCTGAACTGGGTCGTTGCTTGGTTTGAAATGTACTGTCATGTACATATGTAGTTTATCTGCTGTTTGTGAACATTTATTCACCGTAACAAACTGTAGTTATTAAACTAGTTCAACTGCCAACATATTGCACCCGGTAGTCAGGAACAGTTTAGGGCTGGATGATAAACAAGATTAGCATACTAGTTAGCCTTTTAATGTGCATTACGTATTATTATTGTGTTACATGCATATAAAAAGATGAAACTATGCCCCCGAACATAGCAGTCATTGGTGCAGGCGTAGTTGGGCTTTCAACTGCTCTAAATATTCAGGAATTAATACCGGGTAGTCGTGTTTCTATATTAGCGGATACGTTCCTGGATTCTACCACAAGTTATGGCTGTGGTGGTTTATTTATTCCTGCTTATAAACATGGATTGCCGAGGAATGATGTCAACTTGTTAAGGTAATATTTTCCCATCTGTGTCAAACGATCAGACAAAATCTTAACTGTACAGATAGGATAACATGTAGCTTGTTTTATTGGAGCCAGCTTATTTTTCCATACAAATACAAAATTTAGTATTTGTATTACATGTACATTGTAATGGTATAATTGGCTGTAATATTAACAGTCCGATTAGCTCAGTTGGTAGAGCATCTGACTTGCTAACAGGAGGTCGCGGGTTCAAGCCCACATTATTTTCCTCATCCTATTACAGCACTATATCATGTATAAAAATGTTGTGTTTGGTTCAGGCATTGTGCACATACGAGCAAATGCTGTTGTTGTCATCAAAATTAGCACGTGTAGATCGTGAACACTATTGTTAATATAGAGAGATTATAATTATACACTAGCCCTAGATAGCTGCCATGGCTACATTTGCGTGCGCAGGCTCTTATGTTTGTTCCATTCACAAGTGGCTTAATTCTACAAACATATGAACAGGACATGGATGAGAACATCTTGGAGGTATTACAGTCAACTAGCTGGTAGCACGGAAGCTAAGGAGTCAGGAGCCATGTTTATTAGTGGGTTTGATCTAACGGACCAGCTCTCATCAAGTGAGGTAAAACAATCACAAATGTTCCATTTAAGTTTGTGTACATATACTAGTATATACTGCTATTTCGTAATATGATAAAATGCTTTGTAATTATATAAATATTGTTACATAGACATGCCCCCCCCCCCCCCCTCCCTGTTTTAAATAACAAGAGGGCCACGATTGCCCTTTACTCGGACACCTTATTAAAGACTGCAACTTCTTTCATATCAATGTTAAAAGTATGAGAGCCTGACATTGACCTAGAAATCATCAAGACAGACATTCTGAGCAACTTTATCAATACTTGATAAAAATTGTTGTCTCTATAGTGTTTTCACGGTTTTCCTATAATCCGGTGACCAAGTTTTTGACCACAGATGACCACGTTCAAACTTGTCCAAGATAGCATTAAGACATACATTAGGACTAGGTTTGGTGAAAATACCAGAACTGTGACCTCTATCTAACGTGCTCACAACCCAAAGTGTCGACTAAGGACGACGGACAATCACTGATCTTAACATCATATGTGCATCTTAATTTGAGCAAGTGAGCTAGACAGAAATCTTACGCTCTGCTATCGTAGATGTTGTTTTTGGTATTTGGGTTGGCATGTGTTAGAAATAAAAGATATAGCCCCACAATTAGTTTTAGATTGTATAATAATGAAGTTTATCACATACATACATTTATTTATTATTAAATTTGAATCCAGTACTGAAGTCCTACTTGTTATGTTGTATTTTAAGGAGCCAATGTATAAACACATTCTGGGATGTACGGAATTGTCGGATCATGAAAAGCGGTCGCTTGGATTCCAGAACTTGAAGTATGTTTGACCAATTTTGTCACTCAAGTATTCGAAAGGCCTTTTTTAACACATAAATATCATAAAGATCGGACTAACTCACTTGATGCACATGGCTACCCATATTGTATATTTGCGTTGTTTTTCTTTGCACCACAAACACAGAGTGAACAAAGTGTTCAATGTTGAATCATTCAACCCAGCGTTCAGTTAATGAACCAGTTCACCGTGTCATATGAATGTTAATATAACTCTCTGAAAGACTATGTCAAGACGCATGATAGTATGGGGTTGGATATTGAATAATGTTGTCAGTGATATGCATTGCCGAAGGTAAACTTAAACATATATTGATCAGTGAAAGTAGATTTTAATTCCAGTAGGCGGAAATGAAATGATAAGACAGTAAATTAAATATTGTGATCTTGACATTATCAAGATATATTTCGTTATATCATGTTGTAATATATAAACATTTTATAATTAACTACTCGAGTTGTATAGGCTATTAGCTTGTTTCGATTTCTGTACATATCAATTATCTTTCAGACACGGATTTAAAGTTACGACGGTTGTGTTCAACATGGTAAAATATTTGAAATGGTTGACAAAAAGGCGAGTATGAATAACACACATTAGTACCGGCCCACAGACAGTGTAACTGACCTGTAGTACTAAGAGAAAATTCAGAAGAGGGATTTTTAAAACGTCTCAATTCATCCCAAATATTGCTTTCACCAATTTGGGCAGTGTTCGTGTTTTTCGTTGTTAGATACAACTTTGGTCGCATTTGAGTGTTTCAATTTTTTTTTTCTGATCACACTTCAGCTGTCGCGGGTCTGTTACCATAGACCATTGTATGTTTATTCCATTCAATATCATATACGATTTGATAGTACTCAGTTTATATAATGCTGCATGATTATAATCTTAAATAGGAGTAATAGCGAAATACAACATTCAAGTTCATTTGAACGGAGAGGTGTTATTTTAGTGCCTTGTATAGATCGATCTCGATATTATTTCTGTCTATAACAGATTCGAAGAAAATGGCGGGAAACTGATTCGTAAGCACTTAGACAGTTTTCATGAGGTAAAAATGTGAATCAATTCTTTCATTAATATCTTAAATCACTCAATGTGACAATATGTTATTATAGTATGTTTTGGTTGATAGATAAAAAGTATATCATTTAATACATAATTGCGCAGTATAGTAAATGTTTAGCACACTAAACCACTTGAATTAATGGTACTGGAGAAATTCGAAAGGAATGCATTTTATGTCAGATTTATTGAACTTTATTCCGGGATTTTATCAATTTCATGCAGTGACATGATCTCTTGTCCTTATGTAATGCGGACTCTGAACTTTTTCAGTTGAATGGTCAATATGATTTGTTAGTTAACTGTAGTGGATATGGTAGTTCTGTGTTGGCAGACGATAATCAGATGGTTCCAGTCAGTGGTCATATTGTGCGGGTAGAGTATCATTTATTTAATATATACGATGTATGAATACAAGTAATGCGATATCCAAACTACGCACAATTTACTTTCCTATTTACAATGAGAACATTAATACTCAATTAAAAAAATATCACAAAAAGATCACAAGCAGTTAACAAGATGGCATAGACCTACACTACTTTTTGTGTACAGTGCAACCTCTTCAATTAATGCAACACCCTTTGGGAGTAGCAACATTGTGTTGCTGCTGAGAGCTTGTTGCTGTAGAGAGGTTAAATATATGTATAAATCGTGCAGTGGGAAATGTCATGCTGTTACTGCAGAGGTTGTTGCTCAAGTGATGGCTGCTCCGGAGAGGTTGCACTGTATATGTACTAGTATATGCTTTTTGTGTGTATCTAAATAGATATAAATAATGGTGTTATAATATTCCAGGTCAGAGCACCATGGATGAAACATTTTGTATTTACAGCAAAAGCGACCTACATACTACCAGGGTAGGTGTCCAACATATTTATCAATTACTGGAGTTTTCCTGTTTTATACTTTTTGATACTTACATAATAAAGTAATTGTGTTTTTTTTCAAAAACTCAACTCCAGAATTTATACATACGGTTTGTTTTAATTATTACCAATATGCATAAATTGGGCCATCCTTAAAATGTTGTTTTGGGTAACCCTACGCAAAGGGGTTTGTCACCAAAAAGAAAATCCTAAAAAAAATCCATGTAACCCATATACATGTATATAGATATAGGATTTTGTTTTTCGTGACAAACCCCTTTGACACTACGTAGAGAACTTTCAGTGGGTAGGTTTAAGGTAGGAAATATTTTTAACAAGTTTTTGTAACGTTGGACCAAAATGCTATTTATATACTGATGGAAAAAATTTACCCAATCAGCAGAAAGTTTGGTATGGCCGTTTTTGGTGAGTGTGTTATAGTATGTAACGTTACCTCTGATGAAATATTTTTTAACGATGGCCTTGTTCTCTGTTTTAGAGAGGAAGTAATTAATCTCGGATCTGTGAATCAGACAGGTAACACGGACCTGACGATAAAACCAGAACATACTTCTCATATTATCAACAAGTGTGAACAGTTCTGTCCAAACCTGAAAGTGAGTTAACGTTCTCTTTGGCATCATGCAATGACTGTCCTGGCAAAACTTGTATTTGTTTACAATAAATATTCATAAGATTTCCTTGATTTGATTGAAGTATGCCCACTTTTTATTTGATTTCTGAATATAATTGACCCCTTAGCATACGAACATTATCAAACCATTACCTAACTAATCTTTGTTTTCCTGTATTTGCAGGGAGCTACAATTGAAAGTGAATGGGTGGGAGTGAGACCAGTCAGGGAAACTGTTCGACTAGAATTAGAGATGGTTAAATCTGGCAACAACAGTATACCGGTAATGTAAATCTTCTGTCATTTAAATACAAAATTATTGATCTTTATTAAGGATTAGAGATAGATACACGGCACGTTTCATTGTGACAATATGATTGAGGATACTAAATATAAAGTTATGCATCTCCCAGCTCTGACTCGCACCGAAGAAGAGTATATTTAGATATAGGTTAACTGATCCCTGTACCTAAAGCGGAACGAAGACTTGTTTCCAGTTATCCAACCTACCCTGTATTTCCCCACCAATCCTAGACTTTTTATTGAATCCAAGGAACAGTAAATCACCCTTCTCACTTATTTTACCTTTCCACAGACCAGGGCCCGTATTCACAAACGTTCTTAGTTTTCCGAGTTAAGAATTTTCTTTATCTTAAATTTTGACTAAGACATAAGAGATTTCTTAGTCTTCATCTTAGATTTATTCTATGCGTAAACTAAGACGGGATTATTCTTAGTTTGAAAAGAAATCTTAGTTTTGAAAATTTACCGTTGTCAGGTTTTTTCCACGGAATTCCCATACGTCATAACTTACGATTGGCGATTAGTTTAACCTGTTATACACTTTCTCAATTTTACGGATACGATTGGTATTTTTTCAGCCACAGATGACACAAATATAATTGTTGGTCATGTTTGCAAGAATACAAACAGGTTCCTTACAAACAGTGTCACTGATATATCAATTCAAATTAATATCTTTGATATTTTGTAATTTTATGAAGTATGCAGTAATTCGGTAAAGTTCCAACAACAGTAGTATCAAAAGTAAAAATTTGTACCATTAGGGGCATCAGAACCCAAGTATCATTGATCACTCATGTTTTTAATTGATTCTTACTATGAAATATGTATACATGTATGTATTTTGTTTACTGTCTGATATATTTCTGCTTGTCATATCATTACTCACAGTTGGGAGATTTTATAACAGAGGCTCAGTATAGCTGTAGAATATTTCATCCATAACTGAACATTGATGGTTAATAACAAAAACATCTTTCAGTTGTGCAGCATTAATTTCAAATTCATACAAACGCATTTTATAAAGTTTACTGATATCATTTGCTTCACTTAATTCATATTGTCAAGGATACAATTGCATGTTTACTGGTACAAAAATGTAGTTTCAAAATTGCTTATACCTGTATCATACTCTATTCAACAAACTGCACAAAATAATAAATAAACTATAATTGATGATATAATAAAGTCACAATGAATGCATGTGCTTTCAGTTGGAACAAACTTTATCACAATATGTGCATTAACAAGAATATGTAAACAAGGTAATAAAGATTTAAGATTATACTGTTGTCTTTGGATTTCATGTTCATATCAAACATTAATACAGCAAAACAGTGGCTGAATATATTTGCACCCAAATTCATGGAAAGCAATGTTTATCTATCTAAATGTTTATCACATCAAAATCACATTAGGCACTGGTATCTGTCTTTACTTATATAATGTCACCAAAATTGTTTCATGGAGTCCTCAAAAGAATCTGTGAGTACAAAGTACATCATTTCAATTCATAGCAAGTCTTCATAGTTGATAAACTCAGAAACTGATGCTGACTTATTCATGAAGAAGCAAAAACGACATAAATAACGAAATATATTAAATGGTATATGGTTTAATGATATTTTAGTTCACATTGCACTCACAGTCCTTGTATGACAATTAACTTGAACCAATGTCTATCCACAAATCGTACAATATCCCACATATGCGCAAATAGTCACATAACACGTACTTGTTGATTGTTCTATCATAAAGTCCAGTGAAAAGCATCTTGGATCACTGGCAATGAATTTCAAGTTAAGCACCAAAGGTCTACATTCTGCTGGATCTTTGCTTATCTTGTGATGGCAAAATTTAATGTATCTTTTCACAATATTTGTAAGTGATATTGACACGTTATTTTGACAACTGCTCCGCCCAAGATCAAGTCAAAATAACGACTGAAAAGTGTTTAAAAGTTCATAATCCAAGAAATTAACTTTATTCTTCATAGATATGGACAAATAATGAGTTCGACGTAGCATCCATTTTCGTTTTATTTTTTATCTAAGAAAATTTCTTAAAGTTAGGACACCTCGTACCTTGACTAAACTTTTAAGATAAAAATCGTCGATCTAAGAATTTTTCTAAGATTTTTTTCACTCTTAGACAAAAGTTAAGACAAATCTTACAATGTTAGCAAAACTTGGTGAAAACTAAGATATTTCGGTATTCTTAGATGATTTTTCATCTTAGTTGGTTTGTGAATACGGGCCCTGAATATTATTTATTTGTAGATGTAAATACATCTTGTTTGGCAGTTTTACGTGAAATCATTATTTTCTCAAATACTTTCTTAGAATAGCGATTGATTTTGCTTACTTAAGTCTGGGTACATAATTGGGACACAGCTATTCTAGATACATTGAGTGGTTATTGAGTGTTTGAGGACCATCTATTGAGCAGAGGCATGTAAAATTCACAATCATGTGATAAAAGGAATCATGTATCAATGAGTTTGTATCATTTCAGATTTTACACAACTATGGTCATGGACATCATGGTGTTGGTTTATCTTGGGGTACAGGAAAACATGCTGCTGAAATAGCTTCCAACTTCCTGCTGAGTAATAAATCTCGTCTATGAAAGAGATTTTCTTCCAGCAGACTTTAACAAAACTTTCAGTTCTGCGTTAAGAAGTTGACATCACAAAACGATTCCAAGTTTTTAATGTCCATCCTGATATTGCAGTCATTGTAATTATTTTTAATCATAATCAAGTAAAATATGGATGAACTCAATGGCACCTCCTGCTCCAGGTTAGTTAGTAGCCAGTTTTTTAAGCATTGTCACAAAAAAGAAACTGGCTTACTACAGTTTTTATTACCAGACAGAAATATTCAAGTATAATCCCATTGATTTCTCTTATAGTTATTTGCTCTGTAAACTCTAAATTTAGATTATTAGCACTAGTTTTGTCTTTGCAACAATTGAATTTGTGAGTGTTTGTGATTATCTGATATCATAAGAACTGGTGCTCCTTCCTGTGGATCAAAGAGCAGTGATAGCATCTCTTCCCATCAGGATAAGAGCATTCACTGCTCTTCACCATTTTTGTATTTTAGACTAATGCAGAGACCAATGTACATTACAATTCACTGCTATCTCTACACATTATTTTTACTACATTAGTGTACATAATTGTGGTGAACCCCTTGTATTTACATTTTGTATTTATAAGCAAGAAAAGATCAACCTTATATCAAATACAGACTTAAACAATAATACATACTTCAATCTTTATTCAGAAAAATAAAAACAATATCAAATATGTACAATAAAATGAAAAAGTTCCATGACAAATGTATATACAAAAATGTTTTTTTTCTACCATAAATGTTAAATTCAATCAGCATTGCTTTTATATAGATTTAATGAACACCTCTTAAAAAATATCAAAAACGAATTTAATGATATAATGATAAGCACTTACTTTCAGTAATCAAAATACAGCCGCTATTCTGTCAGCAACAGTTGAAGTTAATTTATTTACAAAGACCAATTAAAATACTATTGTTAGTTACCTTTTAATATATGACTTTTCTTAAAATGTAAGTTTAATATACAACATAGCAGTTTATTTGGAGGTATAAAAATAAATCAATATCAGCATACACAATATTACTCACAAATCTCATTACGCAACATTACTCACAAATCTCAATACACACACACACATGCTTACACAAACACATACAAATATCGATACACAAACACATACAAATCTCAATACACAAGCTTACACCAATCTCAATACACAAATTTCAATTACACACATGAATATCAAACAAATTAACATGGTCTAATAGTTGTAATATCATCCTCACATTTTTAACAAACACATGGACCTTCATCCTTGGAAAATAAGTATCACAATTTATTTTGAGATCAAAGAAACAAATTCCCTTTCAATGGCAACATAAAATACAACATAATGAAAAGAAATTAAAAACTAAAGTTCATTTTAAAAGGTAAAACATAACAACCAGAGAAAACATGCTTTTACATTTTATGCAACAGTATTAGTTAATATAGAATCAACTCTATACATTGTTGTTTTGTTCTATGTCCTGTATACTGAACTGTATAATGCTCTCTTCACCTGTAGCTACTTAGGTTGTCAACCTGAAAATATGATATTATCATAGTGCAAAGAAATCATTTATTAGTCCATGATCGGTCATTCAATACCTAAATAGAGCTAATTTTGTTCCAACATATGATGGGTCAATCCTAGACTATTAGGTGTTTCCACAAACTTACTACATAAATATGGATTTTTTTTCAATTAGCCAGATAAAGACACAGTTACACTAAATCTGATCTAACTCTTGTTGAAATCTTTAAAATCTCTTAAATTAGAACATCTATAAAAACAGTTGGTTCATAGTGACACAGATCTCAATCTTTTAACAATGAGTAGGTAGATATTTTATTTAATTAATATTAAATGCTTGTGTTGAAAAGAAAAGCGGAAATAAAGAATCTTGAGAATGAACAAATATTTTAGACAAAATTGCCTGAATTTGTTTACATTTGGAGATTTTTGAGTGTCAAGTGATTTGCAAATCAACATTTTTTAAGCATGGAATTACTTACTACTATTTTTTTCTTCCACTTTTTCTGGTTCTGTTGCTTTTGTTTCATCTTCAGTCAAACATTTGTTTGTTTCATCTTCTGTTGGTTCACATTTACCACTATCATCTGTTTGTTTTGTATCATCTCCTGTTTCCTCATCTTTATCACCATCTACACCAAGAGCATCTTTATCATCATCTTCACCAAGTACATTCTGATATAAACAAAAAAGTTGTTAAACTTCTACATAATAATCATACTAACAAACTAAATACAGATGAAAAATAACCCCTGAAAATAAATAAATTATCACAAAAAAATATAAATAAATTGAAATATTTTGTTTTACTTAATTTATCAGCTGCATCTTATTTACACTGTAAAACATGTTTAAATGCAGCAAATGATTTGTAGTCATAATATGAACAACACATTGTGGGCCAAACAATAACATTGCAGTTATGTTATACACTAGTGCTAACTTGTTTCAATGTAATTTACATGCAACCAACAACTAAGTCATGTGATGAGTGCTAGGAGTCAAGAATCAAATAATTTTAAAAAGTTCATAGATCAAACTGTCGCAGTATTAAGTATCCATCACATTTGATCACTCACCATACACTTACAGGCTAAACATGTAAGTTACTTGATAGCAAGTTCTGCAGGTAATTTTTACAGCTTATCAAGGTAATTATGTGTATTTGAAAATATACATAGCAAATCCATGTATTAGATAATATCTATGTAATATCAATCAACATATCTAGAAGACGTTATACACACAGAGTCAATGAACTGAGAATGTTGCCATAGCGTTAAGTTTAAATAACAAAAGAAAATGATAATGGTAATGCATGTATGTAAAACCTACATTTAAAACAGCAGCAAGATGTTCAGCTTGACCAGCAAGGAGTGATAGATTGTGGTTCTCTTCTTTCAGTTCTTCCATAGACTGATGTAGCTGAAGTATAACAAATACATAATTTACTAGCAGATGCCTCTTCAACTGTCCTTATTTTTTGCGTACATTAGGATCATTCTAGCTAAGTTATCACCAAAATTGAACTAAATGCAGGTATTCGTTTCATTGAATCTCATGCACAAATATCATGACTGCTTTAAATATTAAATTTTTTAAACTTTTGATTTATAGGATATTGAAATTAACATTTTAATGTTCCTCCATTCTGTAAAGCTACGAGCCATACAAGTTAGAATACTTCAGATTTAAATCTGTTTAACTAAAGTTTACCGTTTCATTCTCTGACAGAGCTTCTGCTAGCGACAATCTTCTTTCCTCAGCCAGTTCACGCCAATAGCTCTCTGGTATGGGATCTAGAATTATAGATGCAATAAAATCTAACAATGTAGAAACATGTAATTTAAATAATTATAGTCTTCCCTCCTTAAAAAGATGATGATTTTAAACAGATGATCATCAAAATTAAGATCAATTCATATAAAATAACAAGAGAGCCATGATATATAGAATTCAGCTAGGGAACCTGATGAATTGACAATAAACAAATGACTCGAAATCAAAGGAATAACTAAGAACCTCTGAGGATAGTAACAATGCTACATAACAAATTAACTCAAGATTCGAGGAATTCCACATACGGATAACTCTATGTGTAACAAATGACACAAGGGTGGGACAAAACAGGCAATATTGACTTAGAGGGCATAATGCAAACAATACGTGATTTGGCAACTAGGCGAAGCTATTCATAAACCAATGATCTAAGTTCTTGGTCGTGCAGTTTTGGCAAAGACTTTTTGATAGCAATAATTGACCCAGTGGTTTCAGAGATTGAAACAACTATTGATGATACATTACAATGGAAAGCACAATCAATTCATCTGGCATTTTTGTGTTTAAAAAACTGATGTAAAGTAAAAACAGTAAATCAACAAATAAATCTGAACAATATTTGAACAGCTGTTGATACTGAAATTGTTTGTCAGCATAACCTTTTCTGTTCTTTTTATCACATCTATTTGACATTCCACAAGCTAGCTAATTAATAACCTGGTGAATACCAAGATATAATCAAACCAAGTAGAAATTATATCCTATAAGTGTTACCTTTCACCATTAAATCATAAGCTTCTTGGTCGAAGTCTGTAGCACCAACACCACTGTCATTGTGAGCTTCTCTCGTACTGTACATTGAGATGCCAGTGGCACCTGAAATGTCAGTCTGTGTCTCTGATTCTTGTTGATTAATACTGACTTGTATACCGATCTCATTGTTCTTGTACGTCCTAACTGGTTTTGGTGTTGATGTGTCTGGGAATATTCTAACAGGCTTCTTGCTAGGCACAATTCTACTTTTATGCATGGACTTCTAAAAGGGTAAAATTTGTGATTCATTCAATTTGAAAATTGGTAAGATGAACAGAAATACAAAATTAAAGCCAACAGTGATGCAGTTAATTAATTGAGATATCACAAGACATATTTATCCACAGTATTTCAGTATACTGGTGACACTGGATAATGGTGTAGCTAATTTTAGAATAGAAATTGAACAAATGCTAACAGTCAGATGTTCAAAATCTGTACTAATCTAGTAGGTGACTGAAGGTCACATGGAGTCATAGTATAACAGTGCTATTAATCAATGCAAGTGCTCGTTTTTAATCCACTTCCGTTTAATATAAAATAGTTCTGTGTTGAAATTATTGTTTGGAGTTTAACCAGTGATATTACCAGTACTACGCTGGGTTAAACTCAAAACAATAATTTTATAACAGAAATGGGGCCTAAATTAAAAATATGTTGGTTTGCCCTTTACCGACCCTGAATTTAGAAGAGGGTCGGTAGGTAGGAAAAATACTTTATTTTATTTCTGAAATTACACTTCTATCTTGATGCATTCTATATTCATTTTATGTATTCTGCTACCATACAACCATTTATTGTGTGCTTTAATCAACCATAACAGTCATATACTCAGTGCCTTAACACACATTTTGGTTTCCCTTCATTACTTCAATTTTTAAATGATACCTACTTTTAATGTTTATCTAAAGCACTGAGTACATGTATATTTTTCCAAGTATACAAATAAAGTTCTCCCAGATTTTGCAATAAATTTTTTTGAGTCGGCATGATTTTTTTGGTTCGGTCGGTAAAGGGCAAACAAACTTAATTTTAATTTAAGCCTGGAACAAAAACGAGCACCTGAATTCAAAATGCAGATGGCAGTAAAAGTTTAAAACTAACCCAGTTTTTCATAGAAAAGCAACATATTTTTTATTGAATCATAAACATTTCATGTATTTTCTTAATTAATACAAAACTAGTTTTAATGCATACTAACCCTCAAAATCTCTGTTTCTGCTGATCACTGACACATATGTTGACAAAGGTAAGTTACGCATCCGTGTATAGTATTAATAGTATGCCAGGCAGATACACACAATGTATTTAATTGCACTGGTATTCGATTTACACCGGTAACCGGGTAACTGTCTATTATGTATGTATTTATAAAATAATGTGTAGAATTTCAGAACTTATGAATGCTGAAAATTAATTGTCACAACTACAAAGGTACCACTACAAATACTAAACCAGTTCATAAGCAACAGAATGAATTAGAATTCAAAAAATAACCATTTACCTCTAATCCCATGAGTTTTCCATCTGATGTTAACTGTAAGGTTTTCAGTGTCTTTCTGTCATTTGGACCACTTGTCAAAGACATTTTCTGAAAATATCAAGAATTGAAATACAGGGCTCGACACTAACAATGGTCTGCAGGGCTTGACACTAACTTTTTCAGGAGGTAGTCAGTGGGACTACCAGTGAAGAAAATGAGGTAGTCCTTGCAGAATATAGGTAGTCCTTATTTTAATATGTATATACAATGTGTTTGTCATTTTATATCAATGCCTATTGACTAATTGAGTGTACTTTACCCGAATATTCAAGACAAGTATCAGAACACAAGTATGAAAGTCAGATTTTCACAAATGTATTGAACAAAGTTATACAGGTTACATCACATCAGATCTAACAAATGTTTACACAAGTAAGCTTAAATATTTAATTTACTTAAATTTATGGAATATAGGTCACCCAAATTTCAGATAGCCTGATGGGATACCCAGCTTGGAAACCTGGTTGTCCTTGAGGAAAATAGGTAGCCTCAGGCTAACGGACCACTGTTAGTGTTAGAGCCCTGGTCTGTGACTGTTAGCCAGAGGCTACCTATTTACTCCAAGGACTACCCAGGTTTCCAAGCTGGGTATCCCGTCAGGCTATCTGAAATTTGGGTGACCTGAACTCTATAACTTTAAGTAAATTAGATAATAAAGATCGGATGTGATGTATCCTGTATAACTTAGTTCAATACATTCATGAAAATCTTTCACACTTGTCTTGTATATTCAGGTAAAGTAGTTAAGTACACTTGATAGGCATTGACATACAATGACAAACATGTTTTAATTTATAAGATTTAGAATGAAGACTACCTATATTTTGCAAGGACTTCCTCATTTTTTTGGCTGGTAGTCCTGCTGACTACCTCCTGAAAAAGTTAGTGTCAAGCCCTGAAATCATATTATGCACTGTTAACCATAGGGAATGCGGTCAATTCGTAACCTAACCGATTCGTAACCTCGTTTTTTTGGTCGATTCGTAACCACTTTATGGTCAATTCATTAACTTTTTTCAAATCGTTGGTCAATTCGATACCATTTTTGTCGGTTAATTCGTAACCTCCAAATATATTGTTAATGATGAAGTGAAATAATTATAATATATAGATATAGATAAATGACTATAAATTGTAATCAGGATAGCTGATTTTAATGGTCGCTTTTTATTTTGTATACTTATTCCCTTTTCCTTTTGTCGAGAAATCAAGATAAATAATTATTAATTGCAATTAGAATAACTTTGTGATTGTGTTGATAATTATCACCTTTAAGTATGTACGTATTAATTAGAATAACTTTTTGTTTGTATTGTTAATTATCACATATTTAGGTATGTATAATTGTGCCAATCTTTAAATGAAGTGAAGTTAATCACAGAAAATTATAGTAATTATCGGTTAAAAGTGTTAATTTGTTTGGTTGTCTGGAATTTGTTGTGTTTTTAACATATATTAGTATAAAAATGGTAATGTTACGAATCATTGTATCATTTACATTGTTACAATGGATGATAACGCTTCTCAGTACATGTGCTTGTCGTGTTTTAAGATAGTGAGAGATCATCATCAGGCGGTAGAGTGTGATATTTGTAAAGGATGGCAGCATCGAGCATGTGGGGATACAGGTATATATTCAAATACTTGTACATTTTGCATCAACTTTTAATAGTCTATTGCCATTTACAAAGAATGTAAGTAAGATGGCGATATCAAAATATCTTACATGCATGTTTTTTTATAAAAATATTTCGGAATATATTTAACTCTAAGGGCAGAATAGTTTTTGTATGTGGTGATAAAATGACATTCGTCTTTTATGTCTGATCCACAAAAATAACAAATTATTTCATGTCTGGGTCTTCTATTTCGTCTGTGTCGAAAAGTTTCCATAAACAAATTATGTGAAGATACTTGTAATCTAGTAATTTGGTTGTGTATTTTATAAGAATTGATATTCATTAAGTATTCTAATATACCAAATGAATGTATAGGGATTTCTTTCCGAATTTATTACCGAAAAATGTTTGTATACAGTTTCTTGATTATTAAATATATAAATAAATCCAAATTCATCTAACAATTTTTTATTTATTGAGCCAACAAATTCGTTGTAAATACAATATCATCCAGAAAACATTATGATTATTGTACCAGTTTTCTACTCGCGCGTCTAGAATACCTGTAAATATCTATTATTAATTCAATGTTTGTCTTTAACGAGTTGCGAAATCGCTGTAATTATTTCATCAACACCTTCGTTAATCCGATTAATCAATTAACCTTCTTTCATAACGTGTAAACGTCCGCAACATGACTTGGCGTAAATTTAAATATGTGCATGTCCTTTATTTTATTAACTGTGCAGAAGTAATAAGTAGTTAGCCTAGTTGTGCATGCTTAAATCATTTTTCATTTGGATTGATTTTCACTGAGTTATAGCCCTTTTGTTTTTTTCTACAGTATATACAATAGGCACATTTTGTCCTGACTATTTCTCATTGACTATTGCCAGGAATTCAATAAAACTTCTCAGAAGTGATAAGTAGTTGTTAAGCCTTGTTGTGCATGCATTAAGCTTGTCTTGGTTGGTTAAATTTTCACTGAGTTATGGCCCTTTGTTGTTTTTTATACAGTGTATATACAATATCTCAGTAACTACTCATAGGAATTCAATGAAACTTCACAGAAGTTATAAAAAGTAAGCCAAGTTGTGCATGCAATAACCAGGTTTTGTTTGGATTAATTTTCACTGAGTTATGGCCCTTTGTTTTATACAATTAGGTAAATTTTGCCCGTACCATTTCTCAGCAACTACATGCAGGAATTCAGTGAAACTTCTTAGAAGTGATAAGTAGTTTGCCAAGTTGTGCATGTCCACAATAGGTTTTGTCCAAGTAAATTTTAATGAGTTATGGCCCTTTGTTATTTTCTATATAATGTATATTTAGAAACTGGTCAGGATATATCTAAGCAACAATTTGCAGGTATTAAAAAAATGAAAATGCATTATATTTCCCTCTGTAAAATGTAACAATAACTGTGTCAAGGCCGCATCCGGGGGTATTCATCACCTTTAGTGATAGTTCTAGTTTATAATTACTTATATGTGCTGAGTATTGATGGTGATCATTCATTGTTTTTTTAGACACTGTCATTTTACATTATCATTAATGTGAAATTTGATGCATGATACAGAAATATTGTTTGTTTTTGAGATACTGTCATGTTACATTAATTATCATTATAATAACAATCATTTGTTCATGCTACTCAGAAAAAATGTAATAAATAAATGTACATGTGTGCTGAAAAAAAAAAAAGTATTGTCAGATTTCATTCGTTCCTCTGTATTCATCCTCAAGAAAAATTAATAAAACATACTCAAAATACGCAAACTAAATTATACAGTGAATTTGTTTATTAATGATTTCTATAATATAAACATACACAGAAAGAAACATAACGTACATATATATATTATAAAACAACATAATACACAATATAAATCATACAGTGAATTTAATTGTTTATTAATAACAAATTCGATTTTAATAAATGAAAAATATAAAACATTTTTCTGTTCTAAACATAAAAACAACAGAGACATAGATACACACAAAATAACGATTCCTATTCCAAGTCCTCAGGAAGTGACAAGAACGTAATACGGATAAATACCTCTATTACTACTCTTAGCAATACAATATTTATCCAAATATCCCTAAATTTTCTTGTCAAATAGCAAGAAAAACTTCTTATTTTAGTGTTTTACACTAAATATATAGACGGTTACGAATTGACCAATGATTTGAAAAGGTAACGAATTGACTTGTAAAAATGGTTACGAATCGACCAAAAAAACGAGGTTACGAATCGGTTATGTTACGAATTGACCTGTAACCAACCATAGCTCTCGATCTTTGACCATTAAATTTAAAATGGCACTTTCACTTTTGAAATTTGCAAAATAAGGTTTTTGACGCCAGAGAATTGGAACCAAAGGATCAAATTTACTATTAAATTAGTAGGAAATTTTGTTGTCCCTTTAAATTTCTAAATTTATAGACGTCACGAATTTATGATAAGGACGAGATGATCAATTAAGGAACTGGTCAGTCCTTACCCATGCAGTTAACACGTAGAAATAAACCGAAAATGTTTTTATTTATAACACTGGCATAGATTGAATATTTTGGAACAAGTTTCATAAACCTCACCTTGACGATATCGGTGTTCACAGAATTTTCTTTATCCGCTTGTTTTGCTATCGTTCCAGTCGACATTTTCTTTTTCGCGCGAAGAAGAAGTGATAAATGCCTGTGTCCGGACTACTGTAACTTCGGTAGAATTTCAACTAATTTCGAGGAGTGGATTAATATTTTGCATCAAAGGGAAAATTATACGTGTTTATCATTTGTTCAAATACAGTGATAAACATACAGATATGTCACTCAACAGCAATGATTACCGAAAAAACTGCGGAATTTATCAGACTGTATGCAGGCTGGTTTTTATACATTTCAGACGAATAACCCAATAGAAATGGTTGTTGCATGTCGTTGTAGGGGCCCTTACATGTGTTAATTAGATGACCAAAAGGAGGTATTAACAGCAGAACTACTATGCTGAATACCTAGCTTCTATCCACATTTCATTATTTATTACATGGACTTATAATAGTTACATACACACGTAAGTCCTTGATGTCAATATATGTACACATAATTATGTTCCCTTAAAATGGATGGCGAACCTCTCATATCTCTGGTCCAATCACAACAGCTGTTGCAACCAACTGACGTCATTACAGTGTACATGTAGGCAAGTAATGGCGACAGTCGTAACCTGACAGATATGGTGAAATTTTATGCAATTTATGCAGACGTAAGTATTTGTGTGATTAATCCTTCTAAACTTACATAATTAGATAAAAATAAGAGACAGAAGATAATGATCCATGTTGGTAACTGATGTTCTTGTGTTTAATTGTCGTCTCGACAAATGTCAAATCACGGCACACTAATCATAATGTCGCCAATGTCGGATAATTACTGGACTGCGGCGTAGTTGCCTCTCAATCTCATTATCTGTGAACTCTTATTTTGCTTGGCTGTTGCAATTATGTTCTGAGGTTTGACTGCTTTTGTTGAAATTTATCATGTTTTGTGAAAGAATGTGCTTCTGAGAGACATTTATGAATAATTCATTTTGTTTTCTAAATTCAGTGTATAAAACTGTATATTCAGTATCAAGATATTTTATTTATAATAATATGCATGCATATAGTCTGTTAACTTCAAGACCTATTTATAAATGAATACACATACAACACTAGCGAATTCAAAGGGGGCGCACCTGGGGTGGGCCCTCCCTGACAGTCCCGGACCATAGTTAGATTAAGAAATGAAATATATACAGCATTCAATTCCTAAATATTATGCTCCCCCCCAGCCTGAAGTCCTGGATCCGCATCTGCACAATTTATGTCAATGTTGTGTATTCTGTGTGCATTTCTGCATGCATGCCTGAAACTAGAAAATGGAATACATGTATTTTCATGGGAGTTAACACATGATTGAAGATTTCTTAGAACTATTTAAAACACGGTTCACTTCACATACTTTTTATTTTGTAGATCTTTATTTTTCTAGAGAGTCAACCTTCTTCTTCTTCTTCCATGTAATTTGCAGGGCCCACTCTGGGGCA
This sequence comes from Lutraria lutraria, assembly GCA_964023205.1. Classification (NCBI taxonomy): domain Eukaryota; kingdom Metazoa; phylum Mollusca; class Bivalvia; order Venerida; family Mactridae; genus Lutraria; species Lutraria lutraria. The sequence goes on from OZ026838.1 coordinate 10,740,442, forward strand.
TTATCGCAAATATTTTGAGACAGAGGTGAGATACAAGGAATCCGGGTGCGATACCCTAGCTCGTTTCGAATAGATTCCTTGGTTCTTTAACGTGCCCGGTGTAAAGCACCGATACACGCGAGACTACCTCTGGGTTTCCTACCAGGATCATCTCTAGTTTGTTATATAGGCATTTTATTTTATTTATACAATATCTGGCTGCTAATTTTCTGGCATATTCTTCTGTCATGTGTTACATCTGTTTCATTGACATTTATCAATTATTCAATTCCCAGTAAATATGCCCCTTAGCCTGAAATCTTGGATCCGCCTCTGGTCTGGATGATGTTAGAAATGCTCTACACAGCCAGGTTCTTCTGTAAATCAGTTTCCTTTGCAAATCAGTTAGAATTTCTGTTATACTGGTGGCCAGACAAAGCAGTCTTCTCACTCTTGTTCACAGAAACCTTTCTAAACTTGTCCCCCCCCCCCCCCCCCCTAAACCAATGAAATGGTCTTGTCCCAGAGCTGACAAGACAAGAGTTTTTTCTGTAATAATAAATTATTAGTAATATATGTAATTTTGATGTAAATTTTTATTTTCAGTGTTATATAGTTGTGTGAAGTGGGCAGTATTAGAAGATAGCGTCTGAAACATTTTTGCCTCATCATGGCCGAGTTGAGTTTAGACAACCCAGAAAATGATAAGTACACAGTCATGGATGTTAGTTATGGCATGGGTCTCTTGAAACAACTCAATGAAATGAGGACAAAGAAATTGTTTACTGATACAGTTCTTTGTTTGGGACAAGAGGAATTTCCATGTCATAAAAACATACTCTCAGCAAGTAGTCCATATTTTCATGCTATGTTTACAAATGATGTTCGAGAGAACAGAGATAATAGACTTAATTATGAGGATATATCACCATGGACTTTTAAAAGAATCATAGATTATGTCTATACTGGACGTTTAGAGATCTCCACTGATAATGCTCAAGAAATGCTCACTGCTGGATGCCGATTCCAGTACCCAGCTATTGTTGATGCTTGTTGTGATTTTTTGCAGCAGCACCTTCATCCATCCAATTGTTTAGGCATTCAATGCTTTGCTGAAATTCATTCCTGCCATAAATTAGAGGAGAATTCTACGAAATATGCCTTTGAAAACTTCACATCTTTAGTACAGTATGATGAATTTCTGGATATAAGCTTGGAGAAACTTCTCTGGTTTGTATCTAGTGACCTTATAGAAGTGAGGAATGAGGAGACTGTGTATAATGCTGTGATACGCTGGATTAAATATGATGTTGAAGACAGAAAAAAATACCTCCTGCAGTTGTTGCAAGAAGTTCGACTACCTGTGATCAATATTAACAATTTACGTGGTATGGAGTCAGAATCTCTCATCAAAAACTGTGATCAGTGTTTAGATCTAGTCAGAGAGGCTCGTATAAAACATGAAACGATTCATGACCAGTATGGACGTAGGCGCCGTAGTATGCAAGATACACAATTCCATCCAAGACCATCAACAATAGCAAAAGAAGTTGTTGTTGTGATTGGTGGCTTGAATGGATTTGTTACAAGATCAGTAGAAATGTTTGATCCACAGAAAGATTGCTGGACCTCATTGTCTGAATTTCCGAAACAAGTAACATGGTTCAGTGTATCTGCTGTGGTGAATTGTATTATAGTAGCTGGTGGTATTCTGGATGGTAGGATCATTGACAGTGTGTGGAAGTTTGATACTGGTGGTAGAGAATGGCACGAGATCACACGCATGAGTCAACCAAGGGCTAAACATGCCTCAGCAGTGCTACATGATAGACTGTATTTGTTTGGAGGAGTTACATATACTGCTAATTTTGAAGTTGTGGATCAGGGGTACATTGAATGTTTTGATCCATCCAAAAATGTATGGACTATTGTTGGGCATTCACCTTGTCCGAGAACATTGTCAAAGATTGTTCCATTCGGTAATTTGCTAGTTGAGGTTGGAGGACTGCAGAGTGGGGCCAATGTGAAATCAATGGAGTGTTATGAGGGATCAGCAGACAGCACAGCTGTTAAACCTTTACGTGAACATTTTATCTTGCCAGAAGCAATTGAATTTGCTCAAATTGTGGTGCTCAGTGGCGTCTTTTATATTATATGGGAAGACTCCAAGAAAGTGATTACATTGGATCCCGAGAAGCGTACATTCCAAAGATTGCCAGATTTGAACTATAGTCATAAAAATTGTGGTGCTACAGTTTTACGTAATAAGATATATGTGATAGGTGGGATGACTGAAAATGTTCGTGGTGTTTCATTAGATTCTCAATCTCATGCTAGTAGAGTAGTTGAGTGTTTTGATCCTGAGACTAAAACATGGACTGTGGAGAAATCGCTTCTGGAAGCTAGAGGTTTTCATGGTTGTGTAACAGTCAACATGTAATGTACTGCTGCGTCTTATTCCTTATGAATGTTTTTTAAGGAACTTGACTGTCATTCAGTGATTTTCTTCATCTGCTTTTTTTGTCTAAGAAAGGTCAATGATGTGAAGTTTATTTTTGATTATGTTTGTTTAAGATAGTTCCTGACATAATTAACACTAAATAACAGAAAGTAAAGTTACTTGGTGAATTCTCAGGCATTACCATAGTAATTTGTATAACATTGTTAGTTCTTACTCTGTAAGCCACAGAATATCTCATCTTTTGCACTATATGCTTCATAGAATACAAGTTACAACACATCTGACAATACTCTGGACATGATTCATTATTGAAACGCTGATCTTTTAGGATAAATTCTGAGTTCATCAAACAACCAACTGACTCGTCTTCAAAGCAGATGAAGGAAATTTTGTTTACTGTTTACTTCACTCAGATAAAAAATGAGAATGAGTTTATTCATCCCTCAAGATTTTACCAGGTATAAAAATGATAGATTTGAATTGGTGTAAATTTTCATAAAAAGTACTTTCATCAGTAACTGTTGTTTTTAAATAGTAATAACAAAATTAGATAAGTTTTTTTCACTCTTAATGAAATGTATACATGGATTTACTTTTTTATGGTTGGTGTATGGTTACATATAATGTATTTAATTGAAAATGGAGATTCCTTGATTAATTTTTTATTATTGCTTTAATATTTGATTGTAGGATATTTATTTGCGAACTTATACCTACTTGAAACTACTCTTCACATTCTTTTCTTCATTTGAATTGTAAAGAAATTCCTTATTTCTCATGTATGGAATATTACTGTATTATGTGCTTCTGTAGTCAATATGAGATACAATTTTTTAATTGCAATCTTTAACTTTCAAAAAGTCATGATTTCAATAGATATTTGAATATCATGAACATTGGTCCAGAAGGAATTCTGGAATATTTACTGTTTGCTCTATTCATCCTGATTTTGTAATATAACTATGATTATTTATTGTTACAACATTATGTGCCATGCTTTGGTGCTTTCATGTTATTTCACTTGCTGGGTTATATTGATTAGATGAAAGTTAGATCAATTAACATTACAAAGATTTTCGTGTTCATTTTGAAAAATCAATAAAATTTACTTTGTACATCATTCTATAATGGCCCAAGGAATAGTTACATGTTGAGATATTAATTTACTTTTGAAGCATATTATTATTGAGCCAAAGAAAAGGTTGAAGTCTGTTTAATATCTCTGCTATGGTTTCACTGGACTGCTTTTAATTTAAGGATTATGGATTTATATATTTAAAAAAAAATCGAGAATGATTTAGATATGAGAAAACTTCTTGCCTGTTTATAATTGAAAAGTGTTAGATTGGTTTTGTTCGAATGTTGAAAATGGTGTGTACTTCCTAGAACAGCTTTAATGAGTTTCTAACGAGACCAAATATTAAGTTAATATCAATTAAAGGAATCTATTGAGTGGTTTTAATGCTCAAAATATTTTCCCTGATTCTTTGTCTTTTTCATGTAATATTATGTCTAAATAAAATCTTTAACTCTATTCTGTAAGGCAAATGAGACATAGATAGATCTATTACTTTCGAATGCAGATTTGCCTGAACAGTAAATGAAAGTAAGAACTGAGTTCTCTCCCCTAGACTTTAATATAAAATTATCTATTGTGCATTTCTGTCTAACATTTGTTTTCCATCCAGGATCCTGTATAATTTATCAGTTAATGTAGTCTTAAGAAGTTATGAACATATTTTTATAGGTAAGACTTCTGTTTTCAAATATAGGCCTGTCTCTTTCCAAACATGAAGAAATACCTCCTTGTTAAATGTGAATCTTTCTCACATTTGATGTTATCTTTGGGTTGTGGATGATCAAGTTGGTTAACCCTGGGAGCAATGGTCAGACAGATCAACTAGTGTGTACCAGCTTGCTATAATATAACCTTCCACATCAGGCAATAAATAATTTAGGATTAAACTGTCTATATTAATTGTTACCTCATGGATAGAATACTGTAAACCATTATCAATAAATCTTTTTTTTTCAATTTTTGGTTTTGTGGTTTTCTTTTCTGTTTTTTTCTTTTGTTGTTGTTTTTCACATAAAATTTACTTCAATCTATCACATGTTTGATGTGTTATTAATGATTTATTGTATTTTAGTGATTAGTATTGTATTGAGTATATTAGACACATGATGATATTTCATTATTTGTATCATAAGACCCCTGAAAACCAGAATTATCTGTAAATCAGACAAAATTTTAAGTCCTACTCTTTTTCGGATTGTAGGAAAAATTCATCGAAAACCGGACTTCTCTGAAAACCGGAAGTGGGTCCGGTTTTCAAAGGGTTTTACTGTTATTGTTGTTGATAACAGCTTTGCCTTTCACAAACTTTTCTTTTTTTTTTCTTCAGTTTTATGAATACTATGTGTCATGTTTTTTCTTCTTGTTATAAGATGTTGTTAATTATCTATGTGTTACTTTGTTATTGTTTCCAATTACTGTCTCACACTTAGAGATCTAGCTGTGTTTATTTAACTCATGAACTTGAGGGAAGTTTTTATCAGTCCGAAACACAGAAAAAAAACGAACTTTTTACTTTTGCACATTTTTTTACTTTTTTTTTCTTTTTCACAGTTGTAATGATTTAACAAATTTGATGTGCATATTGTTGCTGAGTTCTGATGAACAGCAGTCAGTGTCTGTATTCATGTTTCCCATTGTTTGCATTATTAAAATATTTATTTCTGTAAGTATGTTGTATATTTCTATATTTTATTGTGTATAATTTCATTTTATAGATTATTGTTATCTTTTTCTGCTGTGTTTCATGGTGTAACATAAATTATTAGGATTAAATCTGAAGATATATATTTTGTATATTTTGCTAAATATGGGTCTAAAATAATAGAAACATTTATTTGCGAAGGTTACATCTATTTTAACAAAATATTAAAGGTACATTACCTACAATGTAGAAACATGTTGCAAGTAAAATTATCAGCTTTGTTGAAGCTTTACAAGTCAGTGGTGCTAGAAAGTCTCAGATCATCCTTAAAAAAATGTTTGTTTAGGGTAACCATACCAAGATAATTTTTAGTGAGTAGGTAGGTTAGAAATGGTGAGTAGGTAGCATAAAGCCAAACAAAATCATTTCTAAGGATGCGCTCATTATGATGTTTGTTGTAGGTTTGTTTATGTCATATCTTGGAGATTTTTAAGAAATCGAAAATTCAATTTTGTGACGTATTTAAGTTGATGTTAATTTTTGGGATCTGTCATGTTGAAAAGAAGATTTAAACTTTAGTGGATTATGTATGATGTAAGAATTAAAACTGGTCATATTTGTTTTAAGCTTGACGGTTTTCGAAGAAAAAGTCTAGCTATTTTGATTACTGCGACATGTGTGTCATCTGCGTCTGTGCAAAAACTTTAATGTAGCTCATAACTTAGAAACTATAAGAGGTAGCAACATAAAACGTCATAGGTGGATAGATCTCACTGAGGCGGTGAAGAGACGAGCATTGGCACTGCTTGCGGCACTCTTGTCCAGTTAATGGCTTAATTTACATTAATCTTGTTGCATGTAGATACAGATCAGAGCATACTGCTGCAGCAAGCATAAGTTATAGGCATTCTTAATACAGGGTAGTAATTGAATATACTAGTCTATCACATATTATGAATAAATCTGACATCTTGAATTATTTGTACATCTTAACATAGTTTGTACTTTTTATCTCTTTGAAAACAGTATTAAAAAATTATAAATATAATCTTGTTTTGTTTTTTTTGTCATTAGTGAGTATATTCTAAATTACAGGCACGAGAAACAAATATCTAGATATGAAAAATGACATCTTGTGGAACTCAGACTTCAAGACAGATCTATGTTTTTTATGCAGCAATACTCTGGTGTATGACCATTTCGCATGTTAATACAAGCCTTGTTCACTTGCCTACATCTTTGGACTGGGACAAGCCAAATTTAAACTGTCACCATGTGACAGATAACTCTGACATTACTACTGATGTCGACTTGCAAGAGTTACTTCCCTGGAGTTGCATTTGGCCCTACATGAGATGCGATTGATTTTACTAGAAGCGTTATTTCAAATAGATAATCTAATATTCACAAACTGATGAAACATTCTCCATGCATTAAAAACTTTAACTTGATAGGTAAACCTGGTGCAATCACTCGATTTTGTTCATATAACAGACATTCCTCATTTGTTAATTTTTTTTTTTTAGTATTCCGAGGGAACGATTTTTACACACAACAATTAACAGCCAGTTTTTGATTTTCTTCAAATAATTGAACAGGATTTCGTGGTGAACTGTTCCACTCACAAACTCCCCCCGGGCTCGACCTTTTATTATACCAATCAAGGCAATGTCATTGCACTTCCTTAATTATTTTGACTTTCAGAGAAGTTTTTTTGATATTGGCCTCTGACGTGATTTACTGACGTCAATGGTGAACTTATTTCTCGTCTGCTGTAGTCAGTGCTCAATAGAATTCTGTGTGTGCAGGCGATCAATACACCGCCAAGATGCTAATTCTGTGATTGGCATTTTCTACTCGACCTTGGGAATTGCGCTTAGACCTGCCGTGATAAATAGAATCTTATTGCCAGAGGAGATGAGGGTGTTTGTTTTTAAATGTCACTTTGGAAATATTAAAAAAACAGTAACGTAAACGTGACTAGATGTTTAAGGTTATGTTACGTTTTAATATTAATAATGAATATATTTTTTTTAATTTTACGAAGAAACGTGAAGAAATGATTCAACAGCTTTTATTCCTTTTCCTTTATTCCAATTATTAACGGATGATGAAATAAAAACTAGTCGCAGCTTTTTGTACAAACGGGCGCGCTTTGTGTTCCCAGCGAAACTACTGACTTACAATGATAATCGCTCTCAGTTTCGAATTTCTGGAATGTTTTTTTTTTGTTAATTCAATTTTTCTCTGAATTCATTTGCAGCTATAGATAAAGAGATATTATTTATGTTTATTTTGAACGCGTGTATGGTTGGAGGCGGCGATAATTCAACTAAGAACAACAACGACTAATGTTTACTGACTCTTTTTCTTATTTATTTATACTTTCGAAAACCCTATGATTTCTTATTAACGCTGATGAGAAGGCAATGCTGACCCCACCCCCCTAAAAAATCCACAGCATAATACGTCCATTTAATGCGATATATTTTGATGATAGTGGCCGACCTTCCCTCCTTCAATAGTCTTGGCGCTGATGATGGTGGTGATGAATTATAATGATTTACAGACAAAGCCAACTTGAACATTAATAATCAGACCCAATTGTCCAGTAACTTCCTTAACATTTTACCTTTTTTTCAACAAATTTCAAAGCTATTTTCTAGGTAATAAGTCACGATGGTGCAAGTTCACGCTGGAATGGTTGTACGTGGGCATGTTGCTTTGTATTTAGTCGGGGAAATTAGGCAAACCACGAAACAAATTACGTAAAACGTTTAAATGGAAAATGTTACCATATATCGACGTGTATATGCCTGTGATTTAGTTGTGGTTAGATTGTTAATTACGTGGTTTTGATGTTTACACAGTTACCGACATTCACGCAGTCTTTGATCTGGCTAGACAGCCATATAAACGACTGAAATTAACAACTTAAAGTTAAATATATCCTATTTATACAATGTATTGTTTCATTTTTGTTTTGATGTTATATAAGAGTCCGAAGTTTAGATCAAACGCTTTATGCTTATTGTTGATATTATTGTAAATTAGATGACTCTTGTTGATTTTAAACCGAATTTGTGGTTTTATTTACAGAAATTTATTACGTTAAGACTGCTTTGTTTACAAAACGAAACGTACGAGATGTGCGGGAAAAGTTTGATGTACACAGTATAGGCAAATATCAACCACTGCCGCTTAATTCGTTCTACGTAAATCCAATTTTGTGTTCGAGGAGGAGGTAGGATATGGACGTTGCGCAAACATGGAGTGGCATTTGAGAAAACTGATTTTATTATTCAAGATAATTCATTCAAGAAAGTAAACAAACAACGAAACCAGCCTACGTATATTTGTATGTATTTTATTCACTGCCGTGAAAGTCTTGGTTGTCTGCCCTTGAGGGGAGTCGTACGGACTTTTTATTGTGTATTATTTTATGTTGTTTTTTTACCGAATCACACATTGACCATAGGGGACTTTTCTCTGAGCATGTCCCTTATTAGGAAAGGCCTATCTTCTCTGATATCACTTGTATATTTGTAAAACAACTATAATCAGATGCGGATCCAGGATTTCAGACATGGGGGCCATAATATCTAGGAATTATTGAATGCTTTATTGAATGATATTTCTCTTCTATATCTATGGTCGGTGACTTCATTAGCGGGGGGAGGGGAGGGGGACGATCCGGGTCCTTTCCTCCTTATTTCCGCTAGTGGTAATACTTCAGTAAATTCACCAATATTAAAAGGATGGGGTTAATTATTTTAAGCTGTGGGAGTTTGAAATTTCATGAAGAATAAAATATCAGATAATTATAGTATTTAACTCAATTGTATTGCATGAAGAATGGATGTAAGACACGCCATGGCATTTTTTTTTCAAAAGTTAAATATGTCTGTAGACGATAAATTCCACTTATTCACATCAAGCGATTTAAATGTTATTTAATTATATAAAGTAGATGCTGCCAAGATAATCAGAAAATAAAATATAGTTTTTATCACCCACATCCTCAGCAAGATAATAGAATGTAGGAAATGTAGGAGTTAATACAACATAATGATATGATTCTATAGATTCTATATGTAACGTACATAGCGGACATTTTTATAGCAACGAAACTTTGCTACATTGGATCATTTTGAGCAGGTTATATACTTATGCACCATAAATTTAGTAGTGTGTAAATATTTGTGAACATTCTCACATGATAGGAAAGAATTAAGATTAAAAAGAAACAAATACTATCAATTATCAAATGAGGTATATTAAAAATATCGGTATTGTGGGCGAGCGTGCGTGCTTTCATATTCTGTGACGTAGACCTTTGTTTATCTGTTGGTTAACGGCCCATAGTCGTACAGCTATGATTATTTCAGACCCGCCACAGAGACAAGGGGGTAGATAATATACAAGAGAACCGGACATTTATATTTTAAACACTTTACGAATATTTTTCCTGCTTCTTTTTCGTGCTCTGTGTAATGCACCGATACATGCCAATATAATATATAAAAGCCTTGTTTTTTAAAACTTGATTTTATCAAAATCAATTAAGTTCCTTGGTAATCAAAGAGCAATCTACCCTCCTTGGACTCCATAACAAATTGGTTAAAAGAAAGCCGCATAATAACGTCATTATATAGATGTATCTGGAATATTTCCTCAATTAAGTGTGTCGGATCTAAATATACATATGTATTTCAAATCGTTTTATTGTGACTACATGGAGAGAGTCACGCATGTAAAGTTTGATAAGGATCACTTGCGATATACTAGTATATCCCGGGAGGTATTTCTTCATTATATATACATGTATACATACTATAATTGTAGATTAAATTTGATTAAAATTTGGTAATTGAAGCATCATTATGTCAGTAGAAGAAATAAAGCAAATGATGTCCATTGTGCATACTTATCTGTATATTATATATTTATAAATATATTTGACTATTCCAACTTTGGATAAGTATTGCTATCCAAATGTTGAGTGGTATTCACTGCATACTGAGTATGTCAAACAGGAGTAGCTATATACACGTGAACATATACATGTATGTCCAGTTGTGTGCTCCTTTTTTTAAAACGAGTCTTATTTCAAAACTGCAATACTAATGTTTGTAAGTTGTAACGTTCCGAATTAATCATGGTTCAGTTCTGACATGTTGTCTCCCTATTTATGATTAGAGTTCGACATCTAGAGAAATAGTTCAATCCTGCACCTCTATCATAGTACGAAGACATCTCCACCAGTACAGAATTCATTTTCTATTCCGAAATGATGCGATCCAGCTGTTCATCAAATTTACTCTTAAACTGAATAACGCAAACATATCCCATAAAAATGCTCAATTTGCATAAATAACAAACGATAAGTGTATCTAGCTGTAGTGAGAATTTCTTTGGCATTAAGCCCGCTCGGGACGTATTTCATTCACAAACACCAACTGTGACGTCATTGGAATTCTTACCCACGCAGATAGTTCATTATGTATATCGAACAATTCGTCTGCTTCGCGGAGGAAGATTTTGATGAGATATTTGCAAATCAGCAACAAGCGCTCTAGCTACAAAATGCTCGTGACGTGAAATAACGTTCGACGAGATTTGTAGGTCTCCCATATCGATTTGTTCCGATGTTAACTGTTCAATTTTCCAGACAAACTTGTACTTTTACAAAGACCGCTTTGTTCAGTCAACACTTCTTAATAAGTATTAACGTGGAGTGGGAGGCAGATATCATATCAGAAAGTTGATACATCACAATTAATGAAAATCGAGATGAATTTTCTTTTTTTTCTAGTACCTAGCTATACATATTGACTTGTTAAAAAAGATGACTGTGCAACAAAGCCATGCTTGATTACTTCAGTATCTTGTAGGCTACGACTGTGGTCCAATGGTCAGTGGTTAGTACGCTGACTTTATAACCCGGTCCTCCAGGTTCGATTCCCGGTATTAGCAGGTCATAATTAGTATCCTTCCATACACAACTTGAAAACATTGTCAATTTTCCTCCACATGTGGAAAAGTTGCCGGTTTCTTGAGGAAGTGCAAGTTGAGTTCCTGTTCGAATACAGTGTAGGGAACTTGTGAGGTGAATCAGACGCCAAATGTAACTGTAAAAATTGTTGAAATACAGCGTTTAACCCAAATAACTAAATAAGTATCGATCGAGTAATACATGCAAACAGTTGACTTTCTGCTTATATTATTATGATAAACATAACTGACGTTACTCCGGACACACCAAGTTGACATGCACGACTCAGAGTGGGACCACATGCATATCCAAGTATACCATCAAGATTAAAGAGAAGCATAATAATAGGTGACCGCGATCAATGGTAAAAACAAATTTGAAGTAACTTTAAGATAAACCCATTTAAATATCAAAACGCCTAACGTTGCAGCCCCCAATTACAGCATTGACATATTTCATTGATTTGAAAAGTTAAGTGCTGTAAGTTCAACCCACATGATGCTGACTAGAATCATGTATACACAACCGAAATGAGTACAAAACTATTAGTATCGCCTGCATCACCCAGTGATATTTAGAATCATTTACATGATACTCCTTATATACATGTACTAAATTAACAACTTTTTTTCTTCCAGTCTTACCGAGTTTTCATAAGACTCACATGACCTAAATAGTATTCGATTTTTTCATGTGATATTTAAAGTTTGTCATTTGCAATGTATGTATATAATAATATATATATCAGTTGAACGTGGTCGTTTAACGATAATGATGATTGGTCAAGTATAGATGCTATTATATCGAGGGTTCAACGCAACAGTGTCGTAACTCATATTGAAATAAGAACAAATTACGACAGTGTTGCGCTGAGCCCTCGATATATAAAGTGTTGACCGAAATTATCAACTAACGATCGAAGCACTAGTTTGGTCAAAATTATGGACAGAGGGAGAAGTCTCATTTTCTGAATGGAATGTTATCGTAAACGTAGAGACTAGACATTGCTAATATGATGTTTCATCTTTAAGTGACTCTAAATGGACAGCGGACATATTTCTCATTTACTTCATAATTCCCTGACTCTGAATCAGCGATTTTAAAACAAACAAAAACTGCGTCTCATAAATGCAGAGAGGATGTTACCTCTGCTAGAGATAAGGCGATACAGTTATAATTCTTTGTCTTTAAAGAAGAAATTTAACTAGGTTACCAATGATGGCTTAAAATAGTGAATTATTTCTAGTAAGAGTCACACGACACTCTGTAATGATAGAAACAATGTCCCATCATGCAGTGAATTCTGTGCCACAGCATTAGTTGTAGAATTATTCGTCCTTTTAAGGACGAGCCCAACCTTCAAAATCATAACAGCTTTTGCGCTCCAAACAAAACCTATTCCCGTCTGTTTCTCAGAATACACATACATACGAAAATTTATTTCTTCAGAAAACGCTTGAAAATTTATTTCCAAGAGATGAGGTATTTTATTTATATTTTATTACTACGGGTGAGAAACATGAATTTCTTTCAGGAATGATCAGTTAATCAGTTGAAAATATCAAATAAAATAGAATTTTCTGTCGCAATATGTGCGGGTTGCAACATGTCGCCAACTTCGTACGCTATATGGAATTGTATTAGATGGTAATGTGTCATAGTTCGTAATATATTAACATAAATTGAAAGAATCAAGACTCAAAAAGTGTAAAAAAGTGTAAATAATCATTAATGATATTACGTTTTAGCAGAATTTTACGTCGCATTCTAACTTACGACATCATTCTACGGAATCCGGTTAGGACCATAGCGATCTCGCCCCGCGCCTTTTTGACTGGCTCAAGAAAAAATAACGGTATATTTCATGTCACAATCCCGCGGTATTTTCTCTCGCTTATTTACACTGTAAAGCATTGCTATTCGTCTCATAAAGCCTAAACATGACATGTGGTTTAAGTTTCAAATTGGTGCATCTTTCGTTCGTTTGTAAAACATGTCATAGCGATTGTTTTATGACAATGAAATGTCTTATCAAACATGAACGTATGTTTTTTACAAAGTCGTTACCTGCTGTCACTTGGCAACGTAAGACACCCTCAAAATAACTCTTCAAGTATGAAGTTTGCCGTAATAAGATACGCAGACGAAACTATATTAAGTATGAACGTCATACGTGAAAATTTAGCGTTTACGTATTTTGGTACAAATTATTCATAACTTTTGACACAAATAATTCTTTACTTTTGACGCTATTTTATTCCACGTTCGGACACAATTATAATTTAGTGTATAAAATGCGTAGAATAAACGTGTTTGTAATAATATAATTTGTGCATTTTGATGACGTCATACATGCATATAACTCAAAGTAATTCTGTTTGATTCTTTTATTGGATATTCTACATGACCATTCATCTTGTATGTGTTTATTATCGCCTTGTTATCTACTGTTTAAGATAGTTTTGTTATATAATACTAGTAAGTATCATACATGTATATATATACTCATGGCCAGAGCTAACGCATCGTTTACTATATCTAATATGGTTTAAGTATTCGTAAACGGAATGCCTTCAAATTTGGAATAAGAATAATTCAACACATCATACAAAAATCCATCGACAGATAAATGTAAAACATAACAAATGAAAACGTCACAGCAGAAGTATAAACTTCACGTAATGGCACCAATTCTAAACCGAACTATTTCAAAAGTCACCATCACATCCATATCACAAGCCTCATCGCGTAATTCTACTGTCACATTCACAAAGCACAACTCTGTCTGTCTAACTTATACCTGGTCACAGGCGTGACCACCTCTGGCTCCTATAACATGCAGACTCTTCCTCGGCGACAGAACGTAGAGGAGCATCTGGCTGCCTTCTCAGTCGTCGGTTAAGCTTATCCCATTAATGTTCTATGACATCATACTGTCCGGTGACTTTGAAGGCCATGGTGGTGAGGTGGACTGGCCGCCTTATATGTAACAACCAAAATATCGTTAAAAACGGCGTTATGCCAACACCTACTCAGTACATCCTCTTTATATAAAAAATAATATAATTTTTTTAAACAATTGTTCTGCAAATATAGTCGTCGACAAAACTTCAATCATTGGCGTGCATTCAACATAGTTTGTGTGTATATTATCGTTCGGATTATCAAATGAAGACGGTATATGGAATTATTGATGCATTAAATCAACCACGGGTCGTGCGTTCCTTATTGCAAAAGTTTTGAATGTCAAACGTAATTCTTAAAACTAAATTCATGCACTTGAAGGATGTCATTTAAAAGCTACACCTTCTTTGCAGAAAATCAGCCATCACCAAACACCTGAACGATATTCGTGATCTTTAATATAATTAGAATGACATTTAGATTGTTGAAACGAAAACATGAAACGCGTTAGGTTCTGGGGTTGTCCCCCCGTAAAAAGATGTTATTGCGTGTATATGCATCATCTTCATCAACATTGTGATGTTCGTCATCATCATCGTCATCGACACAATGAAAACCAGTATCACCATATTCATCATAATCATCATAGTCATCATCATCATCACAGTCATCATCATAGACATTATCATCATTATCACCATCATCATCACCGTTATCACCATCGTCACCATCATCATCACCGTTATCATCATCGTCATCATAGTCATTATCATAGTCATTATCATAGACATCATCACCATTATCATCTCCGTCATAGCCATCACCATCACCATCACCGTCATCATTATCATCACCATCACCATCACCGTTATCATCATCGTCATCATAGTCATTATCATAGACATCATCACCATTATCATCTCCGTCATAGCCATCACCACATCATCACCGTCATAGTCATCATCATCATTATCATCACAGTTATAATCACCACCACCACCGTCATCATAGTCATCATCATCATAATAGAAATCACCATTATCATCATCGTCACAATCTTCGCCAGACAGGAATGAAATGAGCTAACATTAGATCTTGCCAAGGCTTCGTTTTAGCAAAAATAATCACCGCAGTTCATTTCCAAAAATGCCTCTGCTGGTCGATTTCCCCAAATTCTCCATTCAGACAGTTATAATAAATGTAACATTTAAGAACAAATGACTAATTAGAAGAAAGAGAAAATGTTAACACCACACTACGTCGTGGTTTTAATGTCATCAATTCCCATGGCGAGGAATTGATGCATAATGTGATATTTCTGACTGGTAACATTTCGGTTACTCTTAAATTACATCATTAAAAAATAAGTACTGTCTACACGGTTATTGTCAATAACATTTGTATGTGCAAGACTTAAGTAAGAATAGCTGTACATGTACTAAATTGTATTAAGTTTTCAAGAGAACGAAATAGAATTTGGGTTTAAAACAGTTAAATAGTCTAGCATTTGGAAACCGGCGCATTCTGTCAGCAGATAAATTACTTCTTAATATAAGGGACATTTAAGGTTATCAAAAATCTCCAGGCCGAAATTAATCACGTGTCTGAATCCGTGATGCTAATCACACGTTTAGCACATAGGACCGCAAGAACTGGAGGAGGGATAAATTTCATCCAATAATTTATTTCCACTGTATGGGTAATCAAAAAGTAACAGGAGCTATAACTGACATGAGAGACATCGGTCAGGCAAAACAAAAATTACACCCACCTAATCTGAAATTTCTTACGGACCTTATATCAACCTGTTATGAGTTGTTTTTTTCTATCTACAGTACATGTGAATGTATGACAATGATTGTCATCTGTACTAGACGAGAGCATGGTACAAATTTATCGTACTTTAGGAGCGAATAAGACAAATGTTTGTACTTACGCGAGAGAGATCTGAGAAGGTAAATTGAATTTTACTAACGTTATCTATCTTCTTTATATCCAGAAAATATGTACTTAAAATAAATCACACAAATGACTTATACTGTTCTTTATGGTGGCTGATTTATGCCATGTCGTATACTCGCTTTTTCGCCACAACAAAGTGAAAATGCGAAAAAGCGAAAATACGACAAAGTTGACTTTGTCGTATCTTCGTGCTTTCGCATTTTCGCTTTGTTGACAAGGCAATTATTTAAGCTTACGTTTACTAGGTCAGAAAGAGATGGACATCTATAAACGATAATATAATCAAAGTACTGAAAGTACTCATTGAAATTGACCAAACATAGACTTGCACTGCAGCATGGAACGGTGACTAGTTTAACTAGTGCATGGCGGATGTAGAAAATATAGAAAATGAACTTAGATCACCTTCCAAATTTTCATGCGCGCCGAACGAGGGACGGCTACTGTATGTTCATTTTCCAAAAGCGATACCACATGGTATGTCACAGTTGTAGTACACGCTCTGAGCCGTTAAAACACATTTTTTTAATAATTCCTTCAAGGTGAATTTTATGGCGATTACATTTTCAGTGAGTTAAACATGCTTTATATAAAAAATCACCAACCTTTTGTATTAATTACAACATGTTCAAACTGCAAATGCGGCGTATATATTTAGTTTTATTGAAACAGTTCTAGTTTTAGAGCTCAGAATTATCTTTCACAGCAAGTGTAATGAACTGCATTTTTATGAAACATTTCTAGTTTTAGAGCTCAGGATTATCTTCCATAGCAAGTGTAGTGAACTGCATTTTTTATAGAACTTTTCTAGTTTTTGAGCACACAATTATCTAACAAGTGTTTTAACACCCACTAGTTTAGCATATAGGCTTTCATATCTTCCTTTAAAAGCATCTTGAGCCCATATAATGGTTATTGGTGACGTTTTTGTTCTAATTTTATTCATGCCGTATTATGAAAGGTTTCGCAGGAAGACACAGAAGTCTTATTTAAAACAACTTGTTCATAAATGGTTCGTAAAATAGAGCGAGCATGACTTGGTTGGCAAGAAAAAGAAATACAAAAAGGTATTAGTTTCAGAAATAATTAAATTTATGATACATGCATTATAAAATTATGCTACTTTTTAAGTGTTTTCCGTGGAAAAATAATTACTTTCCTCGACTAATATTTGAGAATGGAGCTTACTTCCGCGATTTCCAATCTCAGATTTAATAGAAATCCTTACAAAAGTGAGCAGATTTATAGTTTTATTCCCATATTTAGAAATTTGAAGTTATTTTATTTGAAGAAGTTTATTGTTAAAGTATTGCTTGAACTTCCAAAGGGAATCAATGACATTTCAATAAAATAAATCGTGAATTACGCGATTGTTTTGTTTGCCTTTAGAGGGAAACTTTAAAGATTGAAGTTTGCCGAAAAGAACATGAAATTGATATCATTCTTGACTATACAGATACAGTTATAACTGCAACAACACCAGCACCGATGCTGCTGCTGCTGATGCTGCTAATGCTGACGCTGATGATGGTGATGATGATGGTGATGATGATGGTGCTGATGCTGCTAATGCTGACGCTGATGATTATGCTGCTGCTGATGATGATGGTGATGATGATGATGGTGCTGATGATGATGGTGATGATGATGATAAAAATGGTGTTCGGGTTTGGATATCTTGAATAGCGTGCAGCAGTTATATGGAGATAAGGTATATAAACGTATAATGATTGACGCATACAAAGTTGAGTGGATACAGATAAATTATGGTCATGAATGTAGTGTGATGTTAATGATGATGATGATAATTAAGTTGACTGTTAAGATATAGTATTGTGTGGATACTTCAAATGATGGTAATGATTTTATAGTGATATAGTTAATAATGATGATAATTATGAATGTGTGTGTTGTTGTGGTTATGTTTATGATGATGATTGTTACATGGGTGATAATGATGATTTCAATAAAAAAGTTTCGTTTTTTATTTCTCGGTGTAACTATATATATAACTCACAGATGTTTATAAGGCTGAAAATAAAAATAAGGTTGTTCGGAATCATGAAAATCCCAGCAAATAAATGATTTTTTGGGGGGGCATTTTTTATTATTGTTATATAGTAAAAAGAATTCCTTATCTAACTACCCAGTGCTCAAATTCTGGGTCGAAGCACTCCAAACAAACTTATTTTTATTTTCAGTCTAATGTTGGACATACAGATCTGTGCATACATTAGTCACCCTTGATTTGTTGTTTTATTTTAGTGTGTTTCACGAAGTTTTGCTCAACGATATTTTGGTTGTACAATGTGTATGACGGTCGGTTCTGTTAACTAGTTTT
Organism: Lutraria lutraria; assembly: GCA_964023205.1. Classification (NCBI taxonomy): domain Eukaryota; kingdom Metazoa; phylum Mollusca; class Bivalvia; order Venerida; family Mactridae; genus Lutraria; species Lutraria lutraria. The sequence goes on from OZ026838.1 coordinate 10,758,804, forward strand.
CCTGGACTGTATATCAACAAGTTTAAAGTCCCATTAGCTTTTTGCTATAAAAAATATATGCAAAAAACAAACAATTGCTGATATTATCTCAGGATAATTATTACCGACGAAACAAGCTCTTTTTCTTCTAAAAACACTCATTTCGCTGTGAATTTGGCTTTTGTAAACTTGAAATATATAGAGCGCGTGACGTCACTTCATGCCGTGTGCATAATATGACTGCGGGAAAACATAGCTGTTCTATAAAACCAAGTACATATGAACTATATTGTCAAATACTCATGATTGTCAAAATATGTGTATTATCTATAACTTGTAAATATGTTATACTTTCACAATGGAGGAATTAATAAAGTAGGCGGTCAATATCCTTTATGAAAAAAGCAACTTCATACAAAAAACTTAAACCAATGCTTCTTTTAATTCGTCTAATTATAACGTTTTGTTATAGTTGTTCTTGTTCTTGCTATAAAGTACGCACGGGAGGAAAACACACCGGATTTCTCTGTAATAGGACAAACAGAAACCATTACGACCAATAAATTTATATGTATGGGACTTTAAACTAACTCGTCCACAAGGAACTGGCAACTTCTCCAAATTTAGAAAAAAATCGTCAAATTTTCATAGCATATAGGGGTAAGACCTGCTGAGACCGGGAATGTCGTTCTGTATCCAAGGTCGTTATGCAATATCAATGATTGGAATTCCTCACCGCAAAGTCAACATGTCATTAACCCCAGATTGCCTTCTTGTTGACAGATAAACTCGCACAATTAAGTCAATGTCCTCATAGAGAAAAAACATCAATAAAAGATGTATCATTATAATGATACTGATTCTCTGTAAAAGAAGACGTTGCTTTGATGTCCAAGTATTACAAGTTACTGGCGCGACAGCACAAACACTGTCATATTACTTTGTATAAATAAAATCAAGCACAAACATTTGGGTCAATTTGATGTACAGAAAACATCAAGTACACATTCGATATCTTCGTAAGTAAAGTAATCTATATTTTATTAGACTGAGATTTTTTTGTACTTATATCATCGATTTCGGACATCTTTAATTATAATATATAAAAAAGCCTCGCCAGCTAACAGAAAAGTCCGAGGTGCCTCGAATATATAATATGCAATGGTTTCATCAGCTAACAGAAAAGTCCGAGGTGACTCGAATATATTATATACAATGGCTTCACCAGTCAACAAACACGTTCAACGTGTCTCGAATATAAAAAAGAACGATTGGTTTTCGCTGATTTTGTCTCATTAGAGTGAAAAAATAATCGAAGACATAAACTTTTCACCATTCTGTGACACACACTTGTTTGAAAAACTAAGTTAACGACATATTGACAGATACATATGCTGAAAAAATACACCATTAGGCAATCACAAAGGCAGAATTATAATCTATGATTCCTTCCAAACAAAAACTCATTCTCTACTATATTCCAATATCATGGAAGACAGTTTTTGATTATTTTGTGAAAATATCGCCCCCGCCATTATGTGGATACTTAATAGGCGTATCCACGAGTACGTTATCGTGGTATTGACGTAAGAAGTGGGTATTTAAAATCTAATGGGAATAAATTCGCATGCTTCTATAATTGAAACTGTTAAGTTACGCTAGTTGGAGGAAATTTGAAAAAATAAAAATATCAGTGAATTTGTGGGTAACAAATGTTAGCACCTTGCCGACTTGTGCATTATCTAGTAGTGATATAGTATATTGTTTATTTTGAATGCAAGTAGCGATATAGTTTGTTGCTTACTTTGAATGTTAGTAGCGGTATATTTTGTTCTTTGTTTTGAATTCAATTAGTGACATAGTATATTGTTTGTTTTGAATGCAAATATTGATGTAGTATATTGTTAGTTTAGAATGCAAGCAGCGCTATAGTATGTTAAATTAGTGTTGTTTTGAATGAAGTGGTGACATAGTATGTTATTTGTTTTGAATGAAGTGGTGACATAGTATGTTATTTGTTTGGAATGAAATGGTGGCATAGTATGTTATTTGTTTTGAATGCAAGTGGTGACATAGTATGTTATTTGTTTTGAATGAAGTGGTGACATAGTATGTTATTTGTTTTGAATGAAGTGGTGACATAGTATGTTATTTGTTTTGAATGCAAGTGGTGACATAGTATGTTATTTGTTTTGAATGCAAGTGGTGACATAGTATGTTATTTGTGTTGAATACAAGTGGTGACATAGTATGTTATTTGTTTTGAATGAAGTGGTGACATAGTATGTTATTTGTTTTGAATGAAGTGGTGACATAGTATGTTATTTGTTTTGAATGAAGTGGTGACATAGTATGTTATTTGTTTTGAATGCAAGTAGTGATATAGTATGTTATTTGTTTTGAATGCAAGTGGTGACATAGTATTTTATTTGTTTTGAATGCAAGTAGTGATATAGTATGTTGTTTGTTTGGATGGTCAGCAGTGATAGAGTATCACTGTTATTTGTTTTAAATGCATTGAGGATCATATCGGATTTAAACCGTACGCTTGCTTATTACATTGGATAGAATTGCTATCGCTTAAACATGATCGGCACTCGAGATAGCAATTAGTGCCATTAATTTATTTGCGATTAATGCCATTTTTTTAGAAAAAGTTATATACGGCGACTGTTGCTCTTTAATAACCAGTTGGCCCGGACTATATTCTAGCCAGTACTAACTTACCCTTCCACTAGCAACCGGCAACTTTAACACATGTGGAGGAAAACCGGCGTTCTTGTCAGATTTTTTATGCCGCGAGCGGAAATCGAACTTGGACCGCCGGGTTGCAAACCCGGCGCACTAACGACTGGACCACTACCGCGGCTAATGTCCAAATTATACGGGTGCTCAATTTTAAGTTTCGAGGAGTGCATTTGTAGGACAGCCATATCGAACCTGAGGTAACTCAGGTAGTATTTTACTTCAGGAAGTCATTGGCATTCAATAAGAAAAGGAGTATCATTCAGAGCTATTAACATGAACGTCAGTCATCATCCCTGTAGAAAAAATCATGAAGACAACATGCTAGTAGTATGTCAATATTTGTGAAGTCGATAATTTAACACTCCTACAAACCCGATGCTTGCTATGTGCTAATTAAGATACAAATATTTGATGATTTTTTTCTTCATAGTCCATTGTCAGTATTCGAGTATTCTAAATTTAAAGTCTATGTTGAAATGAAATGTTGGTTTGGTCGGAGTCGAACTGAACATGACTTCAAGAAAAGCCACGTTTGTGTTTGAAGACTATCTGTGGCTCTGAAATAACCATAGATGTCGAGTGGACCGTTAAACAACACATTGTGAATTACATGAATTATGCCATCAGGACTGATATGGGCTGTACTATCACTACCCGTAAGCTTAATGTTATTCGGTTTTTGAATTCAGAGTGTGCTGCAGCAAGATGCAGCAGCAATTTAGTTAGCTTACACATAAATGGTTATTACATGGTAAATGGTCAGTACAAAGTGTCCGATGAAATCGAGTACATGTACGAATGTTCCGAATGTAAAGTAAGGCCCCTATGTATTGGACTTGAAACACAACACGAATCTCATTATTTGATATAGTAGAAAACACTACATTGAAAAACTTCTACATTGTACAGTACAACTTCTCCAGAGCGGCCCTCTGTAGAGCAACGTCCTCTCTATAACAACACCTTCAAAATTTCTCTAAGCTGATATTTACTATAGATTTAACCTCTGTAGAGCAACAACCTCTAAACAACCAATATTTGCAGCTCCACCAGGGTGTTGCTCTACAGAGGTTGTACTGGATGTGTTTTTTTTTGGCTTCTATATATGGATTGATTCCGTCTTTGATCAAATGGTATTGAACTAGAACAGTATATGTGGCGATCCTCCGTTAATTAGAGGAGTTCTGTGCTAACTGTACATGTTACCCTCCTTCTCACATTAATTTAATTATCATATCACAGTTTATAATTAACAAGTCTTACAAATACTTCTCAACACACAATGGAAGACACACTCCTTGGTACGACAAACAGCGTTGCTTAGTTTAATGAGGTATACATGTTGTACCACACACCTTAGTTTGTACCACACACCTAAGTTCATACAAACTCTTCGGTATTTAAGTGTGGAAAACATTTCCGACCAAAGGTCAAAGAGAACGTGCTGATAATGTTGTACTATCATGTGTACTGTTGGCGATCCTACAGACACGTATAATTGATAAGAATAGCATCGTAGAAAGCGACTGGCGTGATCCTTGTTTCCCTTATAACATGGAGAGACGGACCGAGGGCATGCCAGGAATGAAACAGTTTAGGGGGGGGGGGGGGGGGGGATATCATTCGCACATATCAAACTGAACATGCTACAGATGGAATGTACGCACACATTACAAAGAATGGGTAGAGTGTCTATGAGCTATCATATCATTAATATATGACTAAACTGTATATATTCATGTGATATGACAGGCAAAATGCCTTATTTACCAAAATAAACTCTCTATCTGTCTATAAAAGATCCTTCTTGTGTTCAATGTCAGCAACGATCTTATTAAAGAAAACAAAACAATCAAAATCATGTAAACAAACAAACTTACTCAAAACACTAAACAAGTCAGTCACAGTGCCTCAGATATCATCAATAAACAATAAAAAAAATCAAGAAATTCCAAATGCTAAAAAGCCTACATGACGGCAGACTTATAATCGACATACATTTTGCTCCCTAAACCCAAACATGAAAAAAACTATAAACATTATACGACGTAGAACTAAAATAACGTCTAATTATTGATACTCGTCCATACATAACTGATGCTAAAGACATAAACGGAATGTGTTACTATATCTGTAACCACGTCTAGTGTTATCAATTATGCATGAAATAAAATAGTGTTCAAAGTAGGCCAATATATCAAACATAATGATTGTATTCAGACACTGAAGTTACAGTATAGAAAGTAAAAACCTATACTGATCAATGTATAGTAACGTAAACATGATAACGAATGGTTTCTAGAATTTAAAAGGAAACTCGTGTCATGACAATATTGATGTCTTTTGATACAGTGTCTGATGTGCTTTAATTGCATGGGATGTAACATTGTTTGCTAAGCAATTTTATAAAAGTCTTTAGAAGTATCTTTGCAAGATACATGTACCTGAACAGTCATATTTAATGACCAGGGTCCGTATTCACAAAGCATCTCAAGTAATGTTTTAACTTAAGTTATATTTTTCCATAAATTCGACTTTTTCTTTAACTCTTTTGTGCTAATATAAAGGAGGAAATCACAATAATATGATTTTATCTTTGTTCTAAAGATGCCAATTATGAAAAAGATAATTTATTTTCATAATTTTGATGACTGGTTTACTAACTTTTACCATGAAAAAAATTTACACTTAAGTAAAAATAAACACTTAAGTTAAAAAAATCTTAAGATGCTTTGTGAATACGGACCCAGATATTTTTGTCTGAACACCAAACTTATGTTGATTCTCATCTGGTAGTGTGTCACTGATTCAAAGGTGCAAGAATAAAATAAAAATCACTGGACTTTCATGCAGTTAGTAGTCTCAACTAGTGTTTTGTCATAGAAGTGACTAATATCCCCGCCATCACTTTGACACTAAGAATGCGATAGTACACTATTGTGGCTAGGTTCAAGGGCACATAACTCTGGAATGAGTGGATCACTGGGAATGAAAATTACGTCTTGCACATGTACATTTCATATTGATTATGTATTTCAAGTTTCAATTCAATCCCTTGAAAAATGTGGAAGAAGTTTGCTCTAAAACATCAATGAGCTAAGATTAATGCCATTGTACACTTTATAGCTAGGTTCAATGGCACATAACTAAAAAATATGTGGATCACTGGGTGTGGAATTTGCAATCGCTTAAGAATTGTGGAAGTAGTTCGCTTCACAAACTTGTGAAAAAATGTAGGCGGAAGAACGGACGGACGGACCAACCGACCAACGACCGAAGGTCCGACGGAGTGGCTCCATTGTAACCCCTATTAAACTTCGTTTGCAGGGGTATATAATGATTTTTTGAAAGCACGAGGCGCCACCAGACTGGCACTCTATCATGATCGCCACCAAAAATATTGACTTAAAGTCGTTCCTTATCATTCACTTACATTTCTGTCAATGTCTGAAACACGTGACAGAGTCTCAGTTTCTTTCCATATGATACTCAATGCTTGCTTTTGTTTTGAATGGGCATTTGTTGTAATACAATTTTACGATTATGTTTAACTTCAGCGTTCTGTTTCCATTTAAGCGATTGGAGTTATATACAATATTATAGTAATCTTATTGTCGAACATATAAAGGATTCTTGTGGCGAGCATAGGCACTCGATTTCGTGATTTTTATACGTTTACAGACGTTATTTTTCAATTTCACCCATCAAACAACGCAATCCTGTCGAAAGAAAAATCTTCATTTTTTTCCTTTATATTGGGTGTATAAAAAGTTTAAAAACACCAAGGTAGTGCAGCCGACATCTTTTCGATTGACGGTAGTGACGAAAATAAGCGTGGGTCCCGGCTTTCCTTCTAATCTGCACGTGCTTTCCGGGAACCTTGCTTTCGTTGTAGTGTGCCCCAACTTTAAACGTTTTGACAGCTTTTACAAGGAAAGCCGGGACCCACGCTTATTTTGTCACTTCCGTCAAACGAAAAAATGGCGAGTTCACTACCTTGGAGTATTTTATACACTCAATAAGGGAAAAAACGAAGATTTTTCTTTCGACAGATTTGCGTTGTTTGATGAGTGAAATTGAAAAATAACGTCTGTAAAAGTATAAAAATCACGGAATCGAGTGCCTATGGTGGCGAGTACAAAGTTGGTGCCGATGTTGAGAAAGTTCATCTGTTGAGGCTTAGAAAGCTGAAATTGGCGAGCTCTGACGGGGGTAGATGTAATATAACAAGTCCGGCTTCTATGGAAACGTTTCTGAATTTACAACTGTTTCAAACCGTGTAACTTATCGCTGCATGGAACAATTTATTTATTTGTATTCAATTGGTATGATACAGTAAGTGTAGATTCTACGTATCCACACAATCACCAATATGGCTTACAGCAGCAAATGTGACGAGCAAACTACTAAAAGTATTGTAGTTACAAGAAACGGGACACCAGGTGGGAAAATTCAGTGTTAATTTTCCCACATGGCGTTCCTTTTCTTTACACTGAATTTTCTCACCTGGCGATCGTTTTCTTGTATCTATAGCATTAAAGGCGTTCTTTTCAAAACTTCGGGCACGATAATGTATTTAAATGAACCAGTAGCAATCAAGTTATAATCTACTTAAAACTGCGATGAGTATGGTTTCTGTATGAAAAGACCCACCCGGCTCCGTGGTTTCTGACTTCAAATCATTGTAACCTCTCAATGATAGAGGGTCGTGGGTTCGAGCCCTGCTACCGACCATGTCTCTTTATGTGAGAAAGTAGGCAGTTGCTTACGGAGGATGGGAGTCTAGTACTGGTTCTTCCCAGGAGCGATGATTAGGTGAACTGTTCACCTCATATGTCTCTGACTGCTGAAAAGGGACGTAAAACCAGATATAAACAAACAAACTCTATGAAAAATAATATATTCCGCTCTGATATGGATACAGGAAATTATCTAACCCCCCCCCCCCCCCCTCTCTCTCTCTCTCTCTCTCTCTCTCTCTCTGTCACACACACACACACACACGCACACACACACACACACGTTATCTAGTCGACATTTGTGATATCAGCTTCATTTAGCCTTTCATTATACATGTATTGTGATTGTGTCGCGATAAATATCATTACATATCTATGAAATAAGTTATTGCGTTCACATAGATGATCTATCACTGACTGTATCGTTAAGAACAACAACATAGGTTATAATAATGTGAGTGCGTTCCACAAATCATATTTGACAGTGACGTAAAACGTTCTTAAAATAGATCAAGGTAAATCCTAAAATGTATTGCGGATAATATTAATTCAGATTTAATAAAGTATGACGTTTATGTTGGAGTCTGCTTGTCATATGGTAGAATCATGAATAAAACAATCAAAACATACGTCACGGTGAGAAAATATATCACAGCACGGAGGAGGAGGGTGTAATTGCTTATGTTATCGTAATCCGACCACTAGGTTTCACAGGTAACTATTTATAACTACAATGAAAATATTGCTAGTATACTAGTCTGTTATTTACAGTTTATTATCTTTTCGCGCGTGGGGATATTTAGCATCTCAACGAGTGACGATGGTTCTCACGTTAGCCGCAGAGACGACATCTATAAAACAGTGGTATTAACAAAATCCAAACACGTACGTCAGACTTCCTAATCACATCTCCCTGTTTTTTTCTTATCGTTAAAGGAATTTAATGTTTTAAGAAATGAATATAAGCAAAAAGCAATTATCATGAAATGTCACTATCAGACATTATAACTTTCAGTCGAAACACAGAAATGCCAATTTCAATTATTTTAGACACGGCAGAAGTAAACTCCAATATTTACGATTTTAATGTCACAAACTACTCATGTTGATAAGTGTTACAATTAAATAAACCAAAAAGCTTTGTTAATAATTATATCAGTAAGGTTTATACCAAAAAATAAATAAACATACTTTATAAAAATAATAAAATTATATATCAGTAGTGTTGCTATAAATAAATCAGCAGAGCTTTAATGACATATAACAATAATGATTCTATAAAATATGTCAGAACTATTTCTGCGCATTTATAATTGTTATTATGAATACAATGTATCACATACATCTTTAGATGCTTGAATATATTAAACATTGACTACATTATACCACAGACACACTTTAAATAGCTTGTTAAATTTTCCAAAGTGTCGTCAAAGAAAAATCTGATACTTTTCGTAGAAATGGAGATGTCACAGCGTCCTTACAGCGACCAAGGCGTTGCTACGGAGCTCACATGTCGTTCTACCGCTTTCCTATGTACGGAGTTCTTGTTAGCGATTCCCTGCGCTCTCGTGGCGCTTCAACTACGTGCAGTACGCTCTCACGGCGCTCACACTGCGCTGACGGTGTGTTGAAGAGGTTCGTATAAGCATGATAGACGCAGTGACATCTCAGAGAAACGCTGAACTGCGCGCACCTCGGCTTCCTACATTGTGAACACCCACAGAATGCAGCCCTAATGTGACACGAGTTTAAGGAAATGTTAGTAGGTGTGTTTAAACAGCCATATAAAATAGCTGGTAATGTGCGTTGGTTCTGAAAGTTATGGAGGTCGGACGTTATAACACAAATTGTACTTCTACAATAAATCAGTTCTCCCAAAGCCTATTAGAATGAAGATAATTAAAAACAAATTAAATAGAAGGTCCGCTTCCTGAACAATACTTTAACCGGACCGAAAGTATTTTGTATTGACTAGTTTAATAAAATTGTTAAAAAGAAACAACTCATTTCTAGACAAAATGAATAAATACTTGCCAAAGCAAACATTACAGTATATTATACATCATTATGTGTACAAAATGAAGCCAAAGCAATACATATTTCATCTTTAAAGTAGATTGACGATTACCAACAACCACATTTATTTTGGCAGAAGTTCGATAACTGTACATAGTTTAATTAATTAAACAAGACCTCATCGCATGTGAATTTGGCAAACATATCTAAAATAATAAATGCGACTTCAAGTTACGAAGACATAGATTAACCTAATGTGGTTTTGTCTATTTGTTTTGAGAATTAATGAATGTCCGGAATATCGCACAACATTGATGCATGAAGTATACGAGCCCGCCAAAAATCGACATTCCCAAACCGTGCTAAGGTGTAAACGAGAACGTGGATGTCTGCAATAAGGCAATAAGTTCAGCGAATGCCTGCACCAGTAAACGAGTCTACCACAGGACCTCTGCGACAAGGTAACAAATGAGTAAACCTGAACAACCGATGGCGTCTGCAACGAGGTAAGGGAAATGATATACCTTGGGTACAAAAGACGGACATGAACAAGATGCAGAGAATCACGCGAGATGGAAATCTTTAATTAAAGTTGGATTGTTTCGCGTACGATGTGTAAACGATGCATCATTAAAACTATCCTTTGAGGTTGGAATCAAAATAATGAATACCTTTATTTTCGAGATATCAAGAGCCTAATAAGAGATGTTTGACATCATCATCACTCAATAACTCGTCTACAATAAAACCACTCCGTGTATATCAGCTGGTGCGACAGAAAGGTTGTGTTCAAGTATTGTGTTCGCTAATTACAGACATGCTTACGTTTTGTAACAAGCTAATAATCAACATCTACGTATAGTTTATACGATGTTAAGTACATGTATTATTATGGAAACTGGCTTTGTTTTCCGTCACGATAGCATGTTGACAGTAACTACTGTCTACGTTGAGACGAAAGGTTGTTGAGGTCCAAGTTCAGGAGTACACACCAATTTAAAGTAGTACTATCTGAATAAGTATAATTTTAATTATATTATTTTATATCACAAATTTGGTTCTAAAAATGTTCCTTCATTGTAAACAAAAACTTGAGAAGAACATTATTGTCAAAATGAAAACTTACGTCAGACACTACAAACGATTTATTAATACAAACCCATTAAGATATCAACAGTAATAAACCCTCTACGCTAAATATATATTATGACAAATTGAAAAACGGCGCTTTAGTATGCGAATTCTATTCTGTATCTTAAATACTAGTAGTATGTGCTGACAAATGGTTTTGGTATTATTAATAGCATATTTAAAGCAATGGCAGTGTTGCGTAAAGGATTAGCATACTAGAATTTCATTGGTCAATTTCTTCGAATGGAAGAGCAAATTTATCGTTTCGTCAAATTTGTTAATAAAAAACGCGCAGGACAGAAAACACAACTGGAATTAAAATAATATTCAAACTTAAGACATAAAAAGGAGTCTAAAACTGGTTCTTCCCAGGACGATGGTTAGGTGTCCGCCTCATATGACTCTGACTGTTGAAAATGGGCGTAAAACTCAAACAAAACAAAGATAAAAATAGAATCATGGGTAACACATCTATCTTGATATAGCTTCTAAATAATTCGATAGGTTGTTTAGGTACGTTGAGGCGTTTTCAAGTACGAGTACACACGTTGTGTGTTCCATTCAGCTCTATTCTTGTTTACTTTAACAGTAACCTGAACTTTTTATCGAAGACAATCCGATATTTTAGCAAGAACTTAACGAGCTGTCTATGATCTCCAGGGAACTGTTTCTGTATCTGATCCGTGTCTGATTCATTTTGGTCACAGACAAACTGATTCTCTAAAGTGATAGCTACCATAAGCGAGAGATATCAATAGTAAGGGGTACCTTAAGTGAGAGGTATCACAAGTGAGGAGGTACCACACGTGATAGGGTACCTTAAATCACAGTTGATGAGGTACCGCAATGATCGGCTACTGTTGTAATTCTAACATGGTACTCTTTGATTGTATGTTGTCATCGTGTACCGTGGTAAATCTGTAGAGACTGGTATGTTATATTGTTCTGTTGCATTGCAAAAACAAAATCTGTATGATAGTAGATGCAAATCCACTTGCGAATCCATAACAACCAGAAAAGGCGGTCCTTAACAACCAGAAAACTTGAGAAAAGTGTGTAATTATAGAATGTCCACGTAACTTTATCCAGTTTGCGATTTCATCTCTGTCCACATAAGTATATATATAAATAACTGATATGCATGTATTACTAATACAAAACAATTAATGTACGTCTATATTCAGACAATTATTTATACTTTTCTAGACATTACAAACATAATCATGGATCACGTTTTATTTCAATCGACGTCTTTCATTTTAAGCAAGTCCTTATATTAGGACAGTTCTACATAATTTATACTGTTGCTATATCTATGTATCTTTAGCCATTTTATATAGCCACAATGGATATTGACGTCATAACATGTGCGACTACTTTTGCAAACTGTGCACGACAGGCACAGAACATAAAACGTCCATCCCCAGGAAAGCAAAACACGTGTATTGACCGGGCGGCGAGTAGACAAAACACGTGTGTTGATCGGGTAGCGAGTAGACAAAACACGTGTATTGACAGGGTAGTGAGTAGACGAAACACGTGTATTGACCGTTTCGCAAGTAGACGAAACACGTGTATTGACTGGGCGATGAGTAGACAAAACACGTGTATTGACCGAGTGGCGAGTTGACAAAACACGTTTATTGACCGGGCGATAAGGAGAAAAAAACATGTGTTAACTGGGTGGCGAGTAGACTAAACACGTGTATTGACCGGGCGATGAGGAGAATAAAAACGTGTATTAACCGGGTGGCGAGTAGACGAAACACGAGAAATGACCTTCCTAACTTGTAGGTCTACCTGTACCAGAGAAAAATTTCATCATTATGTCTCATCGCAACAGATGGTACCCGAATGATTTAGTAATCATAATGTTTATTCGTCATACCACCTCGGGGGTATATAATCCTCGTAGACTGATGGCACATATGGTACTACTGTGATCTGGATAAAGACTAGAACAGACTGATATGAGCCCCGAACAATATACTTGCTGAAATAGTAACATGAGATGAACATTTGATCGGCTAATAAAACAGGGGCTTGATCACACCATGGACCTCTGGTGTTTGTGGTTGTTGTTTTATCAAAATCTGGGTATAAGTCGAGTTAATCAGACTATAAGTAGTGATTTTCAGATTCTTAATGTTTTGAAAAGCAGCTGGGGTACGTACGTACAATGTAAACAAAGGTAAAAATATAATCCAGGATTGATGAAAATGTGTTGCTAAATAAACTCAGGTGTTGACAAACAGAATCAAGTTGTGAAATATGGCTATTCTTAGAATCTATAAGGTACTATAATTTAAAAATAAAAAAATCAAGACGTGTGTTTTGAAAAAAACTTGCAACAGGAACATCAAGAATAAAAAAGTGAAGGAACTTTCTACAGGTACAATAAGAATAAAAAAGTGAAGGAACTTTCTACAGGTACAATAAGAATAAAAAGCCGATACATTTCAAAACCAATGAAACATTTTAAGACAATAAAAAAATAAAAAAAGCTTTTTATTGCCATTTGACCAAAAGTCAGAAGGATTTTCTCATTTTTTTCTAAACACCTTTGTATAGTGAGAATACAAAGTACTATTTTTCCCGAAATTTGTTCCTACTTCGTATTTTACCACAAGAAACAGTACGGACAGTGCAAGAAAATAAGGCACAGGTCGGGTGACAGTAAAACCAACCATTGTTTCTGATCTTACCAATCATGTTACAAAAACAATGCGAAAAAAGACTATTTAACAGAATAAATCGTCGAAATAATATGCTAATAAAGTCATACCTGTGTTATCGGCCACCTCCGAATAAAGGCAACTGCGAAAAACGGTCAGTGATTGTAGAGAACAAACTGACCTCCGAATAAAAGTCACCTGTCAATTAAAGTCACATTATGTCTTTCCCAAGGGATGGCCTTTGTTCACAGGTTTGACTATAGTAGGATACTCATGAGAAATCAAAATCGCCTATTGTACCATTTCTATATATCACCTGAACTTAATAAAATATTCATCTCGCCATGAGTCTGTTTTCCAGCAGATAGCGGAGCTTTCTGGCATGAGTGACATGATCCATGAATGGAAATTATACTGTAACAGTATGAATCACGTCCAATTAATTCTAATCCCGTGTGTGTCACAATGACTTTAATAATATACATGTACTTTTATATTAACCAATACTGAATAAACTAATGAAACGATTATAATTATTGCTTCGGGCATTTTAACTTAACATTTAAGATATGACTTCATCTAACATTTAAATTGGTTTTGTATATACATTTCTAATTAGAATCGTGTTTTTGACATTGATTTAAACTGCACGTGATGTCATTGGAATATTAAATCGTATTCTAAATGTGATTGGTTTGTCACTTCTTACTCCTGTTTGAATTCTAATCAAATGGTATTTGTATAAATATTTCACATTACGTCTAATTAACTAATAATTCAAACTAGACTGATATACAGTAAAACCTCGATTATCCGAAAACTTGGCGTTTTTCGAAATTAATTTTTGGTCCCGATTGTTCCCCTATTTATTGCAATGTAAAATAATCTCGATTAATCCGAATACCATGGATTATCCGAAGTAAACACGGGTCATTTTGGCAACATCCTAGCTTTAACGTTGTATGAAAACCCCAGTTAGCTTGACAGCTTCCTCATGTGTGAATCTTTCCCTGGTGGGGGCTCGTGATTAAAAGTCAAAGAGCATAACCACTCGAACGCGGAGGCCACACTGGCATAAGTAAATGAACTAAATGGAAAAGTAGTCACATGGCATTAACAGGATTCTGTAAGATTAATCAGAAGAGAAAACGGACGTGTTGAAGGATCAGGGCCGGTATTCAATAAACATATTTAGTAATTTTCTAACTTAAGTTATGTTTTTCCTTAAATTAGACATTTTCCTTAACTCTTTTGTACTAATATAAAGGAGGAAATCACAATAATATGATTTTATCTTTGTTCTAAAGATGCCAATTATGAAAATGATAATTCATTTTCACACTTTGATGACTGGTTTACAAACTTTTACCATGAACAAAAATTACACTTAAGTAAAAATTTCGACTTAAGTTAAAAAAATCTTAAGATGTATATTGAATACGGGCCCAGGTTACTTCTGTATCCACCAAAGGGTCGAGCAAGGATATCCCGTACTTAGGTCCATCGCCTCATCTCGATCTATGCTCACATTAATAACACATCCGAGGTAGTGAAAAATACATCAGTCCACTTAATGAAAAGAAAGCTGAACTTAATACTAGTATAATTATGACTGACCGACAATTTGAGCAAGTACAACACCAGTATTTAGGAGACAACCAGGCGACAACTTGAAATTCAACTAACATTTCAACAACATGTGCAAAAAAGCCTCAAGTATAGTTGCTTTCAAGTTCAATATCAAGCATACCAAAGCCTAGTTCATTGTAAGTTCGAATTTCTGTCACTTGTTCGGAATACGAACAAAATGTTCACACTGGAAAAAGTGCAATACAGGCAATGGTACCTTTCGCCATAGCGCACCGTTTTCGACTTGACGCCTCCTCCTCGCTGTTCCCATTGTCAATGCAAAGGTTAGGGTTAGATTGAGTGAAGATCGTCTTGTACTGGGTGTCACTTATCATCAACCATTTTCTAATGAAAGCAAAAACCAAGCGACCCGCATTCTTGCTTTTTTCAAAAACTTAACTTGTCATTTTACTAGAATTCAGCATTTTATTCAATTTCGGACATCGATGGTATTAAAGTATCATGGCACTGGTTGTTTACTCTGCATGGTCGCTATAACCCTGAATTATTCACCCAAATAATCTTAAGTAATGAGGCATCTTTTTCTTATTCAGAGGAGATTATTTCATTAGTCTGCCTTACTTAACGTGTTCCTGATCCTTTTACTCGCGGAATTAATCAAAGAAGTATTGGAGAGAATGTTATTTGATATTCAAGTCTCTGCTTGTTCTGACAATGAAATGTGTAAAGCCCTGGAAACGAGATTATGTTTTATGTGATTGCCCTTTACGGATCAGTATGGTGGGAAAATGTTTGACGTCATATTATAACGAGATTGTGTTGTTGTTGTTGTTGCTGTGTGTGCAATAAAGTTTTATGCATCAAAGTGTTCAGCCTTTAGAATCATCCTATCTTTTCTGATTGTTGAAAAAATACGAAAGATAAAAGAAACTCAGAATTGCGCAATACGTCACGTGCTGTGCTTGTTTCAATATTGTTGTGCAAACAGGTGCGAGGAATAGCTGATTACATTCAGATATTCTTTTAATTACATCATCATTATTACTTTGTCCAGTTTATGGACAATTTCTTTCTATACAGTTTTAAATTACATCAATACATTGTCATCAGCCATCATAACCAATGCATATCAGATGTCAGTAATACAGTCAATTCTGTATTAGCGTGCACCTCCGAATAAAAGTCACCATGTGTATTAAGGACATTCCTTTAAAAGCCTTTAATGATTAGTTAGAACAAAATGACCCCTAAACAAAGGTCACCTGCCTATAAAGGTCACATGGACCTTATTCGCAGGTTTGACTCTAGTTTACGATGTTTGTTTTTAAAATGATGAAAACAAGAACATAAAACAGTTAAAAGATTAAATTTCGCATTAATTAGATTATCCAGACATATATAAACGACTAGTCAGAAGATGTATCAGTAATGTTTTAATATATTGGTTTAGAGGAAATAAATGATTTATTTAGTGGGCTGTAAATAAAACAATAGTGAGTTGAAGGGTCGATACGAAGACGTCGGTTTTGATTTCCCTTCCTGATCATACTACAATGTTTTTATCATTAATTGAGACTTCTACTTTATCACTGATGTGGTGAGATACTTTGAATGGCGTGCCAATTTACCTCCGATGGCGTGGCGGATCTATCATTGTATCCCACAAAAAGATTGTTTAAATATGATAACTTACATATCGCATATATATCAAAATAAAAACATTGAAGAAAAGAACTCTTGTACTTGACTGATGAATATGTTCTATGTAACTGTCGCGATTGTCTCCTTCATGAGCAACACAAAGATGATACATGTGTGCTTAGTTTCATGTATAAATATTAGATACATGTTTGTATTGAAAAGTTTGAGCAACAGACTTGTTCCCGAGTTAAATTAACCTGGTTCCTGGCGTTAACTTACATAATAGCAGCTGTTTTGGGCTGGTAATCCGCACTATATCTAATTCCTTCGTAGTATCAGGGACTATGTCTAATTCCTTCGCAGTATCAGGGGCAGGTAATCCGGACTATGTCTAATTCCTTCATAGTATCAGGGGCAGGTAATCTGCGAAAGCATGCATCTGTGTATAAAATGTATCTTTTTTCTGCCCTGAAAGTCATAAAAGCCTACGTAGCCATGTTAATAGCTCATAAAAATAAAACGATTGGACGTGGGCATCTAAAAGTGGTACTTACAATGTTAACTACGCACATTTAAACTTAATTCACATACAAAAAGCATTTCTTGCATATCTCACAAAGATGTATAAGCACCTCTCCGATTTGTATGAATTTAGTGTTAATTGCAAGGAAGGTAATTTATTTAATGGCAACCATTAAATCCTAAGTTAATAGTTCAACTTGTTGTTCTGAAACAAACTCTCAATGGAAACCATCATACAAATGCTGAATTAAATCCTCCCACGCAACAATATTCCCGCATATCAAGAAAATTCCTGGAAAATTCTCCCGAAGATGCAAGAAAATTGTTTCGCGAGAATAATAGTTTAATAGACATCAATTGAAGCCACACAATGGTTTCGTTAGAAATAATATTATTAGTATTTAGACATATTTGGACTAAATCAATGGCGTCTACACGTTCCAGTGAACTCCTACGAAGACATTTCATGACCGCTTAATTTACAGACAAGAAAAATATTTTGACATTTTTGCATAAAATTGAACCACGAAATGAAAACGCTATGATGACTGAGTTTTGATATTTTTTATATATTTTTATACAACTTCAAGATTTTGTTTTATACGAAATTTGTATGTTCTCATTTGTGTCAGAACATTAGTTTCCTTTTTTTTTAATTCAGTTTTTGCTAAGATGAGAGGATCATGAACTTTTATAACGTGGTGGTTAGTTTTGCCAATGTGTGTACAGTGCAACCTCTCTAAAGCAACACTTTGGGATTAGCAAAAATACGTTTGTGTAGGGAGGTTGTTGCTCTAGAGAGGTTAAATATATATGCACTGGGAAAATCATGCTGTTTTTTTGCAGGGAGGTTGTTGCTCGAGAGAGGGCCGTTCTGGAGAAGTTGCATTGTATTTCGTTTGTAAACATTGATGATTAGATTGGTCGGCATTTCTTTGATAAATTTGTGGCTGCTCATCATTTAGCACTGTTCATTTGAAACCCCATCTTATCAGAAGAACATTAAACAATATTTCAAATTGACGAATGCAATACAGTTATTTCACTACTTTATTGTATCATATTTCTATGAGGTATAATTATGTTTCTCCCAACATTTGTGAAGCCTTATTTTTTTAACGATGATGTACCTCATATTATCATGTACATTGTACATGTATATGCACTTGCTTGAGAGGTATATAACCATTGATCTAGATACATGTATATCAAGAACAGATGACAGTCAACGTTTATGAGGCAGTGGACATATTATACAGGAGTGGCAAAACCTATTGTGACTGTATCTTAATACCAATAAGGCCTATAAACAGTGTTTGTTTCTGGTTAGCCGACCTAGACTAGCTTTTCCCCGCGACTGTAAAGTTTATATGCCCTAGGAACCATGGGAACGGCTATAGTACACCCACTTTCTCCCTTTTTTTACCTGTCGACGCGCTGACAGAGCCCAACTAAGCTCCGGCCTACCTACCGCATCTTAATGGGCATGTAACCAAGCAAACCTATTTTTTCGTCAAGCGAACTTTTCAGGTTGGTCAACAGCATCAACTTTTGTATTACTAGGATGGAAATGCCAGCATCGTGCATGACAATACAAAACCGTTCTAAAAGATCATGTGAGTTGTATGGTGATAATTTTTGTTAGCGCAGGAAAAGGAAGGTAAATGGGTGTGTCTTATGTTTTCTTAAACAATTCAACATAAGTAGACATCGAAAAGTCAAAGTATAGTTCAGATTGGAGAAGACACTTTTTGGCCAGCCCTGTTAGCTCAGTGATTATAGCGTTGGTTTACTGGACAAGAGGTTGTGAGTTCGAACCACAGGCGAGGCTCACATTGTCCATAACACATTTGCTCCGCCTCTGAATTATGGGGGTAACATGGCAGTAGCATGTGGATAGAATGTGATTAGTACTGGTTAAGGCCTAAAGAAGTCCAGGGATGCTGGTTAGGATAATTGCCCGTCACGATATAACTAAACTCATGTTGAAAATGGCGTTGAATCCGATGAAATAAATACTGAAATAAAAGAATGAAACCAAGTCGTGTGGACCTGAATTTGCGTACATCAGTTTTGGCACGCATTATCTTCAATTTATGTGTTATATGTGTGGATCCAGTGTTGGCTTCTAAGATTGAATGATTGACAGTGGTGTTCTATTTACCAAGTAAGCCCACAGGATAGACAGCGATGTGATAGGAACCACACGGCAAATTAATTATCACTTGTGATAAATGCATATATGTCTGAACATAATCAGTGTAAGAAATATGATCTGCTTGACCAAACGATCTTTTTCAAAATATACTCTGTCAGTCAGTTGCAAATGCTATTAAAATTGTCATTTTGGAAACTAAACGTTAGTTCAGATTTCCATAGCCATCACTCGTTCGGCGCGTATGAATTTTTATGCGGACCTAAGTACTACTTTTATCTACATCCGCCAAGCAAATGTCTAACTAGTTCCCGTGCAAGTCTATAAGTTCAGTTTAATTGCAATTATTTAATCTACGCCCACGGGTGTTAGAAGCCTGCAGATAAGGGAGGTAACCGCAGCAAGTATGTATGTTCAGGTACGCAGCAATATCTGTATCACCTATTTGTAAATTAATAATATACACGTATATACCCAGTATACATTATAACAGAATTAACGAGGGGATTGTCTCTTCATACTCGGTATTTTCAGCTATCATTTTCCCATGAAATGTGCCTACAGTACTTTTCATTCAGACTCCGAACGAAGTACAGTCCTTGACTTCCTGAGTCGAACAAGGTAAAGTTAACCAGGGACTCGAGATCTACATTACATGCAGTGTAGAGTCCCTGGGTATACGCAGATTAAATCAAATAACACTGAAAACGATGGAGGCATAGTACCCGTATAATGATTGTTTATTAAAGAAACATGTCTTAAATATTTTCTTTACGTGTATTGAGCCCAGTGTAAATATACTATATAGGGCAACAAATTTAAACTGTTTAATTCTATAAGAAATTTACAGCCCCCAAAATCACCCAAGACGGTGGTTTACTTTGTGTTCCCACTAACTTGTGTGTGCCTATTACCTTAAAGAGCATGCCCACACAATGACAAGATTAATTAGTGATTACTTAATCGCTTCGTTGCCTGTACCAATCTGAGACAGCTAGTTTTCCGTTCACCAGGTGGTTAGATTAATTTAAATTTTGTTCTCAAGTAAAATAAATTTACGTTAAATCTTCTTCCTTTTTTAGTACAGTATGCATGTATAAAATTTCAAGTAGATCTATCTACAAACAGGATATAATTCAGCCACGAAAACATGTGATGTGTCGATCTAACATTTAAGTCGACGCGCGCCCTGACTACCATAGATGGAAATGAAATATTATTCAATTTTCTAAATATTAAGCCCCCCCACAGCCTGAAATCTGGTGCCTACAACCATCTAGTCACACTCCCGTCTACGCACGATAGAACAATTAACGTTATTACGCTCTCTCTTCGCACGCGGAGAATTCTTGATTCTGAACGTGCATTTTATATAACAAGATCTAAGTCTCTCATAGAGATGACACGTCTGAAATACTTGTATCAGCAGACTGAAGAACCGCTTTATATCACGACAAGCAATAAAGTGTGCGATTCCGCATTATTACGAAATCGCAATATTGCCCCGGGCACTTCTATATCTCAGCATAACGCCTTACTATCATTTTCATTGAGGAAAACAAAGTCATGTGATCTCCCATTGACGTCAAAGCTGGCCTTTGATTGACAATAACAAAAAATATGTTTTCTCTAGGGGAGTCAGGATTAAAAGAAAGTATGTCATGTAACAAGCATACAAACGTATGTTGTTTGTTGTAGAAAAAGCTATGTATTTTACTACTGCAAATATACTGAGATGAAAATCATTGATTTAAACTGTTCATGGTGAAAAATACGAACTCATTTCAGAGCGTAAACATTTATCGACCAACCTCCATCAGACGAGTCTACTTTTGCGTAATTTCATTGGCTTGTATGAGAACAGTATATGATAGTACAGTACAACTTGGTGAATATAGCGTACGCACGCTGATCGTTCGACGGACGTGCATGAAATTTAATAGTTTCAGGTAAAAATCACTGAAATTTGACTAGTAACAATTTTGATATTACGGAATTAAGATAAAGAACATGAACAAAGGAAAAAATAGGAGTAGTTTTGTCAATGCAAATGCGATAGCGCATCCTATTCGGCTCGTAATCCGTTCTACTACAGGAGGCCAGCTTCAACTTTCAGTTTCGCAACTAGAATCTGTTACTGGAATTAAAAACACTTTAGCTAGAAAACTCCATTTACATGCGGAACGCATGAGCCTTCTATACAAGGACAGGTAAGATTGTTTTATTTTAGCATTCTTGTTTTCTTTCCCACGTAGTGACGTACATGACTACATCGTCCAGATTATCGCTTCTCACGATTTTGATACGCCCCGTCACGATCGTAAGGTCGTTAGGTCACAAATGATTGGACGAAAACAACGTATACATGTATTATTACCGCATAGCAAAGCCTATAACGTCTTGTAGTTTATGCAACTTGTCTTGGATTATCATGTTTTCTTATGAGTGAACATGTAGCAAGCAGCAATTGTACACATGTATAGTGCTTGATAAACACACACTAATTAATTTCTGAAATGATAGATTGGTAATTTGGTACAAAAATATTTAAGTCAAAATTGAATGTTTAGTTTCCCTTTCCATTTGTTATGATTTATCAACTTAATGTCACATGAGTAGTTGTAAATGTACCCTCTTATTTTATTTTTATCTGTGTCAAACAAAAAGGCTGGTGTGTTAAATGTCTTAAGTCAAATAGTTATTTATACTTAACTTAATGAACTGTTCATGAAGTATGCAAGAAATAATTAATGATTTTATGAATGCCTTTCTAAGGGGTACAAAACACCTTAATGTAGACTCTGAGGACGAAAATGAAGAGATGGCACCAGAGGCTGATAATTAGAGCCAGTATTACCATAACTGGAATTGTAAGCATCAATTGCTTGAATAAAATACTCATTAACTATACAACTTCATTGTCTTGTAATCTTCCTATAGAATACAGACATATATTACTTATGATTGAAGAGAATAATGTTAGTGTTAGATTGATATTTTTAGGGATTGTGGGATATGTTGTTTTAAGGTCAGACAAGAGACTTAAGTGACCTTTGTGTTACATCTTACCCCTCCCACAGAGGTCTGGTGTGATACTGGATAGCCTTAATTTCAATTCATGGGTAAATTCTTATTCACTGATTACCGACCATATAAGGAAATATTACAAAAAAAATCAAGAATAGTTGTTGAAATACCAGGAAATATCTAATGCACTGAGTGTAATTAATTAATAATTAGTGTGAAGAAAAACAAAAACATTACAGTATTTATGTTTGCTTGCTGTGTTGCTGTGGTTACCGCAAGTGGTGTATTCCGATATTTTGCAATAGCCTTTTATGTCTGTTTATAATACCAATATTGAATGTTGGGGGAGTCACGCTGATGAACACAGCGACGTGGATTCTCCTGTTCTCTCTGACAGGAGGAGAGAATATGATGTCATACTCTTTGTATTGATCAATTCACGTTTACAATGAAACATGTTTTTCAGAATCTATGGATACTATTATTACTAGTATGAGTCAATGTTTTTTTGCAAGTCACTATTATCCTGCCAGAGTTGAGAAAACAGAATCAATATATTTTGTAATAATAAAAAAATTGGTTGTAAAGTAGTTCTTTGGCGAATAAGTTTTCTGTTGAGTAAATTTTAATGGAACAAAAACTGATATTTGGTTGCATTTATTTGATTTAATGTAAGTTTATCGTATTGATGTAAGATGAAATACAGTGCAACCTCTCCAAAGCAACACCCTTTGGGAGTAGCAAAATTATGTTGTTGTTGAGAGGTTTAATTAATAGTTAAATTGTACAGTGGGAAAAAATCATGCTGTTGTAAGGAAGTTGTTGCTCAAGAGAGGGCAGCAGCAGGTCCACTGTAGAGAGTTTGTACTGTATTCTGTTTTTTTTTCAATAATTAGAAATGTGTTACAGTAAATACACAATCACTTACTGGTAATTAATTGTAATGATTGTATCATTCTATTTTTCATTAACTTAAAGTGTTATTTATATCATAAATATCAAACAAGGATAAATATTGCACTATTTCGCAAGACTCTATCATAGGTGTATAATTTTCCTCATTTTCCTTCCATTTATTCACCTTGAAAATTTTTCTCCTTTTTTTAGGGATGATGATTTTTGTGCATTTATTATTCTATATTATTGTCCAATTTAAATAAAGATAATAATTATCTTATATTACTGTAACTTTCGACAAAAATGCATCTTCATGCTGTCTCATATTGGTTCAGGAAGTTATATATCATGTGGTTGAATTTATTATCTGAATAGTTTTTTTTTACGAGATTATGTATGTTGTTTGATAGACTGATAGAACATCAACCCATATTGTGATACATATTGCATTACAGAGAAGTATGTATAGATATAATTGATGGTTCATTCATATGGTATAATAACCAGTAGATGGCTTATCAGTATAAAATAGATGAACTATGAGTTTTACACACTGTGTCAATATAGGTTTATTGGAAAACTGCAAATAATCAATAACTTGTTATTCAGACTCAGAGGAGTAAATCGGTCTTTGATGGCCAATTCAAAACATGCCTAAAATTTGTGTCAGCGCTCATTTAATTCAATAGATTATAGGCTCAATTATGACAGAAATACAGTGGTACACGGATGTCGTACTGCTTTACATATCACCCCGACGCTGTATTGCAATATACTGGTATATAACAGCAGCACTAATCATCATGCATACATGTAGCATATGACATAGTGTGTCCTTATTAATGACCTTATTAAGTATATAGATCTGTTATGTACAGTTAAACAAATATGTACATGTAAGTAGTCACTTCCGAGTAAAGGCTACGTATAGGATAGATCACAAGTAACTGTTGTCTATGAAGTTAAGAGTTTATATAAAGTTTATATATTATAATATATAATTTACTTAAATTTCATAGTCAACAGTTACGAGAGATCTATCTGACTGTTTTAACAACGGCTGTGACCTACATGTTTTAGAGAACATTTTCTGTCCTGTGATTGGTCAGTTGGAGTCAACTGTAGTCTAACTTGTGAATATACATGTACTATAGGAAATTCTTTTAAAAACAGTCATTGATTATTTGGAACAAAATGACCTCCAAATAAGGGCCATCTGTCATTGAAAGCCACATCATGTCTTTCCCTAGGGTGGTCTTTGTTCACAGGTTTGACCATTTAATTATGTATGTACATGTACAGTTAAAACAAATTTAATTGAAAGTCATTATAACAAATGATTACTCAGTATAGCTTTACATTGTACTAGTAGTAGTTCTAGTTTCTGGCACGTTTATTCAGGATACAGTGTTGATTGATTTGTGGTACAGATGTTAATATAATATACAATGTATAATTTATATATGAACTACAAAATCACTGGATTAATTAAGATTTTGAAGAGCAATCAAATGGTGACAGGTCTACAATGAAATCTCTGATGTGGATCTAAGGACATTAAGTTCAATGTCATAATTATTAACATCTGTTACTTATTCTGTACATCAAAGATGGCCGTCACATGATTTTGTTTACTAAAGATACATGGCCAATAACAAATTAAGTGATTGGTTGAAGTCTAAGTACTCACTATGTCATTTACAATAAAGGGAACATGTGAAAGAAATATTAAAAACATACATAAAAAAACTGAAAATGATAGGTTTTCTTGTGTGTAACTCCCCCCCCCCCCCGCCTGTCATATAGTTATTCCTATCTATTCATGAAGTATGCAAGAATAGTTTAAGAATAATTTATGTTTTCATGCATTCCTTTCAAAGGGGTTAAATGAGTACAAAATGTAGTTCATCTATGTAATAAATCAACCTTTTATTACATTTATTGCTCGTGAGTATGTGAGTCATTGTGCTTACAGTATGTTCGAGGAAATCCTTATTTGTTCTGTTCAGGGAACTACATTTTCTTTGAAATGTGCATGTAAAATAACCAATGGGAAAGAAAGGAGCCACCTGATTGGATGAATTTTATCTGATATTGGAGTAGGATGAATTTCACCCATTATTTTGCCTGTCTACCCAGCAGGTATAATAAGCTAGGGGCAGAACAGTATGATTGAGTACAGCTGGTGTAAGGCTAAGTTAAAGGTGTAACTGGATTATATAAAATATAGTCCAGTTACACCTTTAAGTCATGAATGTACAGTGTCATTAGTGAAGGAAGTAAGGCTTATATTATTTAACAGTTTACATGAAGAGCAATAAAATACATATTAAAACATTTATGTATCAATTTTGTCTTCGTATAGTGCATACAGGATATTTGTTTATTTATTTATTAGGGTTTAATGCGGTTTTTCAACTTTTCAGTTATACACATTGGTTAATTATCATCTTGTCGGTACAATATTTATATACATGTATGATATCTTAGGTTATTGAGCTAAATACAATGTTACTTTTTACAAACATGTATCAATCATGTTTTTTTTATACATTTGATAAACAAGTTGGATATTTTTTCGTGGCAGTGTTAAATCCAGTCTTATTTATAAATGTCTAAATTGCGGTGATTTTATGAATTCATTTTGTCCTGAATGTGTCTTAATGAGAACATATAAGAACTGTTTGACGTCAGCTTATGTCTTCTTTTGATAGCTTTGATTACCAACATATAAATAGAAACTATTTCTAGTACTACTGTATACAATATACGAATAGCAGCTATTTCCAGTATTTCTGCACATGACATATTAAATAAAGTTTCTATTCTTAGCTTACTGTTATATAAACTGTATTCTTAGTGAGTACACCAATATATATGTACTAAAATACAGTAAGGGATCAACATAAGTTATTTATGTTCTGGTATACATATATATATATAGTCATCTGTTGAAGTGATTCTTATAAACCAGTGTATCAAATATAATATTCTGCTACAGCGATTAATTTCCGAGTGCAAAATGTCTTCCTTGTCATTTTTGGAAACTTCTCCCAATAACTTCAATAAGTGATAAGCTTTCCATCGCTGTCACTCACTCGGCATGCATGAATTTTGATAAGGACCAAAGTACTAAGTTTTTCTACATCCGCCAAGCAATTGTTAAACTTAGTAGTTCCCATTACATGTTGCGGTGCAATTGCAAGTCTATGTAAGTTCAGTTCTGTTTCCATGAGTACTTTCAGTACTTTGATTTAGTTATTGTTTTATTCCAGTATGATATAAACTTCATTCAACCCTAATTCTGTAGATACATGTACATGTACAACATTTTGAAACTCATGCATACAATTTAAAATTATATGGGCCTGTGTTAAAGTTCTGAAGGAATTAATCTTCTAAACATTGAAGTAAAATCTGTAACAGTATATAACTTAAATTGATATCAGCTTCTCCTAGTGTTTTGAAATTGAATATTTTGAGTATTTTTGTTAATGAAAAGGTTGCAGATTTGAAGCTATGATACATATCAAGTGTCCTAACTTCAGGAATGAATGAAATAATGTTTTATAATGTATCAAACTTCATACATGAATGTAATTTCGTGACTTGATATCATGCAGCTATTTTCTTCATAGGATCAAGTTTTTTTTATACCATCTGGGATGTTGTACCATGTGATCATAGTGTGTATTCCTCCCACAAGCATCTTATTATTTAGGACTTTATTGTTAACTTTGAATGTTGTATTAATTATTTCTTCAATGTAACATTTTGCAAGTTTGATAGAAAACATTTGTTTGAAAGGATTTCATGAATTCATGAATTTTTCTTGAACTATTCTTGCATAATTCATGAAAAGTTCATGAATTATGAATAACTTCTTGATAGGGGTCCTGTTGTAATGATAGACTTATAATACAATGTATTGTTAAGTTTGAATCATATCATATACAACTGAAATATACTGGTATTTTATGGATCACTAGGGTGCCATCTATAATAATTTAAGGCCAGGATAATTAATTGAAACTAAATATTTAGATTTCATTGGAATCTTTAAATCTGAATTATCCTGAGCCATGTATATGGTTATAATGATGCCTGGACAAGATTGAATGTGTTTCCATGTGTTTTGTTGTCTTGTTTGAACATACAGTTTCAAAAATCATTGTCAAGTATCCCTACTAAATTTTCAGGTAAAATTTATCCAGTTGTCGATAAATGATAAAATTTCTTGGCTGTAATACGCTAATGTCCTAGAATATTATATCCTTGTGTAAATTTGTGTTTTGATATAAAACCTATTAAGAGAAGTGTTGTAACAGCTAAGTCTCCTATTTCTGTTTATAGAGTGTTAGAATAAATGAGTCTTAATGCTACTATTCTACGCATTGTTAATTATGATTTTTAGCTCGGTGGTTTTCAAAGAAAAAGTTGGGCTATTGTGATCTGTCTGCTGCGTTGTGCTAAAACTTCAATGTAGCAGACATAACTCAGAAACTATAAGAGATATATTTGTAGCAACATGAAACTTCAAAGGTGGATAAATCTCACTGAGGCACTGAACAGACAGTATAATGGCACCACTTGCAGCACTAGATCTTCCTAAAGTTTTCTGCAGATAACCTGCGGCCTATTGAGGTTAAGTTTGTGGACATTTCTGGGTCACTCATTGTATCTATGTGTCATTAACTTCTCTTTGGTTCTCTCAGAAGCTCTAATGTACTGTAACGTCCGAGACCATGCAATTTAATTATTATCTGTGCGTCCCTAAGATTTTAACAGCCGGAAAAATTGACAACCCAAAGTCGATGCCGCCCATTTTACAGACAAGGGAGATAATGTATCGGACGTTACAGTATGTTACAGAAGTATACATGTAAGGCAAACATGTTGTGGCAACAGCTCCTCCAAGTAATCAAGTCTTTTAGTCTAAAAGTAATTCCACAAGTAAATGATTATATGAATTTGAATCAGCAAGAACTTAAGTCATCATGAATTATTTAAGTCTTGTCCTTGAAGGTAATTGTGCATGCTTTTCCTCCATTTTATAAGAATTAAGCATCTTCCTGATATTCAATTATTACCTCATTGTAAGATCTTCTTTCTATTTGTCTGGGATAAGTTTGCTTTAAGTCTCAAAATTGAAATTTTGTGTTTCTGAATATAATATAAATATCACATTTCTGAGAGGGCGTTATTAAAAATTGTCAGCGTGAGAAAAATAATGTTGTCCGAGGCATGCAGCGCTGAGGTCAACATTACTTTTTTTGAAGGGCTAGCGACTTTACATTGGAAGCGGCAGTGAGGTATAATAATACAGTTTATTTCATTTGGATATTTTGCTGCGTGATCATTAATCTTTAGTGTATCCTATTAGATATACAATTTTGCTGGTAATAAAGTATTAGGCTGTATATACTTAAATTACTTAAAACTGTCAGTTTCAAAGGGGTCCGTCACACAAACAAAATTTGAAAAAAGTGGCAAAGAATGTTGTATTGTATCTATATACATTTTGTATATTTTTTTACACTTTTTAAAAAAAAATTGCCAGACCCCTTTGGTCATGCATGCAGTTTATGATTGACTTTTAAGTCTCTAAGAATACTATCTTACTGAGATGTAATCAGAATAAGTATTTGGCATCATTACATGAATGGATACATCTTGTCTAGTAATAAGGACAAAAGGTACCATTTAGGGCAAAATTAAAAATAACAAAAAAGAGTCAACTTCTTGTTGTGAATGGTTTAATTTACATGTATTTACAATATTCCAGTATTTATTTATTTTTTGGAGAATCTTATAATATTATATCGTTTTGGTCTTTCACGATTGACACTAAAATGTGAAAAATAATTACTTTCTGAAAATTTGAAATAAGTTTATGATCTAGCCTGAAATGGATGATAATGTAACATATTGGTTTCGTAACCTGTAAATCTTATTTAGCAATACAGTTTTTATAGGCTTTCGTGACTGTGTACCTGAGCTTTTCAACTACATGTAACTTGGGATATTAATTACGAAATAAGAATGTTGACACTGAAAGGCTTATTTGAATAGATATTGCGTAATAAATGTTGGGCTACAATAATTGTCACATGAAACCATTAATGGGACAGTGTAACCTTACGCAAATTTGAAGTACACTGGTTTAATGTTTACTGATTTTACTGATTTCCAGATTCTCCTGTTGCACGCACGACTACCGGTATATTAATTTTAAATTTTAGATCAAATTGTTATATTCCAAATGATCTGTTGGCAAGAAATTGCGAAATATCTGTTTAATGTTTTGTCAACAAATCATTTAATATTCACCATTTTGTAATGTTTAGGTCACTTAAAGATTACGCAATAACTGTTAGGCTTTGTTATATGTAAGGTTCGATGATTGCATCACCTTGACAACCTTAATATTTTGTTCAGCGATTCAAATTACTTCATTATGACTATCAGTGTACTGATATATCAAATTGGTTCGTTTGGAAATAACTTTGTGTTGTACATGTATTTTGAAATATTAAAGTTTATATTAGTTTTTAGTCGTAAATCCTATAAGATACTGTTATGATATAATAATGATCTGATATTTCTATTGTCTTGCTTCACTGCTTTTGTTTATACCTGTGTGCAAGTGTTTTTATGTTCATAATACAATGATCTAAAGACCTTCAATATAGTGGGGTAATTGATCGGTCATGAAGTTTTATAAAAGATTAAGATTGTGCATATTTAATATTTATGTAGGTAGATGGTGTAAGCAGTTTAACAATATTTTTATTGCGTAGGTAGATCTATGTGTAAATGAACATGTCTCGTGAGGTATTCCTCAACAACAGGGGTATACAGGAAGTTTTAGTGCGGGCCACTTGGTGTGGGTTGATATTTGTTTATCTTTATGCTTTTAGTTTCGTGTTGTTAACCTCTTTTTCATATTTTTAACATTCATGTGTTTAATACTAAGATGATGTTTAAACTTGTTTAAACTTCAACCCTGCAAACATCTGTTTAAGTTACACAGATTTTAGTTCATACCAATGCTAGCCCTAAATATTTGGAAACTGAACAATAGTAAAGATTCCCTTAGATGCAATCACAGTGCAGCGCCCATGAATTATGTTATGAACCCAAGTACTTAGTTTTTCTGGATCTGCAGTTGTTGAACTAGTTCCTGTGCAAGTCTATGTAAGTTATGAGTTAACTTTCAGTACTTTGATTTCTATTTTACTGATAGTTATGCTTGCTATCATTATGCATGGTCATTTAAGAGTTGCTTTAACAATAAGGGAGAAGATACAGGAGAACTGGGCATTTTTATCCCAACTCTTATTTTTAAATGTTTTTTCCTGGTTGTGCTAGTTGTTAAACATGGATACACAATATCTCTATTCATATTTCGAATAGTTTTTCATGGTTCTTTATTGTGCCAGGTGTAAAGCACCGATAACACAACTCATCCATTTCCTGCGACTTTTTAAACACACTGTACTTGAATTGGCTCGGTACACTGAAAAGAGTCTCTGCAGTTTAGGAAGGCGGGACCAAAGTTCGAACCATAACTTTAGTAGCCCAGCATGTTACCTCTAGAAATCGATCCGCCCCTAGCTTGCTTTCAGAGTCTTTTTCTGTGTTAAAATAATCATAGTCTTGTACATGTATTTTAAAATGGACTTGTCACTGACTACATGTACATGCAGAACCTGATCTGATCAGGTAACTAAGTTAATATGTAGATATTTATAATACTGTTGAATGAATATTGACCATATAATTGTGTGTAGGTTGGCAGACTATTGTACATGTAAGTATTAGTATGACCCAATTATTTCTGTTACATTTATTGGTTAACATGTTAAGTCCACCTCCTCTTCATTAAACTTCATTGTATATATGTATGTAAGCATAAACTGATATAGGATTATGTAGGCCATGTTTGGATTGCGTGGGTGAGTAAGTATAAAGGAAGAGGTCTTCAAAGTTCATTCAACCTCGGCAACTGAATTATGGGAAATGTTAAACTACTGTTGAATATCATATGATCATAGTTGCGATATGTTTCTTTCTCCTGTGTTTTAGTATTGCAATCCAAGAATATTTCAGTATGCTTTGTAAAGATTTCCTGGGTTAATTATAAGTTTTGACTTTGTAGTAGACTTGATAATTATTAATTCACATTTAACAGAAAAGTGGGGCCGCCAATGTTATTTCTAAATTTGTGTACATGAATTCTTCAATGTTGAGAACAACTCTGAGTAGATTGCATGATATACCAGCTTAGATCAAGTCTTTTGTTTAAAGTCCCGTAAGCTTATAAAGTTGTTATTACCAGAGCCTTCTGTTAACTTGTGGAACAACCCCTAGATGTAAGCCTGACAATCATATTATTAATCCTAATTTATACCAACATATGGTTAATAAAATCTGAGATTCTGCTGATTAGTGCTTGATTAGAATTATCTGAGATCATGTTTTATCTGTGCAAGTATTACTTACGATTCCTCATGCTTTATAAGTATATAACATACTTGTATTACGTAACTGTTATGTTTTTATTATGGTCAGTCAATGCTAGGTAACTGGTGTCCACTCTGGGGATTATAGTGAACACTCTAGAGGACACAGTTTTAATTGGATCCTCGTCAAACTTTTCAGTATGTTTGCCTCAGTGATATTTGGCTAGTTCAAAAATGGGTTATCTGGCATCAAAAATTGGTATCATCACCTGGATCACAGGAAAACCTTAGAAACAACAATGAAAGTTACTTAGAATATCTGTCTTGATGATTTCTAGGTCAGTGTATTTTAGGCTCTTCTAATTAAACATTGATATGAAAGAAGTTGTCAGTGACAGTCTTTACTCAGGCGAGCGAGTCAGTGTCTGTAATTGCCCTCTTGTTTTATTATTGTCTCCTTTTGCAATTCTTGTGACAAGGTTTATTTCATTATACCAGTGTATACTATACTTTCTCTATGGAATTTCATACTTCCTGAACTTTTCTGTGATATTTCGCAATATTTTAATTGTTATACAAATTTAGTACATATTTCACAACTTTCAAACGAAAGTTTTTATTTCAAATTACAGACAGCGACTGAATATTTGACATTAAGCAGTATTGTGTTAGAAAAAGATTTAATGCTAGTTCCAAACGAGACCTGACAACATCTTCCTTAATCAGGTTACT
Organism: Lutraria lutraria; assembly: GCA_964023205.1. Taxonomy (NCBI): domain Eukaryota; kingdom Metazoa; phylum Mollusca; class Bivalvia; order Venerida; family Mactridae; genus Lutraria; species Lutraria lutraria. The sequence continues at coordinate 10,791,124 of OZ026838.1, forward strand.
TGAGGTAAAGTGGGCAATATTTCATGATTTAGCTCCGTCATTAGTTATAGGTTGAAATTGATATATTATGGTTAGGGAAATGCCAGAGGGAAATGCTGATGGTTGCTTTCATGGCAAAACCATGTAATTGCTTGGTATTTTCTCAGAGAGCTTCTAAAGGTCAACCACAAGAAACAGTTTGTAAGATTCTCTGTTAATTAATTACAATGATGTATACCCTGCTATAGTAGTTTGACCTTTCAATATCACATGCTGGATCATAGTTGACCTTTTCATGTTATGATATGGTGTTGGTTGTATGTTTTAACTTCACTACCAGAAACCTCTTGAGCATGTCTTTATTCTTGTTGTACCAGTGTAAATAACATTACCAGGAACATTTGACATTTAGTTAAAGCAGATGAGAATTTGTTTGTATTGCAGTAATGAAAGGATATTGCTAAGAGTTGTCCAATTTCCACATAACAAATTGTCTGATCACTGGAATTTGACAGGTTCTTTTTTCTTCTTAAAAGGGCACAAGATCTGGAGGCACGCACGACATTTGAAAATCTTGGCACGCAAAAAACTTTAACGTCATTGATTTAGAGAAAATACAATATATTTTTGTATCTTTGAAATGTTTTGCCAGCTAAACCAATTTGCTAAATGTTATGAAGAAATTAGATTGTGGTTACATCCTGACGTAGTTTGGTTATTTAGTCTGACATCATTCTTTCTCCAAAAATTGCAAGATGATAATAAAATTAGAATCCTTTGCCAAGTTTATTTTTGACTTCTGTTCAAAACATGCTCATACATTAATATTGTATCAGGTATTGGTTGTGAAATATTTCATGAAAAACTGTAAAACATTTTGTTCTTCCTTGTACCAGCTATAATAGATTTTTTTGATCTATGATATTTTACTATCCATCTGTAACATTTCTGTTCTATCTCGCTGTGAGGTAATATTAATAATTAATAGCAATGCAGTTTCTTTCATAACGCAATGTGCTGTTAATATTTACTTACCAGTATGCATGATCACAAATTTTTATTTCTATTTATTTCGATAGATATTACTGTATGATAACTCATGTTCCGTATATTGAGGCCTCTTTAACGGTTGTATGACGTAAGTTCAGTAGCAACTACAGCAGTGTTAGCTTTTCCTCTCACATACCCTCTCACGATAAATGAATTATAGTAATAAACCCAGTGAACTACAAACCGCAAGTATTTACGTTATGCAGTTGATGGATCAGCTGTGATGAATTATTTATCCAGTATTTTTACATGCCGGGAAGAATAAGGTGTTTTAATAAGAATTGCTGTTTCAATATGAAAATAAATTTGAGATGTTTCTTTAAATTATTGATGTGATTTGGTAATGGTAACTTCTAGGGGAATTATTAGCTGATCTCACTTAGTTAGCTTAAATTAATTGACCAATTGATACATGTAATTGTTTGGTTATTTTTTTAAATCATTAATCTAATTGAATGCCTAAATGGATTGCATTTTTTGTAAGATTGTAGAGGGTTATATGTTATAAATCAGTTTTGATTTATGACTCATTCGTTTGTGTGGGCTAAACAGCAAATGTTACCTCTGTAAAAAATAGAATGTACATAAATACTATGTAGGTGTGTTAGAGCTTATAAGTGTTAGAACATTATTATGACTATCAACATATGGGTATAGTTGAATCATGTGTTGAATGTTACATTTATATGAGTGCAGGGAACTTTTATTATACCTAAAAGTGAGTCTTGCACTTGATGTTTGTTTGTTTGTTTGTTTGTTTGTTTGCTTGCTTGCTTGCTTGCTTGCTTGCTTGCTTGCTTGTACGCCCATTTTTAACAGTCAGTCTCTGAAGTCATATGATGTAGAGTCACATTTCACCTAACATCAATCCTGGGATTAAGCCAGTACTAGGCTCCCATTCTCTGTAAGCAACTGCCTTCATACTCCCATAAGGAGACATGTTCGGTAGCAGGGCTCGAACCCACAACTTTATCAGTGAGAGATTTATATAGTGTTTTGACGTTTAAGCCTTGTTCTTGAACTGCTGTATCTTAGAGTTTATTTAAAGTTATTTAAGCGACTGATTTGATATTCTATTATCATGAACTCATTCTTGAACCTTAAAAAATGTTTTTTTGAAAGAACAACCCACTCAGAAATTGTCTTTGCTTGGCTCAGGTTAGGTATTTATGCAGGAGAATTATTTTGGGATCATCTTACATCTATTTATAATATGTTTCTTCATACTTGTTACAATTATAAACATTATAAATAAATAAAGTTATATCTCAATTAAACTGTGCATACTTCAGTAGTTTGAATTATTGTAGCCATAATGAATATATGCATGATCATAAACATAACGTAATATAAATACTTTAGTGTGAAGATATAAAAGAGACCCGTCTAAGTGTTTATGTTATATTGAAGTATTTTAAAACATGTGGGTGTATGAAAGTGATTGCATGCATCTAGAACTTTATCATACGGATTCTCCAATAAACAAACATATATAAATTGCATATAATACATAACTTATACATTTAAACTCTTCACAAACAGTTATATTTTATGGCTGTAAGACATGCTTGATATGTTATGGATATTAATTAAATTCACAGCTGCAGTTAACATTTGTTAATTTAAATGTTTGTTATAATTATAATCAATTAGTCTCGACTCTGTGCATACAGATCTTTTTAAACAAATTGATTAAGTAAATACATCTTGTGTTTCATTGTAATGTTTTATTCAGTTAAGTTTATTTAATCCTGTACAATTTATGTTGAACTGGTTCCTCTGTCCAATAGTAAGTAATAATTCATGAACTATTCATGAAGAATGCAAGAATAGTTCAAGAAATATTCATGTTTTCATTAATTCCTTTCCAAGGGTTAATATAATCCCTCTAAAGATTATAGTTAGTGTTTCACCATTAAAACAGTGTTAGGATTATTATACATGTAGTTTTGGCATTGTCTTCCTGTTTACCATTACTATCAGCTGATCAAGTTGGCTGACTAAATTCCACCCACGCATAGACTGTCTGGTTAGTTTTTAATGTTGAACTATAATATCTACAGGCTCTTTTAATCTCCATACAGCCATGATATTCAATGCGTCAGTGATTATATGTCTATAGATCATTTCAGACTGGGATTCATTTCAAATATGAATGTGCATTCTACTTAAATCACTTAATTGGTCCAACTTCTAGATACTAGTTAAATTTACTTACTTAATTACATATTATACCCAAATCTTGACCAAGATGGGTCATTTTCCTGCAATCCATATATTTATATAGGAGCAAACATTATTTTATATTAATTACTCAATACCATAATTAAATCCAACTTTTATTACTTCGGTGTTGAACTTTTCCTCTCCATTTATTTGAAACACAGTATTCCCAAATGTACTTGGTTTGTGGTCTGTACTGAACTATTGATTACAGCTACTGGCTGGTTTGTGGTTTTTTCTTGTTGACAGATTTTGTGATTAACTGTATGTGATATTACTGTTTCACTTAACTTACAGCTTTGATCTCGAGTTCTGATAATTTATAATTGTTTGTTTATATATCATTATAATGACCTGATGGGAAGGTGCATTAATTCATTGGGATGGATTTTAGACAAATGCAAATCATTTAGTTTATTATTATTATCATCTGACATACTTTCTTAGATGAATGTCATGATTTTGCTGCCAAAAAGGAGCAGTGAATGAAATTTCTTCTTATGTTTGTTTCTAATCCTTTTTTATGACTGGATGGTCATTAATTGAAGAAATGACAGGTTGTTTATTGAATGAATAGCAGGTTTTTGATTGAATATTTGAAGGGATGTAATTTATTGATGATAATTAATTGAAATTATTGGTGGCTTCTTTGAATCTGAGGAGTTATTTAACCTTGCATTGTTGAAATGATCAGATGACTGTTTAGGAACAGGTAGATGGAAAAGTTTTATTTTATAGATAATCTTTGCACTCAATATGATCCTTCGTGAAGTTTGGATAATAACCGCAACTTATTTAATATCATTTTAGAAGTGATTTGTAAAGCATGACTGTTAAGTTGGCAATATTTAATATTATAAGTTATTTACGTATTTTATATGTTTATAAAATTGTACTTGTCGGTAGTTTATTAAGCAATCAAGTAAAGTTGAGACGTAAAAATAGTTCTGTAGTATTCTATATGTACGTCACTATGTCTATATTTATAGCTGTGATTGATGGCTATTTTAGGGTGGTTGTGTTCATTGCTTATTTTTTTTTGGTTTGACAGAATTTAAATTAGGCGAAAAGCTTTTATTGCATTAAATTAGATTTGTAATGTACCATAATGCACTCATAATATTGAAATTCTAAATGTGTAGGATTTTAATTTATTGAATTGCATTTTTGTGGTTTCATGTTTTGAAAGTTCATATTTATGGCTATAAATTTTGTTCAAGAAGTGTCCGTGATGTATAATTCTATGTTAGAATTTGTATAAAAATCTGTTTGATACATTTGCATATATTGATATACATACATGTAATTAGTTATGATACAGACTTCATTCATTCATGTATTCATGTACAGTCAAATCTGGTCTTTTTGTTCTGAATAATCAGTTACCATTTTCAAAAGAGTGGCCTTTATTCACAGGGTGGCCTTTGTTTGGAGGTGCCTGCTAGCACAGGTTTGTCTGTTTATTGTAGCATATTCAAGTTTTACAAGACATTTATTCTTATAGTTTCTTGTGATGTACAAAAATGTACTAGACACTGGAAGATTAAAATGTTTTGCGACTTTATGTTGCTTATTGTAAAATTTCAAATTCTTTAAACATTTGACTTGCAGTAATTAAAATACTTCATCTTAAATTTGCTGTGTTTTGTATTTGCAGATTGCTAGTTCAAGGAAATTTACTTGAAAACGAAGTCACAGACGGCTGTCAGTTGACACTTGTACCAAATATGGAAACAGGAACCTCTGTAAGTATACTGTGCTTGAAAATAAGCAGTATTGATTAACATTATTTTGAATGTGAAGATGAGTTTCTGATATAAGGTAGGGTACTGGTAGCATTCCTAGTACTGCTTGCAGAATGCAGGAGTCTATTTATATAGAGTGAATTAATTAAGCCACATGACTTAAAACACAAATTCCTTTTCACCATGGCAACAATTTTAGAACCATTATTAATGCATTGTTTTAGTAGGTCAAAAGTGAATTTTAAGATTGACATTTCCTATCTTTTTCTGGTTAGTTAAACTTATGATTATGTCATACTTTAACCTTTCTAATTCTTCTCTGGTTCTTATTTTGACATTTGTGGTTTACCAGGAATGTGTTAATGTTCTATAACTGACAGTAGAGGCTACATCTTGGTGTCTTCAGGGAATTCTGGTTTTGGTTTAAAACAATATGCTTCATCACAGATAATGTTTTCCTTGAATGATTGTTGGCAATGTAGGTTATAGTTTCATCTTTAGCTTTTATTGAATCTTGGAGTTGATAAATCCAGTTGTAGTTTTTAATCTTCAAGAATTGTTCACTAACCCAAAAAAGATATTTTTTGGAATGGAATTGAACTCATGCCTGTTGGTTCATAGAGATTACGTTCTACCCAATACACTGCTAGCTACACTTACAAATACTGTTGTGCTAAATTATCTATTATCCGTAAATGCCTTTTATTCAATAACATATGTTCCAAATATCCTCATTCCTTAGTTGAATCAGTGTATTCTTTCCTCACGGCTCAAAACACATGGTCGAGCTAGAATGGTTGATAAATTTATTATTTATTTTAAATACTCGAGTATGTGAATCAAGTTCATGAACAGTCATATTTACATTTTTATCCTATCAGAGTACATCTATAAAAAGCTGATATCTCATACTGTTATCAACATTATTAAATAATGTTCAGTGTTACGGAAGAATTTGTTTTATCATTAATTTTCACCAACATTCATTCAACATCATCATCAAGCAAGTATTGGTAATTCATCATGAACTCTACTTAGGGGCTTGTGTTGAAGCTGTGGGTGTATTATTATGAAACATGAAACTGAGAAGGCATAAGGTACTCACAGTCATTCTATGACATCACAATGTACTCATAAAGTGTACTTAGTCACTCAGGGGATCTATTGTCATCAGATTTAACTGTGGTAACTGTTTTATATTTATAATGGTTTTGCACTTATGTCTGGTCTGAGTATCAATGCATGTCTGATTGATTTCACATAGTCTAGAATCCATTTTGCTAAAATGGTTGATTTCAAATTGTCTAGAGAGTTCATTTCATAAGCTATACTGCTAAACTGTTCTCCTTCACTAGAGAATTCATATTTCTTTCCAACTGAAGAGTATCTGACATTACATTGTATAGTATTGGAAGAATGTTGGTGTCTGAGAGAGTTGAGAATTTCATTGATTACCGCCCACACATCTCCCCCCCCCCTCTGCCATCACTGTTTGTATGGTAGATAGTAAACACTTCAGTGGAGGTCAAGAAGTGGACTATACTGACCTTATTAGTCATTTTTAAGGTGTATCTAAGTACTGAAAGTACTCATGGAAACTGAACTTTAATCCATAGACTCAATGCATTGCAACATGGTACAAGAACTAGTTAACATAATTGTATGGCAGATGTAGAAAAATTTACTACTTTGGTTCACATAAAAATTCATGCACACTGATCGAGTGACGGCCGGAAAGCTGAACTATTGTTCCGTTTCCTATAAAACTTTCTATACTAGATAGTGTATGATGGACAAGTAGTACTTGGTGTTCCTGCATGTTGTCTGTATTATCGTTCTGGCATCTAATGCTTAGTAAACTGTTCACATTATTACAATCATCTTCCACATGATCTTGGCAATGTTGGAGTAAGTTATTCTTAGGTTTCTATTATAGCTAACTGCGTGGGTGAATCCATAAATGTTTCATTGTCTTAGTTCTGGAGATATCTATATTTATACCGACTGACTGTCTGTCAGTCTTGTAATGTGTTATGCTTCTATTTTAAAAGCATGTGGCTAATTATACAGATTAAATACTTAATTATGTACATGATGCCATATATGAGCGATGGTATATAAACTATACAGTCTAAGTATGTGTAATTAGAGAAGATCGAATTAAGGGTTTATGTAAGGAAAACACTGCCTTTAGTCTCTCCATCTCTTATCTGTGTACAATCATCTTGCTATAAACTTTAAGATAATATGTATTATAGGGCACTTACAAGTAGAAATGTTACCTAGCAGTAATCTATGTTTAAGATATCTAAGTTTGAAGCATGTATAAATAAATACAGTACAACCTCTCCCGAGCGGCCCTCTCTTGAGCAACAAGCGCCCTTCAGCAACAGCATGATTTTTTCCCACTGCATGATTTAACTATTGATTGAACCTCTATATATCAACAACCTCTCAACAACAACATAATTTTGTTACTCCCTAAGGGTGTTGCTTTGGAGAGGTTACACTGTACTCTTAGTGTTTAGACTGTGACATCAATGTAGGAGAAATTGGTAGAATATCGAAGGTGCTATGTGATTCACCGAGTTTCTTTAATTGAATCTTCCAATGAAAAGTAAAACATTGTCGGCCATCGTTGTTCTCAGGGAAATTTGACGTCATTTTTGTAAAAATTTCTCTCAAACATGTTTTTTTTCACAAGTCTTTGCAAAATATTTTTCTTTTATTGTCAGTTTTAAAGATCTTTCAGAATCCGTTTGTCGGAAAAAATAATTTAGTATGACACAAATAAAAAATTGTCATAAGATGAGAACATTGCAAACGCTGTGTTAATTGATTTGTACGGAAGTGTCAGAGTTTTTTTAAAACATGTACACCAGTTACATTTTCTTGAAAGGTGAAATATGTTGATGTCCGACCTAACATGAGAATGGCAGGCTCTGTGTGGTTTTTACTCATAAATTTGTTTGATAGATCCACCTTTGTACATTTATGTAACACTTTAATTGTTAATTGAAGGGACAAAAAGCATAGTAGTTTGCTTTATACCTAATGTTTTTATACTTTAATCATTTTTTACCTAAGATCTTTATGAGTGTTTACAGAACAGAACAGAACAGATACTTTATTATTAAGACTTAATTTAACTGCCCATTGTCAGCATATAAACTTATAGAATATGAATGTTTACAGTATTTTCCTCAGAGGTTACAATGTTGGAGTGTTCTGCTGTTTTTATAATGAATTTAGTGTTATATGTTACGTATAAGTTATATTTCATAAAATATACACCTTGACCTGCGATACAGTCATATAATTTGACCATGGGCAAATACTTCTTACACCCACTTAAATAATGTATACATTCCTGGTGCTCTAGATTGATACGAGGGCTTACATGTAAGCTTCTATTATTCACGGTTACAAAGTGGCTTGTATTCAGCCTTCTTACTGAAGAGCTTGAACAGGATCATACTAAGCTCAAAATACGGTGGCTTTAAGAAATATTTTTTACTCACACTGGATATTAATTTCATGTTATCCAGTAACCCAGGACCCATTCACAAAAATCAAGTGGTAGTGATGTTACAGCCCACTTGAGAATTTATTGTGATTTACTTGCTCATGAAAGTCATTGCCTCACTTTAAACCCTATAAAGTCATTCATGAAATCTTTTGTTAAAATCATGTCAGCTTTTACCATATATGGTAATATCCTACGTCACACGGCCATTATGTACAATCATATATAGTTTAGAGTTATGTACACTTGTATGATATCTATGTACCAACATTGATATGTATTATCATATATTGTGTATGGTTAAATTATGTACACTTTTATCATAGCTATCAAATATTTAATCTTAACACTTCAGTTTATGCTAATATTTATGTTATTGTCCCCGATGTTAAGTATGTGGTGTCATAGTACATTTACAGATTACATTTCCTTATATGGTTAACTCGTAAAATGTTCATATTCAGGTCAAGTCCTGACAGCTATCAGTACTTTTTAGAGAACCTTTATCTATTGTTTCATTTATAACAAGTATGTTTTTTATTGACCTATAAAATTTCACAGTTAAATCACTCAATTGGCCAATTTTGATACATTTACTCAAGACTTCTTAAATTAAGATTTTTAGAATAAACTTCATGTTTCGTAAATTAATGAATTTGTTGATATTCAACATCTGTAAAACAAAACTATACATGAAATACTTCCTGTAATTCTCTTCTTTGTTTTATATTGTTTTAGGAAATCAAATATTTTGACTAATCTGAGTATTAACATGACTATACTATAATTAGTCAATATTCTAAAGTATGTTTCATTATAACTCACGTTCATTCATACAGGTACAGACTGTTCTTTGTGATATTCTAGGTCATAATTATATTAAACTGACTCAAAACTGTTTCGAAATACCATCATCCTATTTTTCTGCTCTATTTACAAAATGAATAAATCTGAAATATTTTACTGAATTAATGTGACAAGTATGTAGTAACACACATACCTCACTAGACAGTCGGGTCAATAAATATACGGTCAATGAATATCGGTTTTCAATGATTGAATACTTTGACGTCATGATGGTGTAGACTAATGTAAGTGCTACATTTTATGGCTGAGTTATTTCTTCACAGATATTATATGTTTGTGAATACTACGTCACTGAGGAATACTACGCAAAAGTGGGGGTAAATTACTTGCCTCGTATATGATTGATGTACTACGTGTGGTATACACACATGAAATAAGTACTCTCAATTGTTGTAATCATTTTACTGAAAGCACTTGTAACATACTGGTGTAACACTACAACCTAGGATTATTTTTTTAATTGAATATAAGTAAGAAGGAAATATACAAACATGCTGTATCCTACTCTGGTAAATACATGTTTTATTTATTTATTCATTTATTTATTCATTTACTTTTTTACATAGTACTTACATATATATATACTTAATTTTAACACATTTATATTTTTCTAATTTGACCAAGTTTTACATAGTTGTATATTACTTTATTTTTTATGCATAAAAATATTGTATGATTTATTTATTATGTTTCAAGTTGTATTTAAGAATTAAGATATCAGATTTCTCATACAAATAATCAACTGGCAATTTGATACTAGTAATTGTGTTAATGTTTGTACTGGGAATCAAAGTGTCAGAGTATTGAAGCACTGGGTACCCTTCCTAGTACAACATTATCATGATAATCTAATTAAACATATTAAGAAAGACGTAACTGATATTTTTCTATGATGATGCAATGTCAATAATATAGAGATATAGGTTTGGTTTGGGAGGGGCACAGAACAAGGTTTGTGGTTCAACAGGGAGTGGGGATTGAGAATTTGACATCCTGCCCTCTGGGAATCATATTTCCAAATATGGTTACAAAAATAATAGAAATATTTTCATATATATTGACTTAAACCATTTGAGAACAAATCCTCACATATATATTATATTAATCATAATGTAATTTTTCTTTGTACAAATCTAATTAACAAATATTTTCAGTATATAATAAAAAACACACCTGTTTTTGTTGTTAAGTTTTATTCAATTGTATAAAAGGTCAAATTGATGTGGTGTGTCAAATTATTTTGTAATAAATTGCACAATTACATAAACATGATACATGTATATGTGAAGAAATGTTAGAGATATAATATTATTATTTTTATGTACACTATAACTTAGTATCTTTATATAATACAGGGTAATACATGCTACAGCAGTAATATTTTAACTTGTACAATTATCTACTGTATATATTATACACGTAAATACATATCATTATTATTATTAAGGATAGTCTATTTTTGTACTGGAATGAATCTGTCATTTCCTTTTGACAGTGATATTTTGTGTTTATAATTAGTATTTAATTGCGTACAAGATGTTACCCTTCTCAGTAAGAAAACCTAAGTGTACTATGATCAATTTGTCCTCTTATATCCTTCTCTGTCGTCATAAATTCTGGGTGAATTTCTAATGTGTGTATTTGATTGATGACTGATTTATATCAGAAAATGTTGAATGTTAAATTAAGATGAAACATGTGGTTCAGGTTGTATATGTCTGATTAAAAAATAGACATGTTTTATATTATCTCGTAAGGTCAAACCTTCAAACTTCTCGTAATTAAGAAGAAAAAAACATTTATAATAGGGGACACAGAATCTATCTACTGGTACACTCTGTATGATTGAATTGGGAATCCAGGAGTTGTATGTGTTGATGTATTCTTCTGGGCACTCATAAGAAACTTTTTAAAAAATACTGGTTCGGGTACTATGTATAAATTATTATGGAACACTCTGTTTCATGTTGTTAAAAAAGGCCTACCTGTCAGTTTTATCTTTTTTTTTTAATTTGACTGATATATGAAGTAGATGTCTTTACAGAAATAATAAATCTGTCTGTGTATTAATGTTTCTCAGCTCATTATGGTAAAAAAATGAGTTAATGTTACTATGAAGCCATATTTTACTGTCTATAATTGTTTTATAAAAATGAGTTTTCTGTCATAGCTGGTGCCTTAAGGTGAAATGTCACTCATTACATTTATTGTCCAGACAAACTATCCTGTACGTTATTTATATGTAGGTGTGATATTGAAAGGTCAGTTTTCTGTTTAATTGGACACAGTCTGATCACCTGACCAACTGTACCTATTGTCAAGCTCTGAATAGATTGAAATGTCATACATATATCATTGTATATATATAGAAGCAATTAACTAAATGAAATGTACTGACTATCAATTTTTGGATTGGTCACCAAGTCGGAACTCTGAACTTTATACAAATACATGTACAATAGATATAATCATTAATGTACCTAGTGGGCATGTAGTCCTTATAGACAGTGGGAATCATTTACCTAACAGTGATACAGTCAAACCTGTGCTAGCAGCCATCCACAAATAAAGGCCACCCTGTGAATAATGGTCATTCTTTTGAAAGCCGTCATCGATCATTAAGAGCAAAATGACCTCCGAATAAAGGTCACCTGTTAATGAAGGTCACATTTTGTATTTTCCAAGGGTGGCCTTTGTTCACAAGTTTGACTGCATGTCTCATTGTGTACTTTGTTAAAAAAAAGCTCACTCGATTGATATCACATGAAAATGATTATGTGCTTCATAAAAATTTGGTAATACAGTATTAACTTCCTGCTTGCCTGCATGTAGTGTTAACTGCTATTAAATCTTTTTATTGTACACCTACCGAATGTCTGTTCACATTATGTACAGTGGTTGTCTAAAATTTACCAAGTTGAATCAGTACTAATTAATGTCCTGTCTGTTCTATTTTCAGGGCACCAACACAAACTGTCGAGTGCTTCAAGCATTGGAAAACCTGACTGAGTCACAGGTATGGAATGAATTGAATAATACCATGAGATCAATATTTGAACACTTGTATAAATATCAACTGGCTTATCAACTCCACTATTTTATGAGAGATATTATTTGTTATGTCATTGATTTCCTGGTTGTACTGTTTAAAGGCTGCGACCTGTAAATATTATCATTGTATTTAAGATACCGAAATGGCATGATTTACTATTAACTTCGATCATTGCATAATTAAAAATAATGTAATCTCTTGGTTGGTTAAATTATGGAAACCATAGATGGTATGTCGGCCTTTTGTATTTAACTTTATTATGGTTGAGTCATAGAAGTCCTATGTTTGATATAGAATATATGTACCAAACTTGAACCATGTCCTTATTTAGTCTTAGTTACCTTAACATGTCCAAACAAACAGTTACCCCAACATGCCCAAACAAATTGTTCCCCATCATGTCCAAACAAAAAGTTACCCTAACATGTCCAAACAAACAGTTACCCTAACATGTCCAACAAACAAACAGTTACCCTAACATGTCCAAACAAACAAACAGTTACCCTAACATGTCCAAACAAACAAACAGTTACCCCAACATGTCCAAACAAATTGTTCCCCATCTTGTCCTAACAAACAGTTACCCCAACATATCCTAACAAACAGTTACCCCAACATGTCCAAACAAACAGTTACCCCAACATGTCCAGCAAACAGTTACCCTAACATGTCCAAACAAACAGTTACCCTAACATGTCCAAACAAACAGTTACCCTAACATGTCCAAACAAATAGTTCCCCATCATGTCCAAACAAACAGTAATACCCAACATGTCCAAACAATCAATTTCCCAAACATGTCCAAACAAACAGTTACCCTTACGTGTCCAAACAAACAGTTACCCTAACATGTCCAAACAAATAAGTACCTTAACATATCCAAACAAATAATTACCCTAACATGCCCGAACAAACAGGTCTATCCTGTACCATTTTACCTTACAAACATACATGTGTTCCTTGTTGTGTGGGTGATAGCTAGATATCTCAGGTAAGTATTTGAGTGGGCAGGCTTCACCTGCTTACTGTAAGATGGATTTATATACTAGTAAATATATGACCTCTCTTTCAACTTATTTCATGTTATTTTTCCTTTATTCAACAATATGAGGTTCATGACCTTTCAAGATTTTATTAACTACATGGTTAAAAAGTGTGAAGTGACAGTATAATTAAAAATGTTTGTCAGACATTTTATTAAAACTTAAATCATTCTTCAAATAGTTGGGAGACTTTCGTAATAGATTTGTAGAAATGATGTTTCTGAAACACCACCATCATTTTATAATTATAAATTTCAAGTGAAATCATTTTTTTAATTTACGTTTATTTGGTTGTGTTTGGATAGTATTACTCTGTATTTGTGTCACCAAATTGAATATCTTTTTTACTTTACTTGTGTTTATCAATATTTGTTCATTTCAAAGGGGAAAATTCTTAAGAAAGTAAAGAAAGTAATGAGAATGTGCAACATTATACTGATTTATCAGCAGTAATTTACTGATCCTTGCTGTCTGTAACTTGATGGCATACTCTATGATAAACTATAAATCTTAACTAACACCATGTGTCACATGATGTGACTATCTCCTTATTATACAACATAAAAACATCATAATTTCTATTCAAGCCTTTTTTGATTCATTGATATTCAAATATCAGCCACAAGTAGTTGTTGCAAGTTGATAATCAAGTGAAAAAGTCTTGCGGGAATATCACTCGTTTCCTGATGTAATTTTATGATTACAATAGATAAGTTCGTGGAAAGAATGGTTAAGTAGGATTTAAACAATCCACTTACAAATGTACTAAGTGGATATACCAGTATATATCATAATGATTATATTGATGGCAACTTGAATTTTTATACTTCAAGTCTGCGTGGGATGCTCAATAAGTACTGGAGATTTCATAAACTTCAATATCATTTTTCAATTTAATTTATTTTCAGGTGAATGATTTTTTAACTGGTCGAGCTCCTTTACTGCTGGCAATGAAGTTGGGTGAACATATGATGTTTGTACAGCTACAATTGTCTGCTGCATCGTGCAGTGCTAGGAGGAGAACTTTACTTAGTGCTAATACTGGTCGATGCAATCATACAAATAGTAATACGATGTCTCGTGAGGTTGGTGCTAGTTTTTTATTGTTGGTTTGCTAGTATTTAGATCTAAACATGACTTCCTTTTTGCCCTGACATGGTTTCCATTAGTGTTGATATTTGACCATATGATTGGTTTTACTATACTTTTGACATATATACATTAGTTATCTCTTATCAGTACAGCTCGTGGGAGAAGCAGTGGTGTAGGGCGTCGGACTCCTAACCCGGAAGTTGAAGGTTCGAATCCCGTCTGTGGCAGAATTTGACCGTAACCTTCACAATCCCTTCTTTCGGCGCGAGTACTGGTCAGAATTCAGGAAGCAGTCATCGAGAGTAGTTAATATAAGTTGTGAGAACTTGCTCCATAATTGATGTAAAATAAATAAGTTTAAAACTAAACTAGTACAGCTTGACCATGTTTTTTTAGCCATGACGAAATTATTCAGATTAATCCTCTAAGTCAAATAGGGGCTATGGATATTCGGAACAAATCTGACTGAAATATATTGATAAGATTAATTTAACATGCTCAAGTACTATGTATACTCAGTAGATTTAGTGTATTCTTCCGTCATGGCTCAAAATACATGGTCAAGCTATACATGCCGGATTGCTTTTGTCCATTTAATTTTTTTATCATTTTTAATTTTTTTTTATTTATTATCAAGTTAATGCTGCCAATTTAGGAATTAAAAATGTCCTTCTTTTTTCAGAGCCCAAAAAGTCCATGCAATCCAGCAGCACCTAACGGGGTACCTGGCACAGGTGCAGGGGCTGTTATTGACAGTGTCAGTCACCTTGGACAGGGGGTTTATTCTGGAACATTTTCTGGTAAGTTTCATGCTCCGTTGTCCAACCTTTTCTTGTTGATGGAAATTAAATGTAATCTTAACTTATACCTGTACTTTGCATAGGCCTCTTCTTATTCTACAAATGTTCTAATTTATATTGCTAAGTCATTATTGTTCAGCAATTTTATATTTTAAGAAAAAACAAACATGAAACTATCATAAACAAGATCCAGCTGGATATTTGTGTACAACACCTATTGTTGTTGTTAATAATTCACTAATCTGATGTGAAGTGTCTGAAAGCTGAAATCTTAATACATCAAATTTTGTATACTTGAAAACATACTTTTATCTTATAAGGCATCTTTAGTCCAATAACTTGTTACTAATTTTATCAGACTTTCTATTAAATTGTGAAGCTATTCTCATTGGTTCATATTTTGGTTCCTTTGACTTTCAGGTACATTAAATCCATCAGTGCAAGATTCTACAGGTCGTCCTAAACGAGATGTTAGCACCATACTACAGATCCTGAATGACCTACTTGTAGCAAGTCCTCAGTTACGTCAGTCTGCCACTGACATGCGTACAAACAGAGAGGAACATATTTCACAATATAGTGGATCTATGCCAGGTAATAACTTACTGGTGTTTGATTACAACTTTTCATTAAAGATATTCCATTAATTTTGTTAGCTTACCTCAATCATTGTATAACAAGTTCATGTGTGTTACATGTTTTTCATATCTTAAGTCATTGTAAAAACTTTATATACCTGATATGATTGATGACTCATTTCCCATACATTTTTTAGCTTTGTAAATACCGGTTCCAGTAACTAGATAGGCATATTGTGCATTGAAAAACAAACTGGTTGAATTTACTTCAGTAAGGAATAATGGCCTTGTTTTACCTTTTCTTATGTCTAAGATACTTAAGTACTTTTCAAGGGTGTAATAATGTATTTCTTGGCTACTGCAAGCACTTAACTTTACTTAAACTTATTTACTGTTTTTATTATTACAGGTCAGACAATGAAAAAGTCAGAAGACAGTGCAGGTACAACTAATACTGATGATTCAATTCGAGGAAAAGTACAAACATTACAAAAAATGATGCAAGAACGAAAGCGTCGGCGTCAAGAGAAGAGAGGTCTTAGAGCTCCTTATCAATGGACGTCAAATCGAGTCCCGTCTGCCCAGCATCATGTCCTGTCTTCTGTCAAGTACGAATCCCCGCTGGTTGAGCGAGATGTAACGAAGGAGAACCACTCAACATCAGATGCATCCTTTACAACTGCGTCTGCCACAGCCATGGAACAAGAAAGTGTCTTGGTTTGAAGCCAGCCCCGGCTAAAATCTGGTTCACAATTTTGGTGTCTAACTCATTAGACACTTTTGTCTGAAAAGTCATTTGTCTGCTATGGTGGCCATTTTGAAATTTTGAAGATGGAGCCTAAGTAGGAGGGTTTTGATTGGTTCAAGCTAGACTTTGCTGGTTTGATACAAGGCATTTCATTGGGTAGTTGATCAGAATTGTATTTTTGTATGTCAAACCAAATTGTATCATAATTATCTGTACTAGTATTTTATTTGTTACTGTACGTGCTAACAGCACCATGGTGATAATGCTTAATCAGGATACAAGATGGCCAAGCATACTTTGGAAGTGTAACTTGGAAGTTGTAGACAAGTTTGTATGTTATGGTTATTGTAATATTATGGTTGTATATTCCATAATGTCCATATTGTGGGAAGGAAAGGTTTGAAGTTAGTAACTGCCCGAAGTGCCATTTTTTATTATTTATATACTGCTTGAAGTCTGATTTTTCTGCCTCTTTACCCATGTACCCTATTGACTGTTTTATCTTTGTACATATTTTACCATACCTATTGCCTATCATTGTTTGTACACAATCTTAACTGGAACAGGGTTTTTGTTATTGGGAAGAAATCCATCCCTTTATTATTGTTAATTGTTGATAGCAAAGAGTGCTACTATATCTTATGTGTCTGTAGTTTGTAGACAAAGGGAGAGAAGCGTGTTTGTACTATATGTAGTTGTTTTAGACAGGAGAGGGTTTCTACCCAATGTTATTAATAATGCTGTTCTTGTTTGTTTGTGAGCTCAGTGACATTATGTAGTCATCTTGATTCCCCATGTTTTAAGTTTACCTGACCTTCTATTATCTATATGTTAGCTTTGATGCTTCTTTTATGACAGCACATCACAGACCATACTTTAGACTATGACTGATGAAAGACATTTTCATACTGGATTTTTTTTTGTACATTTGTGTCATTTTGTTTCTTTTCCATGTTTGATTATCATCTTTTGAAACAATCCTGAAATTTCTGTATGGAAGACATCCCACTTGTATCACTCTCTGATTACACCTGTTAATTTAAGTGTTATTGTTGCATTATTTATTAGCTAATTTTGTTACCGATTTATATTTTTGTCAAAATCTGTAGAGAGCAAATTATACATGTATACAATAATGCATGTATTGATTAGGCTTTTATATTATTGTCCTGTTAAATCTGAATTATAACATCTGACTGGTGTGGTCTTACAACTTGATACTGAAAAATTACAATTAAAAAATTCATCAGTACTTTTTGCAACCATGTTTTTTGTAACAAATCTTAGTTTTTTTCTCCATTTGTATTTGACATCGAGTTATCTGTATAGATGTGTTACTAGATTAATACTACTGGTTAAAATTTGAAAAACTGCTGGCAAATTTAAGTTCTGTACATTTCATGTTCAATTATTCTTGTCTCATGATAGAAATATGTTTTTATTTTGCTCCATGACAGAAACTTTGTTTCAATGAACACCAACAGTAAAATACTGATTTTCAGAAACTATAAGATAGCTCAGCTGTCACTCACTCCACACACATTAATTTTGATGTGGACTAAAGAGCTACGTTTTTACTCATCCTTCATGCAATTGTTAAACTAGTTTCCGTTCCACGTTTCAGTGCGAATCTATTATAAGTTCAATTTCCATGAGTACTTACGGTGTTAGCTCTATGCACAAATAGTTGTGTCTACACATCTTTAATTGACTTTATAACTACATGTAGACGCATGTCTACATGGCTTCTTAATCTCATACTAAAACTGTGACATTTGTTTTACTTAATAATATTATAATTATGAAAATATTGTCTTTATAGATTAGGATCAAAGATTTCAAGTTAGTGTATATGTTATTTAGATATATTAGAGGTGTCAGTAAGGATGCAATCTTGTCAGGTCAGCCATGACTTCGTTAAGTTGACAACAGTCATATTTTTACAATTTTTGGTATTACATATTATTGTTTAACTTTAAAGTTCTTAATAATACACCAAGTTTCATTTATTGATTAAATTCATATAAAAGCTTCAATCCATTTTCTTCTTGGTATAAAAAGATTCAGCCTCAAGAGTTATTTGTTCTTATATCTTTTTAATTATATTTATGGATTGTTATCAAGTTATCAACATTATTTATTATGCATGGTTACATGCCATTTATTTAACAACAAATTGTACATTATTTTTGTAAAGATAGATAGCTAATATTTGATTATAGATTAATTAGTATGTCTAGTTTTGAATGTAAAATATTGTTAACTCGCGCTGATTTAGATACCAGATTGATGCAATGTGCAATATACTGTACATGTATATCATCTAATATGATGTACTTTTTTATATACCGGTATTTGTTTTACACGGAATGTTCAGTCAGAGATATATCCCTAGGAATTGAGTCTTAAACATAGATGTATTACATTATATGTATGTTTCTCAATCAAGGGTCACTTATTACAACATTAATTTATTGATGTTATCAAACTAGTGATATCACATACACAACATGTATAAGAATTAGGTTAGAAGATATGATCGCTGTAGTTCTACATTAATACTGTATATCATCCTCATTATTCAGGTTTTTATGTGTTATGTGTTCTAAGGTAGTTACATATATCGCTAAATATATGCAAAATGTTACAGTGTGAGTGTTACTTGTTTTTGAAATACCAAACTACATGAAATAAAGTGCAAAACATAATGTAAAGTTTGTATTTCTTCAGTAATTGGGATCTTTATTCAGAGATTGCCACATACGTAGGTTCGAATGTATATCATACAACTGTTTTTCTAATTTTATCGATTTTCTCCATGTGGTTTTTGGAATGTTTACTAAATGAACTCTTACTAACTGACAGAGGATAATCTTTACCACCAAGATAAAGTTTATTCTTCCATTCCTCTGTCTTATCCTTCCAAGTGTTATCAGCTGTTCTGTATACACCATATATAAAACCAGTCATGAAAGCATCATACCCGGCACGATGTCCTCCATTACCGTGTGTCCCGTCATTATCTTGTTTTAGTCTTTCCAGGATTTGATCAGAATTTAATTCACTATCAACACTTTTAACTTCACCTTTATCAGCACTTTCACATAAATCATCAGAGACAGACACATTGCTATCATCCATATCTACACTTTCATCTGCTGATGTCCCGTTCATGTCTTTATTGTCCTTGTTAATTTTCCTACGCTTTCTTTTGCGACTTTTACGTTCGTCCGTGTACATATCAACATCGATAATAAGATCAATATCGTGAGATAAAGGACAAAAACTTTGTTTAGAGCACCATCCATGTCCCTGAAACCATGACAATATAATTTCTATAGAAATTCTTTACTCTGACATAACATCACAATATAACTTCTATAGGAATGTTTTACAATAACTAAACACAACAATTTCTAAGCATTTAAAGTGATATATTTGTGTTCATTTTTAATATGACAGAAAACCCTGCAATCAAATAACAGCACATGAAATATCATTTACAGTTTGAACAATCTTCTTAGATATTTAAATCAAGTTTCAATAAAAAAATACACATCACTACTAAAATTTAAACAAGAGCACCATGAGCAGTGCTAATACTCGTCTGTTCACCGCCTCAGTGAGATCTATCCACCTATGAAGTTTCATGTTGCTACCTCTAATAGTTTCTGAGTTAAAAGCTACATTAAAGTTTTTGCATGATGCAGACACCACAATGATCACAAAAGCTGGACTTTTTCTTCGAAAACAGATGAGCTAAAAGAAATTTTAAGAAATAGAAATCAGCAATGAGTCAGAGACACTTATATATCAAGGAGAAGAATAGAGCAACTTACAGAATAAGAAGGACACAGTGCTGCTCTGTAAGCTTCAGGATTCTCATCAATATTGTACGCTGGTTTTACATTACAATTTCTGTACGTCACATGTTGGTAACTGCTAGGGTAATGAGGGAAGTGTACGCTACATTTTCTAGACTTGTTCTCATTATTCTTCTGACTGAAATACAAAAATAGTAATGTTTATGTGGGGGCCATCCATACAAAAATGTTAGTTTGCAGTGACCCTATCCAGAAAATGTTCAGTGGGTAGGTAGGGAGGAAATATTTTTTTAAAATTATTTTATACTAAACCTAAAATACATGCTATCTATATATTGAAAAACAAAATTATCAAAAATAAAATGGGGTATGGGTCTTTTTTGGTGTGTAGGTAGTATTACCACAAACAATTTTTTTAAAGGATGGCCTGATAAAACATAACCATAATAATATCATTCTCACATCAATGTGGAACATCTGTAATTATTTACTTCAACAAATCTTATTTAAACGATCTAAGCATCATTTTCTATTATATGTACCGGTAAGTTGGAAAATAATACAGATGTTTTACATTGAATCAATCCAATCTTATTTATCTGTATCATATTATGGTAAACTAAATTATGGTAACGATTGAGTTTAAGTGACACTCGATTATTGAACTAGCACAACTGATATTGATTTAACTATTTTTACAATTTTGTTTGATGTTATTACAGAAAAGTTATAAAAAGGGAATTCAAGTTACTCTTATAAATTTTAAAGATTTACCATTTTCTAAAAACATATTCCAAGTATGAAGCTGTCATCAAATGTTCAAATTCTGTGATATATTTTGAGTCTATGATACCTCCAGGAAACATATCAACCAAATCAGCTAAAAACATGGTTGATGAAGACGGCAGACTGGTGTACAAGTTTTCATATAAAAACATCAAGTCGACCAGTCCGTTGTGAAGAACTATTGTTTTTTTCATAGCAACAAGTTCAGCAAACAAATGTCGTACTGACTGGAAGGAACTTTCCCCTTTCTGAAACATAACTCTAAGTGTTATACAAACTACACAGAACAACAAGCATTTATTAAGGACTTATTTTCTGAAAGATTATGAAATCACTGACCACGTATTATTATTTATCTTTCTTTTTCATAAAGCTGTTAGCTAAATGTTCTTAAAGCAAGTACAAAATCATATTCTATCCGCAGTAATATTGTCACGGACAGTATGAGCTTCACCTGGGGTTCAAACTCACAACCTCTAGATCAGTAGACCAACGCTCTAACCACTGAGCTAAAAGGTCAGGCTAGGGTATTTTAAGTTTTAAAGTTGTGTAAATATTAAGAATAACATGGCAATTATTGTGTGCACCTTATCTGCTCCCCTGTAGTAAGGAACACCTTTTTCATACTGTTTGTTGAAGTCAAATCCATGCTGAACAAGAAACTTCAATGACAATGGTTCGACAACAAAGTCATCTTCACAAAGAAGTAAGATATTAAATGTCTGAACAATGTAACTGCAGGCATCACAGCTATCCCCAGACTGAGACAACGCCATCTGCTGGAAACAGGAGATTCCAAGGGAGAGAATTGATCTAGATCTTGCTGTTTCACAAATACTTACATATCTATCTTCAACTGATCTGAAATACATTTAATAATCAAATTTATATAAAAATTGTAAAGTAATACAAGTAACTAATTTTTACAAGACGCATAATTTTACAACAGGCTACAATCAATGTTTTCTATGAAAATACAAGAAAACAACATACACAGCAAGGTATATCGCTAATATTGAAAAACTATTCATATCAGATAAAATAATTCATTTGAATTATAATTGTTCATAATTGAACCACACAAATATATAAATTCTTTACAACTATTATCAAATCTCTAGAATTTATTTGGGTGAAAAATTGTGTTTGGAGATATATATATATATATGCTGAATTCAGTTGCCAATGGTGTAGATTGTGGCAGGAAATTGAGAATCACCAAGATGTTTAGAAATACAGACATAAATATTGCTTGTGTTCAAGATTTCATACTTAGCCCCAAGTTTCTTTCTGTGTCCTAAACCACTGAGTTCCTGAAATAAGTAATTTTCACAATAACAGTCTGTAATTTTGATAAAAAATTCATAAAGAATAATGTACCTCGGGTTCTAAAATTTAGTTCAAAATAAAAATCCATACTCATATAGATTTCAATTGAGAATCAAAAAATAGAGACAGAATGACAGAATTTAATGAAGAAGAATTGGAACATTTTGTTTCAACAATGTAAGATAAATTCTTTATGTTAATAGAGCTATAAAGTAACATGCTATCAGATTCTGTACATACTGTGTCCATTCCTATGAAGGCAGCATTTGACATTGCAAGAATCATCGACGGCCAGACTTCACGCATGTTGTCACAGTGGACATCTATTACAGGTACACGACTAAAGTTAGCCATTGCTGAAGCTGGTATCTGACAATAATTGAATGTGATCCTGAAATGGTAATTCATTTCTCTTTCATAACAAGACAATTAGGGCTAATCAACCATGTATTGCCAGGCCACTTCCGACAGAATAAGCATAGCAGAGGCGGATTCAGGAGGGATGCCCCCCCCCAATTAAAAGTCCTTGACCATACAAATATAGAAATAAAATATATATAGTCCCCTCTCCCCCTCGCTACCTACTTTCATCTCTGTATAGCAGTACAGGTCTGACAATACATTATACTGTACCATACATACTTCAGTAGTGTAGACATACTTTAAAATACCAAAAAATCGTGTTGTGATAAAAGCACTCACTGGCTGAAATTTGAGTATTTTCATTATGATATGCGATGGTATAATATTTATTCAAATAACTTATCCAAAATGTCAAATCATCAATAATTGTCTTTAAAGAATTATGTGAAGAAAGATTTCATCCAAGTATCTATAATCATTTTCCCATGAAGTATATAGAGATAGATAGAATATACATGAAATAAACATGTCATTGTCACTGATTTTTTCATCGTTGAAATAAAGTTGGAACTCGTATTGAATACTGATACAAAGTAAACGTTTGAATAACTGTCAATTAACTTAAACATTAAAATAAGATTATCAATTTACACAGAACATCGAACAGTATTACGAATTGCTAACGAAAAAGAATACGAATTACTTACGAATTTCAGTCCATGTGAGTAACTGCGCCTTTTTATCAAATGCAAATGGCGTAAATTATAAAAGGGAAGTAACTACGTATATTTTTTATTTTCATTGCGGAGGTTCTGGAGAGGGGTTTATGAGCAATGATGGTGCTTCATTTTTTCACTTTAATCTAGCTATGATTAGATTCTAAATCTCAAAGAACAAACTTGCAAACAAAAGTGTCATCTCAGAAGTGGCAACAGTATAAAAAAATATTTCTGGTTAGATGCTCTTAAAAATAGCTAAGTACTTGTGCGAAAATGTTTAAAAAGTGAGACACTAGATGTACCGTTCCTCAGACCTAATGAGACTATGGTCACGGGAAAATTTAGTTCAGGTCCGGTAACCAGAAACATCATTATTTGTGTTTTGTTTAGGTTTATATGAGGTTTAACCAAGGCCTTGATGTAGTTGTATTTTTATGTGCAGCGCACATCTTACTGGCTAGTTTCACATGTTGACTTTTATACCAACATTTGATCACTAAGTATGTTAACAACAAATCAATTCCATTCTAAACCCAGCTACATACTTAAAGCTTCCTTCTTGCACCCTGTACCTCAGCAATTACTAACTTCAACAATGACCGAGTATTTTATCTCACTAGCCTCCTGTTGCTTACTGTACCTCAGCAATTACTAACTTCAACAATGACCGAGTATTTTATCTCACTAGCCTCCTGTTGCTTACTGTACCTCAGCAATTACTAACTTCAACAATGACCGAGTATTTTATCTCACTAGCCTCCTGTTGCTTACTGTAGCTCAGATTTTATTCTTTTAATTTCACTCTAACAAACCGGTGCATACCCCCTGTCTAGTACACTTATAAGAAAGTTTGACAGTATCAAAAGATAATAACCAAGGATATAAATAACAAACACAATGTTTACTAAATGACTTTAATGTGTTAGCTACATATACAAATAAATAGTTATCACAAACAGGTAAAGAAACAATTGACAAATAAAACAAAATGATGTCAGCATTGAACCAAATAATGTGTAACTTCAAAATATTTTTGTACTTAAGATCTGTACATCCGCTACCAGTGAGGGCTTCTAGCAAAAGCAATGGCCCACTTCTGTCAGATTAGCAATTCAATTATTCCGACTTCTAAAAATATGCAATGGACAATGCTGACAACACATGAAAATTTTTTGCTGTGAATACTTTTCACCAAGTTTGATTTAAATCTACCAGTAGTTAAAATGAATCAGACAAATAGATAAACAGGTATCAATTAACCTCCATATAGAGGAAGATGACAGTACGCAGTAAGAAAACTTCATACAAATAATGGCAGGTAATGGAATAGTTTCCGTTTAACAGTAAATAAAAAATAGTAAACAATAAAAAAGATAACATCAAAATAATGCTACATTTCTGAGAAGCACAAAGTTATGGTACAATCAACAGCACTAGCAGTTAGAGCAGGAAATGTTTAGGGAAAGAAAGAACAAAAAAAGAGAAAGAGCCCAAAAATGGACAATGTTCTCAAACCTTCCTTTCATGAAGAAACTGTCATAATAACCAAAACAAGAAACAAAAACATCACTAAAGGATGGATTAACAAATTAACAGAATTTATCAAAATGTCAAAATCCGGCTACTGGCCAGTTGTGACATTAATAATAAAATAAAATTTAACACTGAGATACACTAGGTCCAAAAAATGAACAAAGATTCATTAATACAAGCAAATAAATGCCAAGACAGTGTATTTATGAAAAAATTAAACGCCTAAAAAAAGGTGTTTGTCAAACACTGATGCCCCCCAAATGCCAAGTAGATAGAAAATTCCTTTTAAGTGTTATTGATAAAAAAAGATTAAGAGTTGAAGGTTGAACTCAATTTCGATAGGGGTCATCTATCTACATGACTGTGATGACCAAACTCCCTACCAGGTCTAAAGGTCATAGGTTACTGACATATGCAAAGCAATATATCCAAGCTTCATCGAAGGGGGGCATAATAATATTAAATTTCATAATTATCAAATATCCATGATTTCAAAATAATTATCACTAATAATAATAAAACCAACAAACAGTATGAACAAAGTACAGAATGTATCTGTAGTTAGAACACTAGTGCATGAAGAACCAATCATAACATCTTTTACAATGTTGAATAATCAAGATTTGAATTCAACATAATGAAAGTATAAATTGAGTAGCTTGCACAGAGAGCATCTTGTGAGTATATATTACAGGACAGGAAACAACCATGAAACTAAACATAAGTAACCTAGATGTCAAGGTCATGTTAACTAAAAGTGTATAACAATGTAACAAGCATTAATAATGGTTACATCTGTTGTTTCTATGACACTTTACACTCAGCTGCTTCATCAGTATTAGTCTGAGGCTCTTTATCTTCCTTTGCTTGACTTCTAGTTTTCATCACACGTGGAGATTTCTTTAAACTGAGTGTACGTTGAGGGCCACTCATGTTTGTCCCCGTGGTGTCAGATGATAAAAGAGCAGCATTTTTCACAGGACTTTGGTGTTTTTTCACTGGACTATTGGTTATAGTAACCAGAGGATTCTTCTGAAATTAAATCAAATATTCATTTAAAATTTAATAAAGCGGACATTAGTTTGATAGAATGTGAAATCAATTTGGGTTTATTCAAAAAGGCAAATCTTGATCAAGGCCAAAAGTGTCAACGTGTGTATGCAGTTTGTGTTTAGCTGTCTTTATGTCTCTTTTTTGTCACTTAAATGTTGTTCATTTTTTGGCTGTTGTTTTGGTATACTCAAAATTCTTAAAAAATACACTTTATTCAAATTTTGACTTGACTTGAAAGATGAGAAAGACACAATAACACCATCCCCTCATACTTACCACGGTAGTTGTAGACGAGTTTGTTGTTTCTAACTTGGATTCTGTTTGCTTTGATTGACTACTTCTTGTTGTTGGTACACTCAGAGTACTCCTGGATATTATTTTATTACTATCATAACTGACAGAAGTACTAGACACAGTTTCAGTTTTACCAAGAAGTGACCTTGACACAAAAGTTCTCTTCTCCTCTTTCTGTGTATCACTGTGTACAGAAATTGTTGAATTACCAGTTTGAATACGGGTTGGTCTGAGGCCTTTTGTTCGGCCTTGTGTTTCTGACAAGACAGATTTGGTCACTTGTGTACTGTTCACAGATTTGTTTGACATTACACTTTTTATATGAGTTAAACTATCAGTATCGTTCACACCACTTTTTTCTGTCATTTTGATGAGTGTTGAGCTTGACAGTGATTTGTCTGTAGAAGTTTTATCTGCAACCTTGACTGTCTCAGTTTCGGCTTTCAATTTAGAACGAGACAAACATCGTGGACTTTTTCTCTTTGGCGTTTTTTCCGCTTCCTCAACTAGCTTAGTGACAGTTTCTGATACACCTAGAAAAAAAGACGTATTCTAAAACTTTATTTAGAAATACATTAATTAAATGACATTATGCACTCATACCGTCTACTCGTAGTGACAAGTGAGTTATGATATGACACAACACAACCTATAATATTTAGCAATGTACTCATAACAAGCACTTTAAACTATAATACTTAAAGATAAATAATTGGACTAAATAACAATTTGCATTAAGACACCAGGCCCCGAAGTTATAAACTTTGAGAACAGTCTCCAAGCTCAATTCCATTTCCACAAGTATTTTGTGCTCAGTTCATTTTTGCAGACATATTTACATATGATTAGTTTTATCATGATTATTATTTCATCATAACCAACTAAGAAACATTAAAAGGTGCAAACTATGATTTAAGCTTGGATACTGTTTTCACCTTGGACTCAGATCTGAGTTCTGATGAAATCAAAGAACAATGGTTACCAACTGTTACTATAGATATATAACATACCAGGATCAGAACGTCTTAGTCGTTTTACGACATTCTCTGGTCTGATGTTCACATCGTTGTTTTGACCATTGGAATTTGGCACATCCTCAGATGTCTCACAATCTTGTGGTATTTTTTCAGCTGTATTTCATGAAAAGACAACAATGAGATAATTCCATAAAAGTAAAGTCAGACGCAGCTAATGAATATATTTGACTAACTAATTCAATGTATTTAAGAGTCTTCAATCTGTAACCAATATCAGGCTGTTTACAAGGCTTCTGTGAGAACCTTGTCATTTTTAAAATTTAGTGATGAAATAATTGATAAATTATACAATAATATATCAATGTCATCTTACAGCATACAAGTTACCTCCAGGGAGAAGAACTGTATTGCTTAATTGGTGCAAAATGAACCGCATACATGTGACTAAGAAACTGATGGTATTACAGAAAATACCACACAGGATAAAATTAACAGTTAGTTTGATGAACATGATGGTAAACACACAGACAGGAACACAAAATATTTCCATCTCTCTGAAGACTTGTAAACAATCCGAAACAATGTACTAGAAATTACATACAGTAAAAGTAATACAGAGAACATACCTGGTATATACATAAAGTATAACAGTGCACATACCTGATTTTATCTGTTTAGCCAGTTTGTTATGCTCAGTCTCAAGCTGTGTATATCTTTGTGTTAGACTATGGTATTTATCCAAATATTCATTAGCCTCCTGTTTAGCAGAATTCAATTCATTGACAATATTGTTTGTCTTTTCCTTAACCTGGAAAATGAAGCATTAATATCTAACTATGAGAGCAAATTTTTGTTTCAATCATGTTGACTCACAGATTTACAGTATCATTATATACCAAATATCTGTAGGTTGGAATAAACAGCCAATTTATTATTTTATATCTTAAATTATCATTTACTGGCTTTTGATTCCCCTAACCATTAAAGATAATGCATTACTTCATGAAAGGAATGCCAAGTAAACACTAATAATCAGCATGTTAAATAAGGCCATAAGTTACACAGGTAATAATAAAGCCAAATTAAAAATCCTTAAAATCATATGCGGCCGACCATTTTTGCCAAACAAGAGGCCTTCAACCACATTGTTTCCATATTTAACTCAGTTTGTTCAACAGAAAATCCTTTCAGAGCAGATTTAATTTTCCATAACTTTGCCATTTCTTGAGATTTTTCATCAAATAACTTATTTTGCTCAGAAATCATAGCTCCATCAGGATATAACAAATCCTGAATACCATCACCCCTGAGTTACCTGTTGTTCCATATCAGTTTTCATCCGTTTTATTTGTTCTGTGTATTTTGTCACATTCTTCTTCTCCATCATTAATTGTGAATTCAGCTTAGAACACCGAGTCTGCCATTTTTCTAATGTCTAAAATACAACCAGATACAGTATTAAACCAACAGACTGTATTCACAATAAATCCAAATAACAAGAAGTCGTGTTCAATAAACACATAATTATTCTCCCAGTGGTATGCTTGACAATAAGGATCCGCCTCAGTTCCTCTACATATGAAACAACTGGTATACCAAAATTGAGGAAAGGCTCCGGCACAAACATTTTTTATGTTGAATGACAATTAGTGAAATTACAACATTAACCATTCTACATTATACCAGAATCAATCAAGCTGGCCCCAGTTTCACAAACAAAATTGAGGAGAAACTCAACAATGGACTACCGTGTTTTTTTGTCTAGAAATCTTGTGTCTTTGACAAGAAATGTTATCATTTGTTTTCTTGTTTATTAACATGTTAAAACATTCCAGCATAAATTATTTTGGGTCTGGCGGATTCAGTCTCAAAACTCCTTTTTCATTGGAGTAAAATTCCCAATAACAGACTCAATTATTCAATATCAAGAGATTATTGTTAGGTTGAAAATGTGGAAAAACTGTTATTATACCATGTTTGTACCTTCTTATATCAATACCACATTCAAAATTACTAACAATAAAACAGAGAAATGATTGATATCATAAATAAGTTGAGTTTGAGCAAAAACCTAAGTTTTCTTTTGTGAAACTGGGGCCAGGTCTACATTATACTGGTCAGGATAGTTACCAATTGTAATTCTTCCTTTGCCTTAGAGTGCTCATCAGTTCCTTTATCTTGTTCGTTTTTCTCCTGTATTTGTTTCTTCATCTCCTGTATCTCCACATTTAACTGACCCACTTTATTTCTACTTAACTACAAAGAATAACAAAAGTAATATGATATATCAAGATATCAACTCATCACAAACAAGGGTCTTAAAACAACAGCACCCAAGCGGTGTTCACCTCCTCAGTGAAATCTATCCACCTATGAACTTTCAAGTTGCTTCCTCTTACACTTAATGAGTTATGAGCTACATTAAAGTTTTTGCACAGACGCAGACACTAACAACACAGTGATCACGATAGCTTGACCTTTTCTTTCGAAAACAGCCCAGCTAATAAGTTCAAAAATAAATCATCTGTAGTTGTGAAGCTAATCATAGACACATAAAAGAAACTCTAAAATATCATAGCTGTTGTGTATAACTAGGCATGAACATATAAAATACCATTCCTCTTAATTGTGTAGAATGAGGCATTCCGGCACTAGTTGGTATGGATTAAATTTATGCTCTTCATATAAATACAGAGAAGTAGGAAAAAAGAACACCAGTTTTTCTCAACTGGTAAATCTCAGGTTTAAAGGAAAGTTGTTTAAAGTTTGTACGGATATATCACATATTCTCTATAATCTGGTTGAAGGTATTGAAGAGGGGAAAATAATGTTGTTTAAGATCAGAGAAATATGTTAGCTCACAATACAACAATGTATACCTGCAAGGACTCATTTTCAGATCGTAATTTCTTAAGTTGTTCTTCTTTTACTTTGTCATTTTCTGAAATCTGTGATTGTAACTTCACAATTGTAGAATCTCTTTCAGCCTAAGAAATCAATGTAATGAAGTTCTGTAAAAACCGTAAATAAAGAAAAAATCTGGCAGAATGCAATTGGAATTAGATTCATATTAATAGTCACAAGTAATTCAATTGAAACACTGTTTGGTATGCTGGATTTCTAACTTGGCGATCATACCCTTCCATGAAAATTTGACGTCACAAAAATGTTGATTTTTCCTCCACATATGGAGAAGTTGCCAGTTCCTTGTGGAAAGGTAAATCGGAACTGGTTAGAAAACAGGCCAGGGAAACTGATTGGGTGAACTGGCCACACTATGTTACTGAAAAATTGTTGAAAATGGCATTTAACCAAATAAATAGAACACTCAAAATTCACACAGAGATTTTGTTATGTACACTTAATTTTTCCTTAAAACAGTAGATTGATAAAACCTGTTAGTGTAAATACAAAATTATGCAAGAATTAGCCTCTTAATCCTTGTAGTCTCATTACCTTACTTCATAACTAGAGATTATACTTACAGCTTCATTGAGTGGCTTTCTACAAAGCATACAAGATAAAACACTAAATACTGTAAGTAAACCATGCATTACTTTTGAAAAACATTTGACAACAAACTCTACTTTATATGTCTTGAAAGACCCATATCTTACCACATCGCATTTAATTGTCAATAATTCTTCATTAAGATTGTTGTTGTCATGTTTGAGATCCTCCACAGTTTTCTTCAGGTCCTCCATCTCTTTTAGTGTATCCTGGAGACTGAGTATTTCATTTTGTAGTCTTAATTTTTCATTTCTGACATTACCCAGCTGCTTGGATTGATCTTCTAGACTACCAACAAGATCAACATTTACCTGAAAATTATAAATCATGTAAAAACCTCTAACATTGTTACATAAAAGAGACACGATTGTCACTTACCAATTTAGAATGATCATTTTCAATTATTCAAACACAAGTGTATACTGATTGTTAATAAGCCATTTTGATTAATTTCCTTGACAGACCACAACTGTACACAAATTATTACCTGGAGTTGATATTTTACTAATTAACCAAAGTTACCTTGGTCAAGGAACTGATTGACAAACACAATGTAGTAAGAAATGGTTTAAGCAGAAATCCTACCTCTCTCAATTTATCCAACTCAACTCTCAGTTTATCAGTTTCAGATTCTAATTGTTTAATGTCTTCACATGCATTGTTGAACTTATTTGTTATCTTCTTAATGATCTCATCCTTTTCTTCTAATGATTTATCCTGTTCTACAGACTGTAAGTACAAGCACAGAAAGAATGTAAATATACATCAAACATGTTCTACAACAATAATGAAGCTGAACATTTGAACAAAGAATCTTTTAACAAGAGCGCCACAAGCGGTGCCAACCAAGCTGGTCTGTTCACTGCCTCAATGAGATCTATCCACCTATGAAGTTTCATGTCCCTACCTCTTATAGATTCTGAGTTATGGGCTACATTAAGTTTTTCATGACACTGATCACAACAGCTCGACTTTTTAATTATTTCTGTATACAAGTATATAAATATGAATGACTGTAAAAATAAAAAATTGTAATGTGACGTGATAAGTCAATATCTAATTTAGTTCAGTATTATCCTATCATAACAAAATCTCATTATAAACATCATAAAGAGCAATGTACATTGTGTATTTATAAATTACTCTTTCATTTTTAATAGCAATGTATGATTTGTTCCTGTACTTACATGAGTTTTCAGACTCTCATTCTGTCTATCACTTTCAAAGAACTTGTCTTCCAATGCTAGGAACTGCGACAGTAAATCTCCCTTCTCTCGCTCCTGTGTTGCTATTTTTTGTTCCATTTCAATCTTCTGACCAGAAAGGGCTAGTAACTTAGATTTAGTATCATTCAATTCAATGTTTTGGGAATCAAATGTATTAAAACCGGCCTCCATCGATTCAATCTTAGCATTAAGATTCATTTTCTCTTCTTCCAGTTCTTCAACCACTTTACTAAGATCTGAGTACTTCTCAGTTCTAGCAGTTAATTCATTGTGTAACTTTTCAACTTCATCTTTTTCATTAACAAGGTTCCTCTCCACTTCAGAAATGTTACGCTCATTGTTACGTATTTCTTGTTGCAGAGCATTTATTTTCTGAAGTAGACTGTCTTCCTTCTCTTCTAAAGTAGTCTTCTTCCTTTCAAGCTCAGCTTTCTCTGCTTCTAAACTAGAATTTTCAAACTCAAGGGACTCCATAGCATCCTTAAGAGTTTCCACGTCAGAATCCAATGTTTGTATTTTTTTCTGAAGGCTGGCTATTTCTACAACATGAGCTTGAGATGAAGACTGCTGTGATTGTATTTCCTCATATACAGCACACTTATCCAACTTCAATTTTTCATATTCATTTTCCATGTTACTAAGTTTTTCACAAACACTGTCTAACTCAGCTTGTGTTTTATTAAGAGAGAGTTGAAGTTCATTATTCACTTCTTTAACATTCTTCAAATCATTTTTCAGAGTAACAACCTCATCATCTTTTCCTGAATTTTCCATACTTGTGTATTCAATAATTCCTTCAAGGTCTTCTTTATCACTTCCAAGCTGTCTTACTTTGTTCTCTAAAATTTCAATCTGGCTCTGATTTGTATTTACTTCATGTACAAGGTCAGTTTTGTCCTTTTCTTTTTGTTTTAATGATTCTTCTGTTTCAGATAAAGCAAGTCTAGCATTTTCCAGATCGGCATTTACTGCGTCTAATTTGTTCTCCAACATTTGGCATCTCGCTTCTGTTTTCTGCAAATCTGAATAAATGTCGTCTTTCTCAGATTTAAGCTGTCTTACTTGTTCCCTCGATTCCAATAGATCAGCAGACAACACATCTGTCTCATTACTGCGCTGAGAAAATTCTACTTCAATATTTGTTGCTTTCTTCTCATAACAATTTGCAATATCTTTTACTTCTTGCAACTCTGAATGAATTTTCACATTTTGTTCCTTAACACGTTTAACTTCATCTTCTAATTCAGATTTCATGTCTTCAAGTGAATCAATTACTTCCTGTTTGGTTTCAGACGACTTTCTAAACTGTGAAATTTCGGAGTTCAAAATGTTTATTTTATCTTTAAGATCAGTTATATTACCAGATTTTTCAGTGGTCTGCATATTCAGGTCAGTAAGGATCATTTTTGTCTCCTCAAGTTCAATTTTCAGTCGGCGGTTTTCTTCTTCTTTAGTATCTTTACATCTTTCTTCTTCCTTCAGGTCAGAATGTGATTGATCAATCTTTTGCTCAAGATCAAATATCTGGGTGGTCTTTTCAGAAAGTGCTGACTTTAAATCATATAATTCATTTTCAACAGCAGCAAGCTTGTCTTTGAAGGTTGTGTTCTGCTGCTGCATGTGTCTCAGTTCTTCTTCGATGGTATTCTTTTCATCTACTAATTTTGTGAGGTCAATTTCCATACCACGGATGTCAATTTCTGACTGATTTAGTTTTTCTAGATCAATTTTGTTCTTTTCAGTGGCATCTTCTAGTTTGTTAGTCAGTGAAGACTTGCTAACTCGTAGTTCTTGATTGAGTCTTTCAATTTCTATATTGGCTTGTTGAAGACTATTCTCCAAATCATCACTTTTCATATTTAGCTCATAGATTTTTTCTTGCTGACTTTTGTAATCCATATCCACTTGATCTAACTGAGACTGAATAGTTTGAGAAAACACTTGAGTAGATTGAACTTCATTGTCTTTTGCACTAAGCTTACTCTCAAAATTATCATTCTCAGACTTCAGACTTTTTATTTCCATTTTCAAAGCATCAACAGAAATGAGTAAGTCAGAATTTTCATCAGCTAAA
Source organism: Lutraria lutraria (assembly GCA_964023205.1). Classification (NCBI taxonomy): domain Eukaryota; kingdom Metazoa; phylum Mollusca; class Bivalvia; order Venerida; family Mactridae; genus Lutraria; species Lutraria lutraria. The sequence goes on from OZ026838.1 coordinate 10,825,515, forward strand.
CAATTCACTTTTCTGGTAAGAGACTCTTTCTCTGACACTGCATGATTCAAATCAGACTCTTTGTTGTTTAAGCTGCTCTGCACTGAAACAAGATTGCTTTCCACTGATGCTAGGGCAGAAATCTGTCCTTGCAAATCATCTTTCAATAAAACTAATGTCTCTTCAAGTGACCTTATTTCATCTTCTTGAGATTTTACTTTCTCTTCCAGCATATATTTAGAAGAACACAGTTCATCTCTCAATGCCACAAGTTCATTTTCACGATTAAATAATTTTTGTTCTAGATTTTCAGACAATTGCTGTGCTGACATCAGTTTCTCATTTACAAAATCAAGTTTCTCCTGAAGTTCTATGACAGCATTTTCTTTAGATACTATTGAGGTTTTCAACTCAGCCAATTCAAGATTATCTCTGGTGTGAGCATTGTTAGCCTCTGAATCTTTGTAATGTATAGTGTCTTTCAAATTAGACAATTCACTTTCCCTTGAAGCCAAAGTGGACTGTAAATTTTCAATTTCCTGCTCCATTTCAGTGCGTGAAAATTTCATTTCATCAATCAGACATTCATTTTGCTGCAGAATTTCCTTTTTCTCTTTAAATTCCTCTTCAAGAGAATTTTTCTGATGTCCCATTTCTGACAGTTTTTCAATTAAATTGTCAACTTTCTGTTGCAAATCACTTATCTCCATATTCTTTGCTTCAACTGCATGACTTAACTCTTGCAAGGAAGTCTTCAAACTTGTATTGTCAGTTTCAAAATTCGCATCAGCTTTATTTGAGGCATCTTTCAAAGTAATAACTTCTGTTTTCAATTGCTCCATTTGATTGGTCAATTCACAGACTTTTTCCTTCTCCAACAACAAGGCAAGATCCAAAGTTTCCTTTTCTTCAGCAGCTTTGGAGAGATCAGTTTCATATGAAGAACACTTAAATCTCATATCATTGATATACAACAAATTTGTTTCATTATTTTCATTCTTTTCAGTTAGTTTAGTTTGTAATTCATTCACTGAGGACAGAGCAATCTGTAATTGATGCTGTGTCTCCTCTAGAGTTGATTGGGTTGTTAACTGGAGAGACTGAATTTCTGTTAAAGCAGCCTTTTGCTTTTCTTTTTCATTCAAATGACCTTCCCTTTCATTTTCCAAACTGCTAACTCTATCATATGACAATGAGTTTTCTTCCTTGAAACGTTCAACTTCCACCTCTGCATGAAGAACCCTACTTCTTTCACTCTGCAGTAAATCATTATACTGTTGCAGCATTATTTCAAATTCGTCAATTTTGGCATTTTTCTCACGGAGAAGGCTTTCCAACTTTTCTTTTTCAATGCTTAAAGTATTTACCTGGTCGTCTACTACAAACTGTTGGCTACTTTGTTGTTGTTGTAATTCATTTACTTCAACTTGAGCTTCAACCATCTGTTTATTATTTTCTTCAAGCCTTGCTTCATACTGTCTTAATTTTTCTTCAAGAAATGCTTTAGCCTCAAGAGCTGCTTTATGTTCTTCGACTTTGCAATCAATTAAATTTTGTTTTTCTTCAAGAAGCCTGTTAAGATTGGTTTTCTCCATATCTATAGATGTCAGTCTATCAGTAAGGTGAACAACAGAGTTTTCTAACTGTTTATTTTCTTTCTCTAGCTTTTCATTTCTTTTTTCTGTTTGTTGCATTTGTTCCTGAACTTCATCACAGTTTTCATAACTTACTTGCAACTGACATGACTTTTTCTGAAGCTGATCTTCCAAGGCAGTTATCTTTGCACTTAAAGCTTCAGCGTGATTTTCCAGTTCATCAACCTTTTTTTCAAACGCAACAACTTGCAGTTTGTGCTGTTCATAGTCATGGTCCTTCTCAAGTTTGCATGCATTATACAGTTCAGTGGCTTCGATCTGTTCCATTGATTTCAAACTAAGTTGTTTTTCCAAATAATTTGTTTTCGTCTTCAAGCTTTCACATTCAGCCATTCTATGATCATATTCTGATTCTAACTTTTTCAAGTTTTCCATATGGCTATCAGCTACACAAGACAAATCATTAATTTTTGAATTGAGACGTTCTTCCTCACTTTTTGCAATAGACAATCTTTCAGCATCATTGTCTTTAAGTGTACTTATCTCAAACTGGAAGGAATCAACCAACTCCTTATATTTACTCAGTTCTTTCTCTTTTTCATCATGTTTGAAAGTGATTTCATCCATCTGTAAATGACATTGAGACATCTGGGATTCCATCTCACTTATTTTACACAAAGATGCATCAAGTTGTTCTTTTGAAATTTCAAGAGCTTTTCTCTCTTTTTCTAAAGATGACTGCAAACTTTTAATTTCTTCTTGAAGAGAGTTAGTTAAATTTACACTTTCTTCCAATTCAATGTCTTTTTGAGCATTTGATGCATTTTCCTCTGATCTTTTATGACTAAGCACATCTTTCAAGCTATTTATTTCAGACATTAACATATCAGTTTTATCAATCATTGTTTTTTTCTCTCCTTCTAGTGACGACAATGATGATTGTAGTACCTCTAATTCAGAAGATAATGAGCTTACTTTCGTGCAGGCTTCAGACTTTTCAGTTCTTGCAACATCAAGTGAGTTTTTGGTATTTTCAAGCATTTCAGTAATTTCAGTGAGATCTTTCAGACTTTTTTCATGTGCATCTTCTTTGTTTGTAAATTTAATCTTAAAGTCATCAACTTCTGTTTCATAGGCTTTAATCTTCAATTCAAACTCTTCTTTCTGTCTTCTCATTTCATCTGCTTCCATTGTTTTCCTCTCCAAATCAGTCCTTACATGATCCACTTCATTCATTAAGTCTTCAAGTTTTCTGTTATTAGCTTCTAATAAATTATCCTGTTCTTCAATTCTTTGATTCATACAAGCAGAATTTTCTGCATTTTCAACTTTCTTCAAAGAAGCTTCCTCCTTCAACAGATCAAGTTTGACATTAAGTTCTTGAACTTCATCATCCTTCACTTGAAGCTGATTTTTGGCTTCAGCAAAAGATAACTGAAGGGTTTCTAAGTTAGAGGTCACATCACTTAAGCTCATTTCAATGTCACTTCTTTGATTTCTAGCCTCCAATAGCTGGGTTTCACACTCCTCCAAGTGTTTCTTAGTACTGGTTAATTCTTGTCTCAGTTCTTCCACATTTCTCTCTTTTTCAATCAATGTGTTGCTAAGCTGTACTTCATCCTGTTTAAGTTTAATTATTTCAGACTCAGAATCTCTCTTGCCCAATTCCAGATTATCACATTTATCCTTTTGCAATTCAAGTTCTGACTTGTAATGATTGCTTTCTGAGTTAAGCTCTTGTACCTTATCAGTTTTCGAACTTAATGTATTTTCAAGGTCTTCAATTTTCTGCTGACTTGTAACTCTATATTCTGTCATTTCAACATTCTGGTGATCTAATCTTTCCTTCAGTGTGTGAATATCAGTCAGAAGAATGGTTAAATTCTCTTCCTTGTCATGTAGTTTGCTTTCAGTATTAGACAAACTGAACTGAAGTTCATCAATTTGTTCCTTTAGCTTTATATCAGTGGTTTCCAAGTTCTCTTTCTCATTTGTCAATGAATCAATGGTTTTAGATAATTTTTCATTGTCATCAGTTGCACGAGACAACTGACTTTTCAATGACTCAATTTCTTTAGTATAACCATCAACAATATTCTTCAATTCCTGTATTTTCTGTTCAAACTCTGCATTCATGATAGAAGAGTCCAACTGGAATTTACTATGATCATCTTTTAAGGACTGAAAGGCAGCATTAAGCTCAGACATACTATTTTCATTCTCTTTGATGGTCTTGAAGGCATCCTCTAAAGCAAATTGAGCTTGATCTATTTCCTCACATTGTTTACTAATTTTATCCGTCATGTCTGCTTTTTCAGTTGATAAGGAATCAAATTTACTATGTAAATCATTTAAATCATCAGTCTTGTGTTGAAGTTCAAGGACTAACTGCTTGATTTCATCCTCCTTAGTATCTATTACATTTTGCTTTTCAGTATTTGTCTGTTTCAGCTTTGCTTGATTGACTGATTCTTCCATGGCAAGATCACTTAATTCATCTTTAAGATCCAGCACTTCTTGCTTGAGTTCAGTAATACATTTTTCCTTCTCATTTTCAAATGATTTGCTTTCTGCAATCCTGGTTTCCAACTCATCAACATTTGTTCTAGCAACTATCAGATTACATTCAACATCTTGCTTTTCTTGCTGCATATTTTGTAAAGCAACATCTTTTTCATTCACTTCAGTTGATTTATGGTTAAGCAACTCTTCCACCTCATTGATCTTTAAGTTCTTCTCTTCCAGAAGATTCTGCAAAGTTGTAACTTCATGGTCTAATTTTGAAGTTAAAGAACCTTTCTCAAGTTTCAGACTTTCAAGTTGATCCTTCACTTTATTCAATTCTTCATTCAATGATGTTACTGTGAGTGAGTGAGCTTCTTTTAATTTCTCTGATTCAACTAACTTGAATCTTAATTCTTCCATTTCTGTCTCAATTTTCGAGAAGTTCTCCGTAACATCTGATTTTTCAGCAATGACTTTTTCAATTTCACCATTCTTCAAGGAAATCTCTTCACACTTCTGACTTAATTCTGATTGAAGATTGGCAATCTGTGATTTTCTTGCTTCTATTTCATTTTTCAATTCTTCAGAATCAATTTCCAACTTTGCAATATTTGAAGTTGTTCTTACTTCAGTCTCGCTTAAATGATCTTTTAGTGTTGTCATTTCACTGTTGAGATCACTTATAGTAATGTTAAATTCTTTTTCTACAGTCTTGGCTTCTGTCAATGCAAACTGGAGTTCTTCATTTTCTTTCTCTAAACCAGTAATCCTAACATCAATTTCATTCTTCAAGTTGGAAATAAGATCTATCTTTTCTTCAAGCCTATTACATTCTTCAGCTTTGTGACTAAGCTCATCTTCAAGATCTTTGATTCTAGAGTCCTTCCCATCAGACACATTTTGAAGCTCTTTAATGTCCTGATTTAACTTGGCATGGTTGACAGATTCTTCTATGTCTTTGTCACTTAATTCATCCTTTAATAACTGTATATCATTCTTTAGGGTATTTATTTCTTCATGTTTTCTTTCCAATATTGACTGTGTATTAGTAACATTAAAATTTGCTTCTTCAACTTCATTTTGCAGAGAGCTGACCTGCAATTCTATCTTCAATTTTGAAGCAGTGGCCTTTTCAAGCATATCATTTTTAGAATTAATTTCATCACACTTCACAGCAATTTCTTTCTCCAATTCTTTTACTTTCATGGTACTTCCATCCATCATATTCTGCAATTCTTTCTTTTCTTGATTAAGTTTGGCAACATCGACAGAATTTTCCATATCTTGATCACTTATTTGATCCTTAAGTTCTACTACTTCAGTCTTCAACTGATTGATTTCATCAACTTGTCTCTGTTCCAAAGATTTATATTGCACTAATGCTGAATTAATTTCATCCAAGTTAATCTCAAGTCTGCTAATGTTTTCTAAAGATTCAGATTTTTCAGCAATTGCACTGTCTAACTGAGCTAATTTGGACTCAAGGTCTTCAGATTTGTGCTGTAATTCTTTCCTCAAGTTTTCAACTTCAATATCCTTTCTTTCACATTCACTGGCAAATTCATTATCTCTCTGCTCTAGTTTTGCTCTTACTTCAGACAACTGTAAGTCCTTTTTATTATCACCATCTTTGAGGGTAGTAATTACTTCCTCCAATGAACTTATAGTTCTTGAATGATTTACCTCAGCAGATTTCATCTCTGAACATTTTAATTCTACATGTTCCAGTTTTGTCTGAAAGTCAGAAACATGCAACTGAAGTTCACTTTTTTCAGCTTCAAGAACCTTTACAAGTTCCATTTTTGTGTGAAAGTCTTCGGAAATGTGACTTAACTCTGATTTCAAATTTTCAATGCTTCTCTCCATTTCATTAATTTCATTTGAGTGAATTTCTTCTTTGCTATTTAGCTGCATATTGAGATCTTCTTCAATTTGTGTTTTAACAGCAAGTTTTTCGGTAAGTTCCAACACAGCATGATTTAGTTCTTCAAGCTTGTTTTGTTCAGCAATTTTTCTTTCTTTGTCTGTTTCGATTTGCTGCTTCATTGATTCCAGTTCTTCTAACAGTGCAATGTTTTTCAGCTTTACATCCTCCATGTCTTTTCCAAAAGAAACAAGTTTTTCATCTGCATCGCATTTCAAAGATTCCATGCATTTATATTTCTGCTCCAAGTCTTCAATCTTTTTGTTGGCATTTTCCAATGAAAAGTAGGACTCTTCTAAATTTGACTGATACACTTTACTGGCATTTTCTGTTTCTTTCAATTCAGATTCAACTTTGTCAAATTTACACTGGAGTTCATTTTTGTCCTTTTCACATCTACTCAGTACTTCATCTTGCTCCTTTTTAGAAATCACTATAGCATCAAAATCATGTTGAATATTTTTCAAACATGTTTTGTTCTCTTCTAACAAACTGGCAGTTTCTTCTTTTTCATTATGCAGTTTCTCTATTTCAGTTTTACTAGCATTCAACTGATTACCGATTTGTTTAATTTCATCATTTAGAGCTAACTTCTCCTCTTCATTTTTACTTTTTGCTACATCAATATCATTTTTCAGCTGTCTTGATGATTCTTCCAGGTTTCTCAACTGCTGTTTAGTATTTTCAAGACAGTTTTGTACCTCATCTAACTTTTCTGCTTTGTTTGAAACTTCATTTTGGAGCTGGGAAATTTCTCGTTCTTTACCCTCTGCAACATTTTTCAACTCATTTATTTCCAATTTGAAGGACCCATTTAAGTTCGAAAGTTTTTCTGTTTCATTCTTTAATTGACTAAGTACAGTTGCCAGAGAATCTTTGGTTTTCTCCAATGCATATACTTTTTTCTCAAGTGTTCCATTTTCTGCCTCAGCATTTTTAAGATCAGCAAGTTTATCATGTAGCTCCTTGTCCTTCTTTTCCAAAGAACTTTCAACATTCTTCTTTGAATCTTTTACGCTTTCAATTTCTGACATAATATTTTTACAACGTTTCTCAAGTTGAGAATTCTGCTCATTTAGGTCTATTATTTGTTTATCCAGGTCTCGCTGTAAGTTTTCATTGCCATTTTTTTGTTCTTTTAATGATATTTCTTTGTTTTTTAAGTCTGCTTTCAAAGTCTCACTTAATGTCTGGGCATTTGTTAAACTATCACGCATAAATTTGATGTCTTTTTGCAACTTATCATTCTCCTGTTCTTTGGATGTTAATCCACTTCTCAATTCTGAAATTTCCACGTCTAATTTTGCTTTTGCTTGATTTTCTTGAGCAGATTTGCGATTGTTAGCCTCCTTTAAATTTTGAACCTCTACAGTAATCGACTTCAGCATATTTGCTAATTTATCTTCCCTACCTTTTGCTTCTATTTGAATCTTATCAGTTTCTCTCTCTTTCCTTTCTAAACAATCCTTCAATGTTCTATTCTCATCTGACAACTTCTTCTCCAGAATTTTCATGTTTTCTTTTTCCAACTTCAACTGTTCTTTCACATTTTGGTACTCAGATTCCTTAACTGTTCCTTGATCTTTCATTGTAGATTTTAAGGCATCATTCTCAGCTTGCATAGTATGAAGTTGACCTTCAAGATCTGACATCTTATGTTTCAGGTTTGAACATTCAGTTCTAAGAGCTGAACTGTCCTTTGTGTTATGTTGATTCATCTGTTTTAATTTGTCATGTTCAGCAACCAATTTCTCATATTTGTCACCTTGACCCATTTGGTCCATCTCAAATTTCTCTATAGTGGTCTGCATTTGAGCAACCTGAAATTGCAAAATAATATGTTCAGTAAGAGATTTAGTAGAGTTACTGTCATTTAAAAATGAATTGGTATCATAACGTACCAACACAATGCACAACACAGTAGAGATGGTTAATTTTTTTATAGCCACTGGATCCAAAAACTATTTTAGGTACATTCGAATTATATCTATATCAATCAAATAACAACAAAAATTTGCATGTCAAACAATGAGTTTGTAAACAAGAGGGCCAAGATGGCCCTATATCGCTCACATGACAATCACTGTTCACAACATTGTTTTGAACTGGTGACCTAGATGACCCATGTTAGAACTAGTCCTACATATAAATAAGACAAACATTCTGACAAAATTTGGTGAAGATAAAATCAAAACCATGAAAACTACAGTATGGACAAGGTTTTCCTAAGATTTGACCCTGTGACCTAGTTTTTGACCCCAGATGACCTATGTTCGAATTTGTCTTACATATCATTAAGACAAAAAATTCTGACAAGGTTTGGTGAAAATACAATCAAAATTTGACATCTACAGTGATAATAAGGTTTTCCTAAGATTTGACCTTGTGACCTAGTTTTTGACCCCAGATGACCCATATTTGTACTTGACTGGTATATAATTAAAACAAACAATTTGACAAGGTTTGGTGAAGATCCATAACTGTGAAATCTACAGTGTTAACATGGTTTTCATAAGATTTTACCTAGCAACCTATTTTTTTACCCAAGATGACCCATGTTCGAACTCGTCCGAGATATTATAAAGACAAACATTCTGACAAGGTTTCATGATGATCCAATCAAAACAGTCATTTCTAAAGTGTTCACAAGGTTTTCAAGCAATTTGCCCTAGTGACCTAGTTTTAACCGGAAATGACCCATTATCAATCTTGACCTACATATTTTTAAAATAAACATTCCGACAAAGTTTCATGAAGATCCAATCAAAAGTTCACAAAGTTTTCCCTTATTTGGCCCTGGTGACCTATTTTGACCCCAAATGGCCCAATATCGAACACGTCTGACTTGATATTAACGTTCTGGCCCAATTTTGCTAAAATTGAGCTAAAAATTTGGCCCCTAGTGTGTTCACAAGGTAAAGTTTGATGACGCACGACGCCGGACGACGACTAATCAGAAAAGCTCACCCTGTCACTTTGTGACATGTGAGCTAAAAACATGGAATTACATAACATTTTGAGAAATTGGCCAATTTACTGTGCAACAGGCATAGTATCATATCATATTCATACCAATACAATGCACACCATGTTAGAGATGGTTAATGCTGATAAAGTAAAGTCGATAAAGGGGTACAGTCTTTAACGTAATAAAACACTATTTTTGCACATTCAATTGGATTTTTTGTTGCTTGGTATGGAAGATGATATATAATTTTCAGTCTGCAAACTTTTTTAGAGTATCTAGGCCATTTGGGCCTACAACCAAGGCCAAATTATTGGCCATAACAGATTTAGGCCCAAAATTTATTCCCGGCCCACATATATAATTGGTATTTTATCACCTGTAGCGGTATTTACAACTTGCCAGATTTCACAATTTTGAGAAAGTTCACCACCCCAAATAGGAATTTACTAGCCCTGGGCTTATGGATTAGCACATGGACTGTTATTTATACCTTATTATTCTCTTGTTCCAACATTTTCTTTATATGAGCAATCTGTCCATTTAGAGCATTAACATGACCATCTTTGGTATGAAGATCTGTAGCTAACTTTTGTCTCTTCTGTTCAATTTCTTGACATGAATTAGACATTGACTGCATTTCACGCTTTAGAGAAGCTAACTGTGATCGTTCATCCTCGCCTTTCCGTTTTTCTTTCTGTATCACCTGTTAACACAAAATGAAAATTTCAAATTATTTATATACATGCAAAAAACATAATTCCAATGTTAAATTGATTCAATAATCTGACATTTAATACATGATAGTACAGTCTAGTAATAATACTGAAATGTTATGAATATGAAACAAACATTACACTCTTTTAAATGGATCTGTCACATATTAACCAGGATTGTTTCCCAGATATTTGGGAAAGTTACTGGACCACCGGTACCAACTGAAAAATCGCATTGTTTTGTCTTGATATTGGAATTGTTTACACTTATAAAATGCAGATAACTGTTCAGTATCCTCCTTTATCATGTTAATCATGAGGGCACTCTGAATTCACAAATATGGGACATAAAATCAATTTATAAAAAGTGTGTCATTCATTTTGCACTCACCTGCTCCATACTGTCAATTTTAAACTGCTTCACCTCCCCCTCTTTCTTTAAACGGTTTATCTGAGCCTCTAACTGCTCTACTTTTTGCATTGCCCGATGAGGCAAATCTGCCTTCCATTCGTCCACTGCCCAACTCATTTTGATTTAGGCACTAACAGTATACCAATACTACAATGAAAGAAAGTAACATCATAAAGCTATATTCATGAATTTAATACAGGGGAAGGGGACTTTTCTTTAAATTTGGGGAAAAATAATGCATAATTTTTGCAAAATGGGAAGAAAAAACTTGATGTAAATCGAATTTTAGGGGAAAACTGTACGATTTTAAAGAATTTTCCTGAGGGGAAGGAGCCTGTTAACGGCCCCTGCCTTAGAAAGAAAAAAAGCCATGAATTAAAATACATGTGAGTAGAACACTCCTGGATTATCCTTGTGCCATTTTTGCATTTCAGTGATATCAACGGTAAAGCATGCATTGTCCTTTCTCTACCTGATGTTTGAATGTGTATTTAGTTCCATGTTGCACACTGTTCAACAGTTCCATTCTTAATTGATCTTTATAATAGCTACTGTGGGTTAACGAAAGTTCAGCTACTTGAACTTGTACTTGAATTATTTGCACTGCACATTTTCGAGAATAGGAGATTTTTACCATGACACCGGCAGCTATCCGCCATTACACAGATTTCATTTTCCATTCAGAAATAGTGGGGAGAATCAAAACATTGAACACACCTTTCAGAAACGGTAATAATCTATGCTCATATGAGTATATAGAAACATGTTTTCTACAAATCCAATTGATAGACTGTTTTTGACGGCCAAACATATTTTCATTTAGCCCCATCATGCACAGTCCTAGTGAGGTACAGTACGGTTCGGGTGATTTGTCCAATTTTCGCGTTTCCCCCGCGTTCGTAATCGTCAATTTATCACCCGTAGCGGCGATTTTCATCGCGGCATCGATCTTGAAAAAAAACCGCAAATCACCGCAATGTCGCTAATCACCGCGTTTTATGACTTATTTATCAGTCGGTAATCTTTGATAGCGATGGATTGCGGTGATTCGCGAACGTCTAAAGCCGACTCTCAAGTAAATAAAATGATATTTATTGTGAATCTTTCTTCTACTTGTGCTTTCTGTTGACCGTTCATTTTCCGAAAACAGTCACATGGTAAGATAATTCAGGATTTAACACTTACTAAATCCGTCGGCCAAGACCGACTGAAATCCTGATCTGATTAAATTTTGTCAAGTAGGAAATCCCATTCTTGAAGTAAATATGTAGAAATACCGGCAAATTGCTAAGCGAATATGTAAACTTTGTAGCTATGTTTTACATATGCAGCGTTACGTACAGGGAGAGATTAATATGTCTATTTTAGTGTTTTATTTATCGAGTACCAGGGCGAGAATTTAGACCGAGTCGCAGTCTCTCATTTTACCTATGTAGCTCGGTGCTCTAATCAATAAAACCAGTCCATTGTTTACATGTAATATTATTTCGCGCAATAATATACGAAATCTGACAGATTAATTAAAGCTCATCAACTACTATTAAGTTCTCAACACTCGTTGATTATAATTTATGTCAACGCTAATTTTTCACACATATCAGGTAACAATTTGTTCACAAAAGCGCAATTAAATAATGTGTGAATAACACTGTTATTGACAAGAAATTTGTAAGTTTTGAGAAAACTAAAGAGGCGACATCGCGTATCACCGGGTTGAGCGATCGTCGCCGCAATCCACCGCGAATTATTGCCCTTCAGTGGTGACGGTCACCGTCGATCATCGTCGCTCTGAACGCGACGGCCAAAATTCAAATCGCCGCGTTGAAGCGATCTACCTGTGGCTTAGCGCGATTTTAATTCCGCGGCGATTCGCGAAAATCGGACAAATCACACGAACCGCACTGTAGCCTAGACCCACCAAGATCTGCATATCCCCAACTAAAACTCATTCGGCATGATAACTACAAATTTAGTACAATATATCATTAATTTTATAAGTGGCCAAAGTGAACATAAATTATGCAATTCTTTGTAAGGCTGAGATGATGGCAGTTCAAGACAGTTCAATTCTAAATACATCTTTATTTATGGATACCTAGGATTTACGAAAGTTGATTTAAGTTTAACTTGCCAATGTTTCATTGACATGCTACATGTAGCTTATCTAAAATTATCCCTAAATTATTTGAAAGCGACATTTTGAGAATAGGCGATTTTGACCATAACACCAGCATTTAACCGCCATTACAGCGGTTTCATTTTCAGTTGGAAAATAGTTGGAAGAAACAAAACATTGATGCACCTTTCGGAATAGGTATGTCAGATGGAATAATTTATTATTTATACTCATACAGGGTTTTTTCTCAGTATTTTGGGAATTATATGACCCATACCCTTGGGATTGGGAATTTTCGCAGTGTTTTAATTGAATTTGGGGAAAATGTATAACTACAATTTTTGCAATGTTCAACTTATTCTACCATAGAAAAGTAGCAGAATAAGGCATTTATACTACCAATGGTGATGTTAATGAAAATATAACATTATTGAAAAAATGAACTGCAATGTAATACATACGTATCATCATCAAAAACCCTTCGACTAGCTTTGATGATGAACTGCAATGTAATGCATACGTATCATCGTCAAATACCTTCGACTAGGATCCTTAAGTTTTTAGACGGGCGAAATATTAACGGTACGAATAACCGACTGTGTTTATTCCTTCATTACATTGAATATTCCACTAAAACGTAATGCTTAGTTACTTGTTGATCTAACTTAAATGCAGTTTAATATCTATCACAAGACCAGGCATCAGAAAGAACAAATAGACTAGATTATTCTATTGTTTTTATTCGAAAATCGCTTTCACTTTCAAAATCTAAGACAGACAGTATTTTTCACTCAAGTCGGATCGACGTACCTGAACTAAACACAGCTGATCATTGATATTATATCGATTCATACAGTGAAAACGATTGTCTTTTAATCACTGACATGGCACCGATAATAAAATATTCCAACGGCTTTTCAACGCCAGGGCTCCGCCATTCTTTGAATTTCGTGCTGGATCTTGCGCATGCGCATGTCGTAGACTGAGTTTAAACATTTCACAATGGACCAGTCTAGTTTACTGGGAGGCCCGTGCAAGTGGTCAACATAATAAATAAATTAAGATTAATTAATCTGTGATCAGTGAAAATGTAATCTTATAATCTGTATTTATTGATAAGAAAATCAAGTGATGTATATATTCATTTAGAACTGTTGGACCGAAATACAAATCGTAGTGATTGTACTGAAATTTAGGTATATAATAGCAGAGACGTATTGTATTATACGTATACGTCTCTGATAATAGTTTTATATCTGAGACGTATTTATACGTATTATATAATTATACGTCTCTGGTTATATATAATATATACTCGATCAAGATTTAATCAGGAAGTCCACACGTATACAGGTACGTACAGGCAGCTATAGGTAGTTGTATTTAGATATTTAGTTAATACAACTACCTGGTACAGGTAAGTCTATAGGAAAGTATACAGGTAAGTAGAGGTACGTACAGGTAAGTATACAGGTAAGTATAGGTAAGTGGAGGTACGTAAGGGTAAGTATACGGAAAAGTACTCAGGTAAGTAGAGGTTCGTCCAGGTAATTAAGTATTTGGGTAAGTTCAGGTAAGTGTACAGGTAAGTAGAGATACATACCGGTAAGTAGAGATATGTACAGGTAAGTATACAGGTAAGTAGAGGTACATCCAGGTAAGTAGAGATACGTACAGGTAAATATACATGTAAGTATACAGGTTAGTTCAGGTAAGTATGTATACAGGTAAGTAGAGATATGTAAAGGTATAAGTTCAGGTAAGTAGAGATATGTACAGGTAAGTGTACAGGTAAGTAGAGGTATATACAGGTAAGTAGAGATATGTACAGGTAAGTATACAGGTAAGTAGAGATACGTGCAGGTAAATATACATGTAAGTATACAGGTTAGTTCAGGTAAGTACGTATACAGGTAAGTAGAGGTATATACAGGTAAGTAGAGATATGTACAGGTAAGTGCACAGGTAAGTAGAAGTATATACAGGTGAGTAGAGATATGTACAGGTAAGTAGAGGTATATACAGGTAAGTAGAGGTACATCCAGGTAAGTAGAGATATGTACAGGTAAATACACATGTAAGTATACAGGTTAATTCAGGTAAGTACGTATACAGGTAAGTAGAGATATGTAAAGGTAAGTTCAGGTAAGTAGAGTATGTACAGGTAAGTGTACAGGTAAGTAGAGGATATGTACAGGTAAGTATACAGGAAAGTAGAGGTACATCCAGGTAAGTATACAGGTTTGTACCAGTAAGTAGAGGTAAGTACTGGTTAGTGCATGTAAGGATTGGAAAGAATTTACTGATGAGCACAGGTAAGAACAGTCAAGTACATGTACGTACACACATGTAGAATACTTCAAGTAACTGTTTATACTTGGTTTGCAGGAAAATGATAGTTCCATAAAAAATATTATGCAAATAAAACAAGAACTACAGCAATTAGTTTGAATTGTTTGTTTATTAGTTTAACAAAGCCCTCAATAAAATCTTAATAAGGTATTTGTCTAAATATATCACAGCACTTCAAAGCTAAAATTACATGGAAACACAAAGTTGAAAACTAACATATCAACAAGTTCTTAGAGAAATACTATTTTTTTCATAGATTTGCCTGATAATTATGATAGTATTTTTCAAATAGAACCAAAGGTAAAATTCCTTTATGTATAAAATAAACACAACTTAGCATCTTATAAAAAAGTTAAAAAAACAAACATTTCTGTACTAAGTATACTTTCCTATAACTATCTGACTATCTTAAATGTTTGATCATACAGGAAGTATAAATTAAACCAAACCAATTATACCAAAGATATATATTAAGACACCATATCTTCAGATAAACACAGTCATGTGTTTATGTATATGTACAAATTTTATTTTAATGCAATCAAAAGACAAATTTCCTCCAAACTAAGAAATGTATTTATTCATAAGTGCAGTTGCACCTATCTACAATCTCTCAAACTTATGATTACTAGCTGATTAATTAAGCAGGCTATACATAAAATACAATACACATAATCTCATTATGACATACACATTTTTTATTATATATGTGTACTATGAAACCCTGCAAAAAATTATCACGGATGTTGATTGATCTTATCTTCATCTGTTTTGTTCTTCCCTGATCAGAACTGCAAGTCTTTCAAATGCCTAAAAGTATAACAACAAAATATTGGTTTACAGTGCAACCTCTCCAAAACAACACCGTTTGGGAGTAGCAAAATTATGTTGTTGTAGAGACGTTGTAGATCTAGAGAGGTTAAATTAATAGTAAAATCATGCAGTGGGAAAATCATGCTGTTGTTGAAAGATGGTTGTTGCTATAGAGACAGTCGCTCTGGAGAGGTTGTGCTGTAGATAACAACACTGCGTTTTCCGGCTTCAGAGTAGATTACAATTTTCACATGGTTGTTGTTGACAGATGACATAATTTTAAATCCAACCAAATATCAAATATCCCTCACTGCAGTGAGTTCAAATCCTATCAGCCTAGCATCAGGGACCATGTGAGCTATCCAGCTAGGTTACGGAAAGTTAATAGATCTACCCAGGTGTACGCCTTGGGCTCTTTCTACTACCGTTAAAATTTCAAAGATTTTCTCAGACTGTTGTTATGATGTTAAACCCCAGTGAATCATATTTATGACACCAAGATGCCGTGATGTCACCCAACTTGGAGAAGGTATGACCTGCAGCCTATAAGAGTCCATGTGGAAAAAAACTTTATTCATAAATGAAATCTTTACTCAATGTTTACATCAATATGAACAACCAGGAGGATAAACACTGAGTACATTTGTATGTATTACCATATTCATTTGTTCTTCAGTACATGTTGAATATGAAGCTCTCACATATTGACAGGATTGCGTTCCATCTATTTGAAATGCATTTCCAGGTACAAACAATACCTCCCTCTCTCTTGCCTTAACAGTGATGAGATCATACGTATCAGGTACATCAAGTTTCAACCATAGAAACATACCACCAGACGGTTCCGACCATTCAGCAAGACCTACAACCATGATTACATAAGTTTGTATGATCTGCATAATATTATATGAGTTTATAGAACTACCAGTAAATGGATTGTTTTATACTATGTCAACATATAACAAAATCTGAAATCTATTTAGGGACTTCCTTGGTCAAGTATTTACAGTCACTGACTACAAAATTTAGCCCCTAACCATTGACAGAGTCACAGTTCAAAATTCCACCTGGGACCGTCCGGAGAAATTTCACATGTGAGGAAGCTCTCCAGCCAGATCATGGAAGATCAGTGAATCTATCCAGATGCAAGTCTAATGCCTTTCTACATTGTTAAACCTGGAAGTTGCCAAAGAATCTGGCTTTTGGTGTAGCATTAAATACCAGTGAAAAAATAAATCTACATGATAATACATATTAATCAGCTATGAAGAACAAACAACAAAATCTGTATTAATTCAAACCTTTGAGATGTTTTTCAGCTGCTTTTATACATTGATTCTTTTTCTCTCTGTAGAAATCAGTTACTGTATCAACATGCTTAAAGAAACCCTCTTGACCCCAATGTTTTAATACTTCAAGTAGTACCATCTGTTAAAAAAACAAGCATATCAAGATAAACGCGTATCTCAGTAATGATATCAGGATAAATGCGTATCTCAGTAATGATATCAGGATAAACAGACATCTCTTTAAAGATATCAGGATAAACAGGCATCTCTTTAAGGATATCAGGATAAACATGTATCTCTGTAAGGATATCAGGATAAACAGGTATCTCTTTAAGGATATCAGGATAAACAGGCTTCTCTTTAAGGATATCAGGATAAACAGGCATCTCTTTAAGAATATCAGGATAAACAGGCATCTCTTTAAGGATATCAGGATAAACAGGTATCTCTTTAAGGATGTCAGGATAAACAGGTATCTCTTTAAGGATATCAGGATAAAAGGCATCTCTTTAAGGATATCAGGATAAACAGGCATCTCTTTAAGGATATCAGGATAAACAGGTATCTCTTTAAGGATATCAGGACAAACAGGTATCTCTTTAAGGATATCAGGATAAACAGGCATCTCTTTAAGGATATCAGGATAAACAGGTGTCTCTTTAAGGATATCAGGATAAACAGGCATCTCTATAAGGAAATAAGGATAAACAGGTAATTCTTTAAGGTTATCACTAATATAAAACATCATGGATTTAAAATATTACAGCTACTTAGCCATAGTCATCAATAAGTCAAACAGTAATTATGACACTTTTTAAGTTATTATACTTATACATTAATAGTGCTTTAAAAGAATCACACATATCAACCCTTACAAATCTGATTTATTTTGGTTTGATCATTTTAAATTTTCAATCTCCATAAATGCTGAACATTAAACAATACCTGAGACAAAGCACTTGAATGCATAACAGAACATTGCATGTGTAAACTGATTCTATCAACAATAGGTTTAGGTCCTGTGACACAACCAATCCTCATTCTGAAATTATATCATGCATTCATTTTGTCAAATTCTTCTCAAACTATGTAAAATATATCATTTATCTTGCAGTAAAATCAGGCACTGATGAAATACCTGGCATTGACATTGAGTCACAGAAATCATCTTCTTACAAGCAAAACTAAGTAATAAAAATTCTTGTCATGTCAATTCAAATACAACAGTAACTGTTATCAATAGCACAGCATAAGGGATTTGTTTTCCAAGATTTTAATTTATAGCTGGGATCTATATACGCATGTGTATATTGGTGCCAGGTTACAGCATATTGCATATGATTTTAAGAAGAAAAGCAATAATAATTAATCATACGCACAAACAGAGACCTACATACTTACCCTGATGAAATAAGTTTAGAGAATGAATCAAATCTAACCACTCGACCATCTATATCTCTAGATAAAAAACTTGGAACATAAGGCTGAAAACAAAAACAATGATAACAAAGATGAATGGACTATAAATGTGAATATATGATGTGGATATTCAGACACACAGTCCAAGTTGCGGGCCATGATTTCTATACTAAAAGTACATATATTTTACAATGTTATAAACAATCGTCTAGCCATTAACAATATATTCTACATGTATATGAAGAGTTTTTGAGTCATATTGAGATTAAAAAAACAGGTTGTTTTCAAAACTCATATTAACAAAGTCAGAACTTCACAAAATCCTACAATCATTTTGTATTGAAGGGTTAAATGTTCACTAGTTTCTTATCAGATTCATTTTTTACACTAACATAACGTAAGAACTAACATAAATAAGGAGACAGAAAAGAATTAGTATTGTCAGAGGAAGTCCTACAAATCCATGATATACCTTTGAAAACTGTAAATAGTAATACGGATCATCTTCAAGTATCATTAAGTCATATTTTTGAGCAATGCTGTAAATTTTTGATTTTCTTTCCTCAGTGAGTCCATGCCCTGTAGGGTTCCCTCCATTAGGTATAAGGTACAACAACTTTGGTATGTCACTTTTACATGTTGAGACACCATCCCACCTTGACATGACCTTCTCAAGGTCATCAGGGTCAAGGCCATGTTTATCAGACTTGACAGAAATAAGATCACAATCCATTGGTTTTACCTGCAGAATGAAAATAAATATAATTATGAATGACTAAAAGCAAAAATATTTTTTTATAAATTTACCATCATATTTGTTATAAGGCTTCATCATATATTATGTTAATGATGACACAAAATATACAGAGGGGTTAAAAGGACCACAATTATAATGCCAGTAACAAAACAATGGCAAATTAAAGCATCTTCTAACCCAGTCTTAGAGGTGTTAAGTTACATACATTTTTCTTACAAGACAGAGATTATTTAAATGACTTACAACAGCTAGGGTACCAGGATATGATGGTGTTTCTACCAGTACCTTGTCCCCAGGAGAAACCATAGCCTCAAAACACTGGAAATAAACACTCATTCATTCAATTAAAATCCAATTTAAGATATCAAGTATCAAAAATACACTATTTAATGGTCTGTATGCATATTTATGAAGACATACAAATGATTAAAAAAAGGATGAAGCGTAAAAACTTTAAGGGATTACATACACTCTACTCTGGCCAGCATACATGTCCCTCAAAAAAGTAAAAAATGTGTATAAATGCCATAAAAGTTAATTAAAGATTGAGACAATAGTTCACATTGTATATTTGAATGAAATAATAATAATGCAAAAATTGCAAACCTACTTTCAGAAAAATTGGCAAATAAAAATATTAAAAAGTGGCTACCTTACATATACCATCCTGACTACCATTAGTGACCAGTAAATCCCATGCTGTAGATGGAGGCTTGTGCTCCTCTTCCTGCAAATCTTTCACCCAATTAACAAGTTCTGTTACACTGAAACAATCCACAGGTCATTAGAATCTGTTTGATCCATCAATTTTGCATTATGAAAAAAACCATAAAGTATTGCTTTATCAATGTCAGTACTCTGTAACGTAGGAATTAAGTTTCATGTTATTTAATCCAAATACATTCAGACCAGTGAACAAAGGCCATCCTTGGAGAACATGAAATGTGACCTTTGTTGACAGGTGGCCCTTCTTTTGAGATCATTTTGTTCTAAATAACCCATGACAGTTTTTAAAATAGCCTTTATTCACAAGGTAGCCTTTATTTGAATTATAACAAGATACATGTTACAAATAAAAATGCATATTACAATTTACTTTTGTATTGTACAATAAAAATATATATTATGATCCTCACACTATCAAAAGTTTATTCATTCTATCTTTTTATACATAGTACACAAAACCGAGTAAGATAATATTCTTTTTGTTTTGTTTGTTTCAGTGGGATTAACGCTGTTTTTCAACAATATTTCAGCTATATACAGCGGTCGATTCACCTAACTGAACTGTATTTCAATCATTTTTAACTTACCCTTCCTCAAGGAGTTGGCAACTTCTCCACATATTGAGGGTTCAGTGCAACAGTGTTGTAACTCATATTGAAATAAGAACAAGTTCCGACAGTGTTGCACTGAGCCCTCGATATGGAGGAAAATCAACATTTTTGTCAAAAGACAAATGACAAATGACCTGCTGCATCAAGAATTTGAACCCCCATCATCAGGTTACAAGTCTAGTGTACTAACCACTGGTTAGTTTTGCCAAGAGAACACATTTAAAACATCAGTTAATAATAAGAGGAAAAGATTGTTCTTACCCTTGTGTAGGAGTGTATTGTAGGGCTTGTTTCATAACAGTTTTATCCATTTCCAGCACAGTTCCATCACTTCATTTTAGCAGAATTAATAAAAAATATATGTAAAAATCAAGATGAATGTTTAAAACTTAATTCACAAGTTGCAAAATCAAAGAATATTGCACTTATCTAGAAAAAATAAAGAATTACTCATTCTAGTTTTGATAGATTATGTATTTATGTTGCAAGGAATCTTACTGTAAATAGTGTTATATAAATGAACATGTCATTCTAGCTCAGTCACTAGGGTAAAGTACTTATGATAAAGAAGTCTCAGGTTCAAAACCTTGTTCTGAGACACATTAGGACCCGCAGCATTAAATCGGTTGCCTCACTCCATTAATGCTTAAATCTGGTGACAAGTCAGAGCTGATTAACAAATGTACATGTCAGACTGCATAAGTGGGTCAAATACTTGAATGAATACTTCTAGATGTTTCTTTAACTAGGCAAATGAATCAGAAATGGATTGAACATTTTAATTGTAGAAAAACTAATACCTAAGTTTAAAAGAGGCAGAGGCAATGGGAAATGTTCCAACATTAGGCATCCCTCCAGCCATAGAAATCATTGTAGGTTTACTCTGTTGTAATATGGCAGCTGAAAGGTAAAATGGCTACACTACAAACATTAAATCCAGATAGGGATATTTTTCAGCACTATGCACAGGTGGGTCCAGGATTTCAGACTAGGGAGGGCGTAATAATTAGGAAATGCATAATTGAATGCTACTTCATTGAATGCGGGGGCGGTGGGCCGCATGTGCTGGGGCAAAAGATACTATATATAAGATCTTTCATAAAATATTATACTGAAGTTGAAACCATTTACTGAATTTATTTAATTAAAATATAATTTGATGACAAGAGTTAATCGTTATAACCAGGGTGTTCATTAAGAACCTATTTCCCATGAAAATCATCGGTTAAAATTGCAAAAAAATCGGTCATAATCCCCTAAGTTTGAACACCAGCTAAATCTGCTACTTGCATAAGAAAATCTGTTGTACTGAATATTAATGAAAACCCTGTATAATTAACCAATAAGTACATTTGAAGAGAAATGGTATATAAATACATGCATACTTGTAGATAACAAAATTGTTTGGAATAATGAAGTACTAAAATAAAAGAACATAAAATTGAAAGACGAAGGTCAAAATGTTTTTCGAGCAACAAACAATACTTAAATATCAAAATTAGATGATCAAATACTCATTTCAATCACAGAGCTGATTGTGAAATCAATAAATTAAATAAATATTGTGTTTGACAACCTCTGTATAGCCCACATTATTACAAAGACCTGTATAATTTATAAGAACTTACAAGAACAGAATTCTTAGATACAAGGTGAAATTATTATTTAAAGAATACTTACTCAAAACTCTAATGGCCGAAGGTTGTCTCGCTAAGCTAAGAGTGTTGAGAAAACGAGTGTAGTTCATCATGACAAAAAGTTTTGATCATAAATATGGTGATTTCTTGAAGTTTATTAACAGATTAACAATTGTTGACACCTTTGCAAATGGCGTTTTTAAAACTAAGGGAAGTAACTATTTATATATAATAATTTATCTGAGTTTTATGGCTCTACAAATTAAAAGCCACAGTACTTAGCCGAATGGAAGTCAAAAGATTTCCTTATTGGGCAACATAAGCATACCCAAGTAAAATAATCAAGGGATATTCGTGTTAATTCGTTGCTCTTAATGCAAATAATTTCTACAGTCCACATATCCCACAATTCTACAGTACTTGAACCGAATTTAACGCATGCGTACATCAAGCGGAAGTTCATTACGGAAAGAAGTCACAAAATCTAAACTACTATTAGATTGGGTGTTAAGTTAACGCTAGCTTTAACAAGAACTCATACTATGGCTTTGATGGTGGAAAATCGTAAACAATGGATTTTAGAAACAGTTGATTTGTTGCGACAGAGGAAAGCTCGTCCGGACTTCGTAAGAATTAGCCGCATGCTTGAGCGCTACCACGGAGTTACTTTAAAAGAAACCAGAGAAAGTTTAGAGTCACTTGTAAATGAAGGGAAAGTACACAAGGTTCATTTTAAAGGTAATGTGAGTTATAGACGCAAAGGGAGGGGACCTGGTGATCAAAATGACGGAAATAAAACGTCTGCTTACAACCATTCGACAAGTAACAGAATAATGCAAGCAATTCGAACTATAACGAAACAAACAGGGGATGGGGTAACATTTGCTGAATTAGAACGATGGTTGATTTCTAAGAATCCTGACACAAGGTTGGTGAAGTTGAGGCTTCATACAGCATTATTAAGGGAGATGGAATCCAATAAAGTCACTAAGCTGTCTGATAATTGCTTTGTATTAACTGAAAGTCTTCCAAAAAGTGAAAATACTAAAGAATTGAAACAGAGTCCTGCACAATTGGCACCTAATGATCAACCATCAAAATCTTCATCGGAACAAGAAACTAAAAAGAACAGCACCGATGCATCTGAAAAAGTTGCGAACAAAAGGGGTCGTCCACTGTCAAAGCGAAAGGTATCATGATTCATTACTGTACATTCTTTTCACAGTACTTAACATTGCAGATTTAATCATTTATTCTTAATTGAACTAAAATTAAATAGTTTGAACTATTTTTTTATAGATTATGATTATACTTACGTAAAAATAATTTGAAGAATTAATTGTTAAATGTATTTTTAGTTCGAAGATGTACGTTGTTCATATAAAAATATTGGCAAGAAAAATAATGACTAAACTAAAAAATACCAAATAAGTATCAAATTAATTGGCAGAAAAAGGAAATTAATTAATGTCTGTTTTAAAAATCAAGTTTGTTTGGCACTTGAGTGGTGAAAAAAGGGGGGAAAATTACAAAACATGAAATTAAATTTGGCCTGTTCAAAAGATAAAAAAAATAAAACATACTGCATTGTAAAAAAATGTTAATTTCTGTTACAACAATGTTCAGCTTAATTTAATTGAATAATTCTGTTGTATACAGCCAAACTTATAAACAAAGGCCACCCTTGTGAAAGACAAAATATTACCTTTATTGATAGGTGGCCTTTATTAGGAGGTCATTTTGTTCTAAATAATAAATAAAGGTTTATTTAAAGAATGACCTTTATTCACAGGGTGGCCTTTATTCAGAGGTGGTCACTAACACAGGTATGACTGTAGTTTAACTTATATTTATTGTTTCAGAAAATCAAAAAGACTCATGGTCCTGACTTTGAGAATCCTCTCAAACTTAGAAGTATCAACAAAGAGAACAAGAGTGAAGATCCAACTTGTGACTTTTGTTCATGCTCGGCTAAATCTAACAGAGAGGGAGTGCCCGAGCAATTGCTGACCTGTAAGGATTGTAAAGCGAAAGGTATACTTAAAGAATACGCCCAGTTTTTCTTCTTTTTTTTTTTTGTTAGACTTTTTATGCCCTTGCCATACGAAATGGCAGAAAGGGCATAAAGTGTTAGCCAAGTCTGTTTGTGCATCTGTCCGTCCATTCATTCAAATTTTGGTTTCCAAGCAATAACTCAAGAAATATTTCATGGATCAGTTTCATATTTTACATGAAGGTGTATAATAATGAAATACAGGTCACTCCTGATTTCTGTTAAAATCAGAACATTTTCACAGGAGTTATTACTTAGCTTTCAGCAGGGGCATTCGTGTCCTCTGGACACATTTCTAGAGTATAATAAGACTAAGTGTTGCTGGATGAATTAAGTGTCACATTTAAAATATCTTAAATTGATGCTGAAAAGAAAAGTAATTGTAGTATGTTGCTATGTACCTTTCTGTTAATTCTTAATGATTTCTTCAGTTTTTTGTCAGCAAATTGCGGGATAATCATGGCTGAAGCATGTACAATGTTTTACCTTCAAGGAAAACCCTATAAATTAGTGATTTAGAATTTTAATACTCAAGAAATTGCTTATGAAGATTTTCTGTATTATAAATCACCTTTAAACAAGAAGGTCTATAGATATAATTTTGAAGATGTGTCATATTTCAGTTCATCCCTCATGTATGGACTACAGTGAGAAACTAGCAGAGCGTGCTCTGAACTCTCCATGGCAATGTATGGATTGTAAAACATGTTGTGTTTGTGATGGTGAAGGTAGTGATGGTGAAGGCAGTGATGTATGTTCTACCCTCTTTGTTGTTGCTGTCAAATTTGTTTCCTTAAAACTTGTTTTAAAATCTGTTTTTACATGGAATGAAAATATAATTCAGGCCATCCTTTAAAAATTGTTTGATTGTGGTAAACCATACTTAGAAACTTTTCAGTGGGTGGATAAGTGTGAAATATTTATTTTTACAATTTAATTTTTATATTGAATGCTAAGTATTGCGTAAAATTTACCTGAGAGGCCAAATAAAATTGCGAACGGCCTTTCAACTATACAATTATGTACTAAGCAATTATTTATTGTGTAATAATTATGTATAAACAATGGTGTACATGTTGTACATTATTATTACTTACAGATGATTATGTATTACAGGACTTGATTGTGTTTTGTGATGAATGTGATAAAGGGTACCATTTAACCTGTCATACCCCACCACTTGCTCACAATCCTAAAGGTCTGTATACAGAATGTTTGTTGTCTTTGTTTGAACCTTAACCTTGATTTTGAATAGTTTCTTATTTGAAGAGTTGTATGAATACAATTGTAAGTTATTAGTGAGGAATTTTTTTTAATTTATGAAAGTACAATTAATGATTTCATTTATTTTGGTTACCAATACCTGTATGAACAAAGATTTATTTTGAATACTCATTCTGTTGATGCCGTCGACTGATCTAGAGACCTAATTTATCTTCATACTAGAAAATAGTATTGTTTATAGATTTCTACAGTAATTGTTGGTCATAATTTCAACATTTTGTTTTCAGGTACCTGGGTATGTTGTGCTTGTAAAAAGCTGTCTGAAACTAACAGTCAGGAAAAATTAAGCAAGAAAACTTCACAGAAGAGAGGTAGATGTTACACTGAATTATCTGATAACTAAACAAGTATATTTATGGGTCATGTTCTGATATTCATAAGGTGTTCAATTGTTAAATGATGTAATAATTATAATGTTCTTGTTTTGCATTTTAATATTTCAAAATGATAGTACTTTTACATAATTTATTTTTAAATTTAAATTTTGAGTTAGTTTCATATTTATTTTGAAACAAATCAATTGTATGCTTGTAACCATATTTTTATATCTTGGTTGATACAGTTTTACCTGAAGTTTTGTTGTACCCTACTTTGGTGTCTAGCTGATTGAAATCCTCTTAGTTTAATATCATGTTAGGATGACTGTATATAATATACTTGATGATTTCAGAAGTTGTAAGTGAGGGAGAAGAGGAAGATGGAAGGTAATTTACTAATTGGAATAAATGTCAATTAATTTTTGCTGGTATTATGTCTCAGCAATGAGCTACTTACACAGTGTTATGTAGATACAGTCATAAAGAGACAATACCTGATTGGAGTAGATGTATGCTATTTCTTTAGAAACTGAGGAAAGAACTGGTGCTTATTACAATGCCTGGATCTATATTGATGGGTTTGGGGTTCATAACTGTCCTCAATGCCCAGTTCAAAGTTACTAAGCTGACAGTGTATGAATTACCACTTCTATGTACTGACAATATTTCTTTGAATATTGTTATCTACCACTTAGTGATAACAAGTCCTACATAATTGGCTTCAAGATTTAGGCCTTACTAACTATTGCAACTTTTTCAATTAAACTGTCATTAAACAACTTGTCCAAGAACAAGATTCCTGTATTTAAAGTTAAGGTCATGCTAAGACTTCAGTATATATGATGTGATTATGGTGTCACCTTTGTGTCTTTTGATTTTTAAATAACTTAATGTAAATATGAATAATGATACTATAAATGGCTGTACATCATATAGGTTCCTTTGCTATAATGATTTAAATGAATATGTGTAGATTATAGTTTAAGTATCAAATTTGAACGATGATTTGATGTTCTCTCAGGAAAGGTGGCAAGAGAAAACTTAGTCGTCAGAAATCATCACCACCTGAACTGAAAAGACAAAAATCCAATTCTTTAGCTCCAGATGGTACTGAAAGAAGTGAAACATTCTTAAGCTGTACAACAGGTAACAAAGTATTGGTTAAATCATAATAACAGGATCTACCTACTTAGTCGAGTGTTTAAGGTCGCTGACTTCAAATCACTGTAACTTCTCACTGATAGAGGATCATGGGTTCAAGCCCAGCTACAGACCATGTCTCTTTATGTGAGAAAGTAAGCAGTTGCTTATGGAGGATGGGAGTCTAGTACTGGCTCTTCCCAGGAATGATGGTTAGGTGAACTTTCTGCCTCATATGGCTTTTGACTGTTGAAAAGGGGCAACAAAATCAAAATAACAGAATTGAGTATTTGTTTTGATTTGTGTGTAATGAGGTGAATCACGACTGATGATGAGATTTATTTCTATGAAACCTTTTCTTTCATCCTTATTGAAAATAAGATTGATAAATAAATGAAAGTTAGGCTAAACTTACAAAACTAAAATATCTAATTAGACCTAAAAACTGTTTGTTTCTGGTGACAGGTTCATTAAAAATTGGGCTGGTAGGTTGGACATTTTTTTATATTTATTTTGGCTCTTGAATAGCTTGTGGAGAAGTTTAAAAAAGTGAGAAAGTGAATGTATGGTTCCTTGGTCTTGTAAAAAGATTAGGTTTCCTGGGAAAAAATAGGGTAGGTTGGGGAACCAGAAACAAGCAATTTTTGTACACCTTACTTAACAATGCATGTGTTGTTACTAGTAGGAATGGCTTGATTTTATTAAGAGAATGTGTTAGATTGACATTTGAAGTTTTCAGCTTGTTATATTGTAGATGGAACAGAAGGTGCTTCATGCTTACCAACACCCTGTGCTTCCCCCAGACCTGGTGATACATTTGAGTAAGTAATTATGATTATTGTATCAAATACCTCTGCAACTTGAAATCACTAGCTCTTCACCACTGTGAGGTCGAATCTCATTCTCACATGTGAGGAAGCTGTCCAGGCTATGTTACATTTTCTGTTAGATGAATTCAAAAGTACTGTCAAACCTGTGAACAAAGGTCATCCAAACCTGTAAACAAAGGTCATCCAAACCTGTGAACAAAGGTCATCCAAACCTGTGAACAAAGGTCATCCAAACCTGTGAACAAAGGTCATCCAAACCCGTGAACAAATGTCATCCAAACCTGTGAACAAAGGTCATCCATGGAAAGACAAAATGTCTCCTTTATTGACAGATGATATTTTATCTTTGGAGGTTGTTTTATTCTCAAATATCAGTCACATTTTTTTTTTAAGAATGGCCTTTATTCACAGGGTAGCCTTTAGGTTGGAAGTGGCGTCAAACACTGGTTTGACAGTATATGTATCGCCTGTAAAAACAAACAAACAAACAAACAAACAAACAAACACAAACAGGTTCAGTAGATGTTGTCTGATATTGTGTTAGTGTTTATACTGTAACTTATATTTCCATCTAGTACTTTGTTTTATATTGCATGTTTATAAAAACAATTTTAGCTCATCTATTTTTGAAGAAAAAGTCAAGTTATTGTGATCACAGTGTCATGCAAACACTTTAATGTAGCTCATAACTCAGAAACTGTTAGAGGTAGCAACATGAAACTTCATAGGTAAATATAGCTGAAGTGGTGAACAGCCAAGCATTGGGACCACTCGAGGTGCTCTTCTTATTTTTATTATCAGGCAAAAATGGTGTTACATTATATAACCCTATTTGTTACCTTTGAACATTGGTAAATAAGACATCTTTCTGATTATCATTGTTTTGCAGTTATGAAATGAAAATGTCTCTACTTGGAAAGAGTTTATCTATAACAGAAGATAATACTGTATACAGTGATGCCTCATGTTGGACTGTTGATAAGGTTGTGGAGTTCTTTACAAACAATGGACACACTGACCAAGCTCATGTTTTTCTAGATCAGGTATGGTTAACTTATTAATCTTACTGACACTTGTATAAATCATGATAAACAGACTACAATCTGTATAAATCTTTTACTAGCTCGTCTGTTTTTGAAGAAAAAGTTGAGTTATTGTGATCACTGTGTCTTCTGCATCAGTGTCTGTACAAAAACTTTAATGTAGCTCATAACTATAAGAGGTAACGACATGAAACTTTGTAGATGGATAGATCTCACTGAGGCAGTGAACAGACAAGTGTTGGCACCTCTCGCAGAGCTCTTGTTTTTGTTCTAGAGACTTCTTTCCTATGATAGTTAACATGATGAATGTATTCAGTAGGTGTTGAATGTTGTGCTACTTGAAGAAATTACTAAGTCAGTCATCAGATCAAATTTATACTAAAAACTACTGTCACTAACTTCAATAAACAGACGAATGGAACTTTAAGATGTCTGTCCAGAGTTGAGTCCCTTTAAGAAGCCTTGATAGGTTTATGATTCAGTATTTCTTTCTTTCCATGTTGTTAAATACAGTACAACCTCTCCAAAGCACCCCATTCTTGAGCAACAACCTCCCTTGAACAAAAGCATGATTTTTCCGCCATGTACCATTTAACTATTAATTTAACCTCTCTAGAGCAACAACCTCTCAACCACAGCATAATTTAACTACTCCCAAAGGGTTTTGTTTTGGAGAGGTTTCACTGTACTCCGATTGTTATAATTATTTGAAGATTTTAGAGTTATATGAAGAAGAACTTGTTATTTTTCCAGGAGGTTGATGGCCCATCATTACTTTTAATGAAGAGGGAAGATGTTCTGACAGCGTTAGGTCTAAGACTGGGTCCTGCATTAAAAATTTATCAAAAAATTTTGAAATTACAACAATGTAGTAGTTAGTGATACCTGATGATTTGCATGCTTTAGTTGCTTAGTTACCACTGCTACTATAGTTACTGAACATACCAATAAATGTTCTTAGTTTAAGCAAAATATGACTCATCTGAATGGTAGATAATTATGATTATATTATCATACTATATGTGAACAAACCATTTAGCATGTACAGTAAAACCTTGTTGTCTCAAGGAACCATGTGAACAGATGAAATGCTGGAGGTAAACTAGGTACCATGTTATATGCTGGAGATAAACTGGGTACCAGGTTATATGCTGGAGATAAACCGGGTACCAGGTTACATGCTTGAGATAAACCAGGTTACATGCTGGAGATAAACCGGGTACTAGGTTATATGCTGGAGATAATCCAGGTACCAGGTTACATGCTGGAGATAAACCGGGTACCAGGTTATATGCTTGAGATAAACCACGTACCGGGTTGCATGCTGGAGATAAACTGGGTACCAGGTTACATGGAAGTTTGTGGCTGTGGCTGACATGCATAATTATTTATATACGCTTGAAGACAATTAGTGCATGTATGATTCGTTGTTTATTTACAATAGTATTCATAAATATATAAACCCAGCAATGATAATTTCTGGAGATTTTGGTGATAAAGCAGACACTTATAAGATAGATGCTCTTGATAATAAATTGTTATACATGATTTAAGATTTATTTTATTTTGTTAAATACATTTATATTTACATACAAGTTATATTTATTTTGTAAGCGTTCTAGATTACTGAAATATTCAGAATTTTTATGTGTTTAAATACTGTTTTAGTGATTGTAAAACTTGAACAATGATTATAAACTGTGTCAAATTCGATGTATAATTATTTTTTTGTTACTGAAAATATATAATTATTCACTGCAATGAATCAATGCATATTTTAGTAATTAATTGCTTAGTTCTTATTTCCCTTGTCATGCATCAATTATTATAAAAACATTATTCATTTTTAGCTTACCTGAGCATGAAGTTCTCTGCCAATGTTGATCAAATTATGCTTCTGTGTCTGTCCTTAGAGTCATTTGTTGGCAAGTTGTCTATTCATCAGATTATTGAGGTGAACAATATACAGGACCATCCTGGCCCTCTTATTTTCTATTTATAAAACATTGATATTGTGGAAAATATTGTCAATGGATAAAACATTTCAGTTAAAGATAATTGTACTAAATTTTTGTCTGACAGAGGAGGTGGATAAGATGTTTGCCCCTTTTAATTACTAGCACCACAGAAATAATCTGTCACCCCCCAGTTTCAATGTCCTTGCTTTATATAATATAACATGCTGGTGCAAATCCGTTTTTGGTAGCTTTTTTGTTACGTTTTGTACCTACTAGTCCTGAATTACTCCAAACAGAGTGAATGGACTGTTGTTTTATAATTATTATATTAATTTTGTTGTCTGATTTTTGCTCACTTAAGGCACTCAGTGTCTCTTATTGTGCTATTTGATTGTCTTATGTCGAGGAGTGTCCTTTATAAGACTGTTAAAACATTAGAAATCAGAAGTTGACTAAATATGAATCAAAGCTGCTATATATTATAGAAACATGATTTATCTCCCCTGATCTATGATGATATTTGTATGAACCACCAGAACTTCCTCATTTAGCTTACAGTTTATGTTGTTTTTGCTGGTGTTTTTTGTTACAGTACTGTGTCCATAGTCATAAAATCTTATCATACTTTGATAAATGTACCACTTAACTTCGGGTATGGATTAAACGTATATGATTGTGAGTGAATCTAAATTGATCCCTGGATTATTGTAGTTAACATAATATAGCACTTCTTGTTGAAAAGTTGTAGATTTAAACACTATGCATCAAAATGCTACTAATTTGTACCATGAAATTCTGTATGATTATGAGGAATGCAAGTTATTTACATGTGTAGAGGTCATATGCTGGCTTTGTGTACTTCAGGAGTGTATTTGTTGATTGAAATGGCATTGTATGTATTAATAATTGTGAAATATATAATGTCTGATGAATGAAACCATTCTATTGTAATACATGTCACATGTAATTTCATTGATATAATTTTTACTTAGACATCTTGTCAATCATCTAATGTCCAATCATCTCATATTGGATGTCTTGATATCTCACTTACAGTGACTTTGATTGAATGGAATTCAATAAAAGCTTTAAAAAAGTATTATCTGTTGTTTTATTATAGCTATTGGACCTAATTAAGAACAGACAAATATAGTGTGATTCATGATGCAGCTGTCCTTGACACAATAACAAAGCCAATATGGAAACCCTTGATGACCTTTGACATACTGAACTTAAAATAAATAGAGGCCATCTACATGCGATGACCAACCTCTAAACCAAGTCTGAGGACCCAAGGCCAATAATTCTCTAGTTATTGGTCGAACAAGGTTTTTGTGCTGAAGGTCACAGTAACCTTTGACCTACTGACCTCAAATCAATATGGGTCATCTACATGTGATGCCCGTTACCTCCCAACCAAATCTGAGGAGCTTATGCCAAATCGTTCTGTAGTTATTGTTCAGTGAAGGTTTGGTTACGGACGGGCTGAACGACTGACATGTACACAGCAATATACCATATATGAGTACTAACATTATAGTGTCAATACTATATTTACAGTGACAGAGGTTTATAACCTTAGTCGCAATGAAGTCAATATTTTTCCATGCATTAGAATTAGATACTGGTCACATTTATATTCTATATAATGATAGCTTGATATCAAGGAAGTTTTGAATCTCAAGTTTTATTGTTATGTAAAAAAGACAATTCCGTTTTGGAATATATGGGCGTTGTTTTGCCATAAAATAAGGTTCTTAAATTACACAAAGTAAACAAACATATTTTTTAAAAAAAAACATATTTAAAAAAAAACAGAACAAACAGGTGCGACAAACCACTTAAATGCTGCATTTATGATATGCTTTTAATGTTAGTTTCAATCACATTTTGTTACTATTTATTTATTTTGTTCATCAGATTTAACGCCATTTTCAACATTATTTCAGTCGCCGGATATTGTGGCGGGCAATTATCCTAACCAGCTTCCCTGGACTTCCAGTACTAACCACATTCTATCCCCAAGCTACTGCCAAGCTACTCCACATAATTCAGAGGCGGGGGGCAATTTAACTTAGGATGTTATATCTTCAGTCAAATTCAGAAGATCAACGCTCCAACCACTGAGCTAACGCGACTTGCACATTTTGTTATTGGCTATGTTAACCGTTATTTCATATCGATAGTTAATTAAATAGTGTAGTGTCCACTAATAAAGGAACTATTTTTTGCTGTGCATAGATGAGGCTGCTAAGCTCTAAGACAAAATTATTCGCTAAATCATTGCTGGATGCTACGTGCCGTACGTACCGAATTGATATCAATATCAATAAATTGAACGTAACTTCAGTCTGTTAGTAGCATAATATACGTTATATAGCATTGCATATTAGTCCCGTTTGGTATTAATTGCTGTGACTTACTTTTAGTGTCTGACAAAAAGGGCCAAAAACAATTAATAATTAGCATGATTTTCAAGTTACAAGAGGCGCTACATTGCTGGAACTAAGTCTTTGAAACAAACAACATCCTGATTAATTTGAGTGGTCTTAAATATTTGTAAATCACTGTTTACCATCTATGAAATATAATCCAACTTCAAACAATGATATGACACAAATTGTAAGCTCATGACAGTAAGTATAATTTGCCGACGTTACTTCATTCACCTTGTCTTATATTTCTTCCTGCTGCTGTATCTCTTGTTACACAACTGCGCATATATGTTGGGACTGTTGTTTATAAATACGTTAACAATGCAAAACAAATTCACGGGGATAATTATACTTGATAGATAAAGAAATTAAACACAAGTCCCATTGCTAAGGTAAGACTTTGATGGCGAAGTATATAAATGTATACATTTCCAAAAAAGATTTAATTCAACGGCCAATCTCTTTGAAACTAACCCATGTAATGTCATTACGAACCACTCGGGGTGTGTGTTATAAAACATCAATTCAAGACTTTCTTATTCTATCATATGATCCCAAACCGCACAAAGTAACTTTCGTCTCTCGAAATGACGCCCGGTTCGAAGACATTTTATAAAATAAAAATATAAGAATAATTCTTCGGCGAATTATAGAAAATAATATTTTACGTGCATAAATTTGATAAAACATTCACGTGAAACAGTAAAAAGGGTTATTTGTACTTCCAAGAAAATCACATGAAACAGTAAAAAGGGCTATTTACACTTCCAAGAAAATCACATGAAACAGTATAAAGGGCTATTGACACTTCCAAGAAAGTCACCTGAAACAGTAAAAAGGGCTATTTACACTTCCAAGAAAGTCACCTGAAACAGTAAAAAGGGCTATTTGTACTTCCAAGAAAGTCACGTGTAACAGTAAAAAGGGCTATTTGTACTTCCAAGAAAGTCACGTGTAACAGTAAAAAAGCTATTTGTACTTCCAAGAAAATCACCTGAAACAGTAAAAAGGACTATTTACACTTCCAAGAAAGTCACCTGAAACAGTAAAAATGGCTATTTGTACTTCCAAGAAAGTCACCTGAAACAGTAAAAAGGGCTATTTGTACTTCCAAGAAAATCACCTGAAACAGTAAAAAGGGCTATTTGTACTTCCAAGAAAATCACATGAAACAGTAAAAAGGGTTATTTGTACTTCCAAGAAAATCACATGAAACAGTAAAAAGGGTTATTTGTACTTCCAAGAAAGTCACCTGAAACAGTAAAAAGGGCTATTCACACTTCCAAGAAAATCACCTGAAACAGTAAAAAGGGCTATTTACACTTCCAAGAAAGTCACCTGAAACAGTAAAAAGGGCTATTCACACTTCCAAGAAAGTCACCTGAAACAGTAAAAAGGGCTATTTGTACTTCCAAGAAAATCACATGAAACAGTAAAAATGGCTATTTGTACTTCCAAGAAAATCACATGAAACAGTAAGAAGGGCTATTTGTACTTCCAAGAAAATCACATGAAACAGTAAGAAGGGCTATTTGTACTTCCAAGAAAATCACATGAAACAGTAAAAAGGGCTATTTGCACTTCCAATAAAATCACCTGAAACAGTAAAAAGGGCTATTTGTACTTCCAAGAAAATCACCTGAAACAGTAAAAAGGGCTATTTAAACTTCCAAGAAAGTCACCTGAAACAGTAAAAAGGGCTATTTAAACTTCCAAGAAAATCACCTGAAACAGTTAAAAGGGCTATTTGTACTTCCAAGAAAACCACATGAAACAGTAAAAAGGGCTTTTTGCACTTCCAAGAAAACCACATGAAACAGTTAAAAGGGCTATTTGCACTTTCAAGAAAACCACCAGAAACAGTAAAAAGGGCTTTTTGCACTTCCAAGAAAATCGCGCGAAACAGTAAAAAGGGCTATATTACACTTCTAAGAAAATCACGTGAAACAGTAAAAAAGATGTTGACACTTTCAAACATTCACGTGAAACAGTAAAGAGCCAATTACGCCAAGTACTCGCAGGAACTATTAATGTCAAATTTACCACGTATTTATTTTGGCATTTGTCATAAGGGATTGCCATGGTTTTCATTGTACCTTGAGTCGTTAGCTCAATACACAGATAGCTAATACGTTAAATTTACTTCAACATAAATTGCTGTTAAATAAAAACAAGATAATTAATTTTCTATTATCAGGACAAGCGTTAAATTAGTAAGTTTCGTGCTTGAATGAGTGTTATATATCGATAAACCTAATGTGTATATTCACTTGTGAACTTACTCACAGTTGACCATATAAGACATTACGAGTTTATTTTGAAGGTAAGTAAATGAAGAAATTTTATGCATTTGTACACCCTATACTCTCTCATAAAGTATATTTACTATACAAAGGTGTAAGATTGGTTCCTGTGGTTTGACCAAGGTCTGCAGTTACGTGTATACAGAGCAGGAAGCCTGTTGTTTGTTTTAATTGCACTTTAGTTTTTACAACGAATTTAAAACGGTTCGTAACAATATGGTCTATTGCCATTGAATAATTTGAAAAGTTGTTTAAAATTAGATTGCATATTTGTGTCATATTACGTGTCTAACATTGGACCGTGACCGAACTTACTCGTAGTTTCAACTATACCGTCTGTACACTCGAACTGAGCGGTTTGATACAGTAAAATAGGTAAGTTTAATAGATATTTTAATTATATATCTTGATTGTTCATTTTCATTTTTTTTTTCTTATTAGAGTAATATGTATTACTAGTTAAATGATTTACGTTACTATTCATTGAATGGTATCTGACATAATAATCTTGTTTTAATGTTTACTGCAAAGAGGACGTTTCAAGCTTATGAGTTTTAACATTATCTGCTTGGTAAACTTTATATATGATTAACGTAATGGCGATATATATTATAAATCATTAATTTTATGTTTGATTTGAAAACATAATTACCTGTGGCTTACGTACATGATGAAGGATTACACCGTTTTACTGGTCTTGATTTTGTGTATAAACAATGACGTGCGGCGAACATTTTTCACCCAACGAGCTTTCCTTAGTAACAAACCCTTAGTGCTAATCTTATTCGTTACAATATTCTAGTAAATGCATAAATTCTCTTATATGTCAGATAAAGGAGACAGATCACTTAAAATTGTAAAATATTCAGTCATATTGACTACATTTGTAAATACTTTGTAAGCTTACACTGACTTTGGTGGTATAACGCAGAACAATTCAGGGTTTTATTGTTTATTGCACTCAACTTCACACGTAAGGTTGTTTTGCCATGGATACCTAAGTAGAACTATAACATTCTAACTTTGACCTGACATAAAGTTTCATACGCCTTTTCTCTATAATGACTCTATAATTGCTTTTAACAATTTGTTATGCATGTCTATGATTATTGTAAATTGTTTACAATCATCGCGTCTTTGATTTGGTTTACCTTGCCGAGTGCAAAATTCTTAAATACGACCAGTAAATTCTATTTTTTATTGTTCCTTTGCTGAATGTTTTGTTATCTGATCGAATGAACCTTGGTTTGGTTAGGACACAATTCATTTCCAACTAATTAACAAAATTAACGTAAAAAGTAACGAATCATACAATTAAAAGCTGTGGTTTGTAGTGAATGTAATTGTGATTCAAGGTCGCCTATGTGTAAGACAAACATCGACTTTGTCAAGCTTACAAAACTGCGTTTGTCGCATAATATTATTCTATATCATACATGTACTTTATGTTTTTCGTTTTTTGTCGCAAAATTCGAAAGTATTTACTTACATTACAATTCTTGTGTAAAATCTTTTCTTTACACCCCTCATTTATCTTACGTAAACATCGCAAGCATAATACGTACCTTTAGTTTCCTTGTATATCTTATTGAATACCTAGTAGTTGTTATGATCGACATGCTTTATGAGATAGGCTAATAATTCTGGCCTAAAATAGTCAAATATACATTTAATAAGGTCTAGGAAGCTTTAGTGTTGTGTTAAATTTTATAATCATTTTGAGAAATATTCGTACACGAAACCGCATTGCAACACGCATAGAACAACAAATCATGAAATCTAGCACATACATAATCACAAAATACATACATGTATATCAAACTCGAATATAAAAGGACCATCTAACTGGAGCAATTTAGGAACATACTCTTACCTATATTTTGAAAAGCAAATTTTCATAATATACATGTACTATACAATTACGTGAGGGCATGATTAATGGCGTATAGGCTAAATGAGATGAGAAATTGAGCATGTCGAATTATTTCAGTATAATATTATACAGAAATATGTATTTAATTGTTCAAACATCGATAACCAAGTAAAAGTTTATACGCTCCACAAGATAAACAGCTTTTTAGGTTATTCACCTCCTTTTTTAAACAATTTTGTCATACGCTGAAAAAAAACAAGAGCGCTGCATTAAGAGGTGCCAACGCCCGTCTCTGTTCACCGCTTCAGTGAGATATATCCACCTATGAAGTTTCATGTTGCTACCTCTTATATATTCTAAGTTATAAGCTACATTAAAGTTTTTGCATGACGCAGACCCCGCAGTGATCACAATAGCTCAATTTTTTCGTCGAACACAGACGAGCTAACAAGCACACAAAAAGCCCAGTTTTGTTCCATTTTTTCCATTTTGTTAAATACATATTATAATGCGCGGTATCTTAAATATTGTGAAATTACACTGATCATAGATTACTTCCTTAACAATTTCTATTCATTTCTACAGTTCGTGGATTCAATACAATAATGGTGAACTACTGCGCACATTATACAAGCATAAGTTTTAACATGAATAGATTCATAGCTCAGTGTTATATTACCCTGTCGTAAATGTGATATAATTTGCAAGTGTGCAAGTCATTTAAACTAAACGTGACGTGATGGTATCACGCGACTAAATGTTACATGATGTTTTTATTTGTGACATTTTCATTTTATCGTCTTCTGTTTCTCTAAGAACTAGGGACATGCATTTTTCTTCTTATTTTTTGTTTCAGTTGCATTGGAGATTTTGAATAGTATGTTTTAATTTACATGTAATCATAAATGTTGGGATTTTTATGAAGTAATTTAGGATTTGGTACTCATTAGGTCAAGATAATAATTTTCATATTATATGCACGGCCGTTTTGGCCGTGTCGTAAAAACGATATGGCACGGCCGTGCATATAATATGTAAATGCCGTCACGAAGTAACGTCATGAACTTGATGAAGCATAGACATTGATTGGTACATGTTTTTCAAAATTTTAACTTCACATGAGTAATGTTGAATTAATTTTAACAATTTGACTAAGCAAAGATACTGTTTACATCGTTAGATATGTTCACACATTTATTATTTATGATGTTTCATAATGTAACTATTTTTGTGCTCCTGATTCAGTAAAAAGCCTTATTACGCATGTGTCACTCTTTTGTTCTTAGTAGCAATGTCAAACAGGTGTGTTGGTTATCGCCGTATTTTTAGGGTATGTGATAAAAAGAATATTAAATTTGTGTAGATTCCGTTTTGAATTCATTGAACTCGTTGAATAAAGCAGTATGAAGGTCGCCAGAGGTGTCTAGATATCGAGTATGTAAGTTATTACTGTAGATAACAGACAGCGTCTTCTTATGGTCCCAATTAGGTCCCTTATGGAGCGTTATAAAATTAACTTCCGTTCTAGGACCAACATGGGAATAAACTTCTGGACAATTCTCGGTCGAACGGAATAAATTAATGCAATATTACAA
The DNA here is from genome assembly GCA_964023205.1 of Lutraria lutraria. Lineage (NCBI taxonomy): Eukaryota > Metazoa > Mollusca > Bivalvia > Venerida > Mactridae > Lutraria > Lutraria lutraria. The sequence continues at coordinate 10,864,162 of OZ026838.1, forward strand.
ACGTATCAAATTGGATAACGGTCCGCTGATATCACAGACCAGTCTTTACACTCGATCCTATTTCTACCCAGACTATACCACACAAAGACAACAGGGAGAGGGTTTCTATCATCCATTTCGCTAAGTTCCATAAGTCATCAAATCATTGGTTAATCAATTCTAATTACCACCGCCCAACTGTCACAACATTCTAAAATAATTACTCGATAAGAAAGAGGACTAGTTGAAATTGCTTCTTTACTATAAAATACTTACTTTTTAATTTTTTTAGTTTTTATGGTTCTCTAAGTTTCTGGTATGTCGATTGAAGTAAATATCAGTTAAAATTACACTAAGAAAAACAGTACATTTCTGTTTTGCATTTGTCGAGGAAAATAAAAATTGCAAAAAACAAATCACTGTTTTCAAATACAAAAAAAAACCATCTGTATTTTGGGTATTTACGACCAATACGATAATAAAAGGTTTGGAATCCTACCCGACTTCACCTCAAGTGCGTAACTAAAACCATGACGACAAGATGACAAAATATTTTAGCGTAATGGATACTTATATAGAGCATTACAAAAACTACATTCTTTGTTCTATAGCAGTCTTTAAAAATAAGAAATAAACCGCATGTACTTCATAATTATGATTATAAGTGCAAAACACTGCATCACAGAACGTAACGACAATATCCACACACACACAGACACAACAACGATGCATGGTTTTGTTTATTTACTATCTCGCACTAACTGCAGAACTGCATTTGCTTGCGAAGAACTCTGTCGTTGGACGTCATCTTAAATTTCACTTCAGTAACAGCATGCCTCTGATTTGCTTGATTGTTAATCATGTTTATTATTCGATACAAAAACTACGAAACACGGTCATGATTATCAATGACAGTAAAAAGCACCCCTGCTGTACAACTGGACCAGTTCGCTGTCAATGGCATAGACCTTATAAATTATAATTGAATGATTTAGATTTTAAACTCGTACCATTCAAATATCAGTGTTAAACTTAACGAGAGGTGAATATTCTCCGATTTAGTTGTTGCAACTAATTGAATACAAAAGCAAAATAAACCATGTTGTGAAGTCGGTCAGGTGTATAAAGAAAGATCGAGGCATGATAAAACTAAATTAGATCATTTACACACAAAAATGTGTAATGTTAGAAGCGATATTTTGTGTAAGTAGAGTTTTATAATACACTACTAATGTTTGCTTAAGCACCAACAACGTTGCACGTTTTTTGTGTGCAATTTTTCTAAAAGATATATAGATTATTTTTATGCGGTCATATTATTTACATACAACCATCATGGAACATGGGTATTTGTAATAGATACAGTACGAGTTTTTCTTCAAAAGTGTCTTCTTACAGACGTAAGAAGACGGTTCGCTTAGACAAACATACCAATTTGTCCGAGGCGAAGCCGAGGATATATGGTTGTTTGTCTAAGCGAACCGTCTTCTTAACGTCTGTAAGAAGACATTTTTGAAGAAAATACGAGTACGTGTATCTGACTTATACGACGATAAAGGATAATGTCCACGTGAAAGTTGAGTTATTGAAAAGTGTCCTCTTACAAACGTTAGAAGACACTTTTTGAATAGCTCTGCTGGGGGTATAGTCGTATAATGATAAGATAACCTGTTACCTTTAAAACTATATAGATAGTTCTTCCTTTTATATTTTCAGAATCACCATGGCACCAGAAGGTCGAAGAACCGGTAGACAGAAAGTATGGGATGTGTTTATATCCAACCTTTTCATCGTCTTCATGTTTTTCGCCATAGTTATCGGTGTGGCTGTAGGTCTAGGCGTACGACAGCTCGATGGTTGGGAATACTATCAGAAAAGGAAATTATTCTACCTGAAATTTCCGGGAGATTTACTCCTTAACATGCTCAAAATGTTGATTCTTCCACTGATTACGTCATCAATCATATCTGCGCTTGCTTCACTTGATGCTAAAGCTTCTGGTAAATCAGTTTAACCAACATAATACTTTACGTTTTCAAGTTTTTATGTCAGTCTATAATTATGTTTGTGTAGATTTTCTTAATGGAATGACCCTCAGCTCATCGTTAAAAGATTACATTACCATTAATGACGTTAACATATTATCTGTGTAATGCAATATTATTGAAACATATAAAATATATATATAGTACAATGGATGACGCTCGGAATTTCGTCTTTACTGCCTATCAATCGTAACTGCTCGGGCATTCCCGTCATTGAGGGATGCCCCTCGGTGACGTACACATTTATATTTAAGTGTAAAGTTACAATTTTTGCTTATATGGTTTCCGGTCACTAGGCGCTCGTTTTCCAGAATCATTCTCAGTATGGCAGACTTATCGTTCGCTGTTGATAAAATGGGCACCAAGTTTCCACTGAAAGTGAAACATATTGTTTCCATTGTTGGATTCCCAGAATCAGCCACAATATGGCTGTCCGCCTGCTATGTTCGAAGCATTTTCATTAGACAAAGGCCGAGGAGTTCCAATTGACCGCCCATGTTGCTGAGCGAGGGATATGTTTTATGCACTGGCTGGAAATCTAGGTAAAGTAATTGATAAAGAGTTCGCTTAACTATTATTTATAGGACGTCTGGGAATCCGAGCAGTAGTGTATTACCTGACGACCACTTTCTGTGCGGTTGTACTTGGTATTGTTCTTGTCTTATTAATACGACCTGGTTACAAGGGATCCACTGAAATAAAAAAGACAGGAGAAACGAAGGAACAGGAACCATTGGAAGCCTTATTTGACCTTATAAGGTATGTCTGGTCTGGGTATTACTGTATTTAGTGGCGTAAAAAAGCGGTCCACGCCGAAACGTTGGCAATATGTGTTTTTGTTGGTGAATTCACATTAATTTATTTGCGTTTAGTGGCAAAAATCAAGAGCGATTTAATAAAAGTTTATAGTCATCCTCTTATAATTTACTTCTTAAGATAAAATATTTTTTCAACACTCCAAATATGATAGCGTACATACTATGCGTACTTAACATGGTCATTTCAATATGAGCCTATAAAGTTTGGTTTGATAAAATTCTATCGACCGGCAGAAACGGACTCGGATCAGAAAATCCTGTTTTTTAAAAGAAAAAAAAATGCAAAAGTCACTGCAAAGGTGTTATATTACAGTGCGATAATTAGTAATATTAAATTGTAACTTGATCGTCGAATGTTTCTACTGCGAGACGAGATGTTAGTTTTTTTTCTCTGTAACATATCTGATTACTTTATAAGCAGGTGCTGAAGTAAACAAATAACATTATACATGTAACTATCAAATGACAGGAGTCTACATATTTCGACCCCAAAAAAAAAATCGGGGATCAAAATTCTTTAATCTTCATTCTTTCTATACACTTTCTATTCGTAACAAAAGTATATACTCTCTTTAGATATATTTTTTAGAAAATCATGTTCGTGCATATTGAGTGAATGTTTATCATACTGAATAATGACATATTTGCAGGTAATTACAATATCAAATGTTACAAGATATAGAATTTGAACTTACGTTTTTTGTTCAAAATGACGGCTAACTGATACAAGCGCTTTTTTGAAGAATAGAACTCTATTTAAAAAAAGCACGGTAATATAAAGCCCGTTGTATGTAATACAATGGTTTGTACCTGTCTCATATAAGCACGATTTTATGCGTAGCCGTATATAATATCCCCCCCCCCCCAACAAAAAGAAATTGCACTAGACTTAGGTAATCTTGGACAAAATAACAAGTCATTGTACAAACATATTTTAATAGCAGAGAATCATTTGATACAAACTATTGTACACGTGCATATCCTGCAATCATGCTTTTAAATATTTATAATGATGAATATGAACGTATATAACCCGCTACATATATATATATGTACATACAGACAATAGGACAACTCATATACACCCGCTAGATGAACATATGCAGACAATAGGTCAACTCATATATATAAACCGCTAGATGTACAAACAGACAATAGGTCAACTCATATAATTATAACCCGCTAGATGTACATACCGACAATAGGTCAACTCATATATAACCCGCTAGATGTACATACCGACAATAGATCAACCGATATATAACCCGCTAGATATGTGCATACAGACAATAGATCAACTCATGTATAACCCGCTAGATATGTACATACAGACAGTAGATCAACTCATATACGAGTTTAACCCGCAAGATGTGCATACAGACAATAGATCAACTTATACATGCAAGTAACTTACATGTTTCTATTTCCTCGCATACAAGAACCAAGACACGTAAGCGATTTTCTTTTTTTCCAGAAATTGTTTCCCTGATAATTTGCTAGAAGCTGCATTCCAGAAGGTAAGTTAGTTAGCCAAAGATTGAGGACTCTAATTTCATCGCTATTATCAAAGTACTCGTTTGTTAAGTTAATACAATTATATTATAGGGATTTAGCTGTATACATGTGATATTATTATGTTAATGTAAGAAAACAATTACTGGATATGTATCAATGCATTGTATTGCCTTGCATTACCACATATGTGTCTTACATACGTAAATACTTTAATTTTTTCACATTGTTACTTAGTATCACTTTCTGACCAGTTACTACATTTATCCATGATTTATGTCTGTTTACCAACTTTGAAGTTCAATAGTTCAATATGCTGTATTATATATACATGAGCCGGCGGCCTAAGTACTTGAAAATAAATGAAATTCTTAATCTGATAATGGATTCTGGAGAATTCCGTAAAAAATAGGTAATTCCAGAAAAGTCTGGAGTTCGTTTCTTATTTATGTAATACTTTCAATTATATTTTGATATGTCTTCCAGCAAACTACAAAAGTTGGTGTTTTCGAATATCAGTTACCTTCAGCGAACCAAACAGACCCTAACAATACCCGTAAGTAGAGTAAACATTTTTATAACCATATATGTGGTGTTCAAACACTTTACAAAAAGAGCCGCACCAATCATTGACAGAGAATTCATACAGTCGAACACCCCCTATCCCAACTTATTTAATCCGGAATCCTCTCTTAACCGAACAGTTTATCCGGACCCGAAGTATTAATTATGTATTTCATGCTAAAATTATTTGTTATCCGAAATCTTTCTTATCCGAAAACCCCTGTAATTCGGACATTTTGGTCGGTCCGCACATGTTCAGATTAGAAAGGCTCCACTGCATTGTGTTTGGTATCTTTAAAGGGTTTGGTGTCATTGACTCATTCTTTCTCTTTTAGTTTACGATGATTATGAAACAGATGCTCCATCAATTAAAAAGACGAGCGGAATGAATGTTCTCGGCATTGTTGTATTTTCCATCTTCTTCGGGGCTGTGCTCGCCAAGATGGGACCCGCTGGAAAACCTTTACTGGACTTTTTTGAATGTCTCCATGTGGCGACAATGAAACTGACGGCTCTTGTAATTTGGTGAGTAACAGTACTCTTATGATATACACCATTAACTTCTATACTTTAATTAACTAGTTTTAGAATACAATTATTATTTGTTTCAACTTAATTACCGTTTTGATAGTTTGAAATGTACGTTTTTGTCAAATAAATATTGCTATGCCTGTGATAGAAATAAAATTATAATAAACTATTTATAATATCATCACCGAACTTTATAGGTACTCACCAATCGGTATCATTTTCCTTGTGGCATCGAAACTGATTGAGATGGAGGACCCAAACACGGTATTTGTTCAGTTAGGTTACTACATGTTGACAGTGCTGGTAGGCCTAGCCATCCATGGTTTTATAATACTGCCACTGGTGTACTTCATCGCCGCACGCAAGAATCCATTCTTGTTCATGTATAACATGTCGAAAGCAATGTTTACAGCATGGGGCACAGCTTCCAGGTAGGTTTTATTTCGATGCCATAAAATTCAATGTAACTAATTAAAAATATATCCACATGAATCTTATCCCTAGTAACATACTGTTCATCAGAATTATACTGTTCGATGTGCGTATACGTACATTGTAGTTTTATATTGTACAATTACTTAATTCTCTTCGCGCTGGGTTGTGCATAAGGTTGTCACCAGATACCTTCAATATAGCCGGTACTTGAACCATGTTTGTATTTGGCCACAACTCCAACCTCCAGCTTTCGTCTCTTTTTCGATCGATCTTGTCCATGTTTATTTTGGTCTCTCACTATTCCTTATTCCAACTGTGGTCCATCTCTTGGCCACTCTGTGGACGGTTGTGTCTTGTCTTCTATCCGGAGTACATGTCCATTCCAACGCCATTTTCTCTTTCTTCTTATTGTAACTGTACTCTCAATTATTACAGTTCTGCAACACTTCCTATAACCATGGAATGTCTGGAACTAAGAAACAAGATAGATATCCGAGTTGCTAAGTTTGTAGCACCCATTGGTGCCACAGTAAACATGGATGGAACAGCTCTGTACGAGGCTGTTGCTGCTATCTTTATCGCCCAGGTTAATGGTATTTCATTGGACGTCGGAGAAGTCGTCACTATAAGGTAGGATAAACAAGAATTCGTCGATAACAAAAAGAAACATGATAAAATACCTGATAACAAGATTCTACAAGTATTTCATCGTAATACATTTATCTTTAACTGATATAAAGAAACTCTTTGTTCGGTACATTGCTGAACATAAATGATCGTTGTTGAATACAAATTACATATCTTCTGCTCTTTTTTGTAGTTTGACCGCTACAGCAGCTGCTATAGGAGCCGCTGGAATACCATCCGCTGGTCTCGTTACCATGGCAATTGTTTTAACAGCTGTTGGACTTCCGGTGGATGATATTAGACTTATCATCGCTATTGATTGGTTTCTGTAAGTAATAGTTCATAGATGTATCTACATTTGTATTCTACAAACCTGGAAATTGTTCGACCTTTATATTTTCTAGAACTTGTTAGATTTGGCTCAGCGTTAATGTGCTAAATTTAATTGGTATTAAACATACGCTTTGTATCAAATCGCTTCATAGTTGTATTGCTCTCACCGCACAAAATTATTTCTATGCATATTCATGGCCACAGCAACCATTGCTTTTTATATATTCAAAATTCGTACATGTACCTGTATAAAAATGTATATTGCAGTGCTATGTGTTTATCAGATACCTGCTACATGTAATTAGATATGCTAACTGCATGCAATACCATGCATATAATTCCATCCTTATTATTTTAGTGACCGATTCCGTACAGCCATCAATGTTCTCGGAGATTCGTATGGTGCGGGTATAGTAGACGGTATGTCAAAGAATGATCTGCAACAATTTGACATGGAACATGCACAAAATGAAGACACTGGTAATAGCATGGAATTAAATGGTCTGCCAGCGAAATCGGGTATTGGGAACCCGGTGTATGTATCGGATGTCAAACCAGAAATAAATGAACGGCTTTAAAAGGTTTTCATTGGTCCGATGCCTTTATAACATCGTTTGATATGCAAAGAAATAGAGCTATGACAACACTACTACAAGTCTATTTCTATATCAGTAGAACTTTATTCACATGGTGTTAATTTTAGTAGATCTAACCATGGACAATATAATATAATATAAAAAAGTTATTTTATAAACTAACCCCCTCTGTTGTCTTGTAAATATTATTTACTCAGATTTTGTATTACGTGTACCAACATTTGTTGCATTATGGTTGAATAATCTCATTGACAAATACTCCATTATTATTTGTCAATACTCAGTCACAGTGTCAATCAATTCGTGAACATTTAGCAATCCAGGTGAATGGTCCATTTTACAACCCCTTCATTTAGAGCCGCCGTCTTGTACATTACCTACTTTACTTCCTGCTCAAGCTATTTTTGTGATACATAATTCAAACTATAGAAGCAAGCACATTTATATCGAAAACTTGTCGAATTTTTCGCTCCGATTACCACCCTTAGCGACTAACCAATCACTTCCGCTTCAACACCATGTGATAATGAATACAGAAATGTACATGAATCTAAGTATAAAAAAACGCTCCGTGTCTTTTTAAATCGACTGTTCGACTTTTCCCATTTAACTGGCTACATTAATTAGTCAGATCAATATCTATATAAGTTTAAGTGTATAATTATCAAAGAGAAAATATTTTTTTTTACTGTTAAGAGTGAATTATGATTGCTTAGTGAAATTATAATTATATAATAATTATGTTGTACTAGTGAACTATATATTGTCTTTGATTTTTTTTTCATTTTAATTCTCTACTTTTTATGAAGTTAAACGTTGTTAATATTTGTATAAAATACACCATATAACAAAAACTTATTTTCAATATTTTCTTGTTTCTTTGTACCAGACATAATGGTTTTCATTTAGCATAGATTTGGTCATTACACAAATATCCCAAATTCATTGAGGGTATTTGTAAAAATTGTTAGTCTGAGAAATACTGTTGACCGAAGTAGCGATTGCGACTGGTCGTATAGAGGTAAATCCTTCTTCATAATATAAGGGAGGTAAATCATGATTGTAAAAATATCCTTCATGATATAAGGGAGGTAAATCATGATTGTAAAAATACCCTAAACTGGTTCCCGTTGACTTGTGGTGCACTGCAACATGGAACGGGAACCAGTTTTAAAAATACCCTTCATAATATAAGGGAGGTAAATCATGATTGTAAAAATACCTTTCATAATATAAGGGAGGTAAATCATAATTGTAAAAATATTCTTCATAATATAAGGGAGGTTAAGCATGCTTCATAATATAAATGAGGCAAATCACGATTGTAAAATCTCTTTTATAATCGATATAGGAGATAAATCTTAAATGTGTAAACTTTTTAAAATTACAAGGGGGTTAAATATAACAAAGGACATTTTGATCTTAAAATTATAACTGTTTTTAAATGTAATGAAGTTTCCATGCATATAATGTACGTCAAATCATTCGTTCTTTGTATTCCACCGCAAACTGGATAGTAAGGCATTTGCATTGTCGGAAATGGTAGAACATGACAAAATACATATATTCCGACAGTTAGTGAAAGCATTTATAAGTTTATGTTTTGTGAAACGAGTAGCATTTACTGGAACGAAGAGTTGTACGCTTTTCTGCAATTTATTTATGTACTCGAATAAGTGGCACGGTGCTGTAATATGTGACATTTCTTCATTTATTCTAAGTTAGGGTTGCATGTAGTCTTTTAAATAAAATTCATTTCAATTGTTTTACCATCACAAAGTCCATTACTTGTGACAGTTAAATACAATTGTTTAAAACAACACTTAATTTGGTTATCATTCCATACAAATGCTTCACGATATTCAAGTTTGATTTATTTTATATATAAAATAATAACCCGCTGCATGGCGGATATAGGACAGTTTTCAATTTTTTATTGGTTTCCGAAATTAAAGTGTTAAAACAGTTAAACAACGGAAACCAGACTTCTACATACTGAACCGCATTGAATTGAAAATTGAATGTTGATTGAGACTCACATTTCGATAGTTTAAATACACAGTATTCGGGGTGGATATAAACCGTCAGATCTCTGAAGTTTAGAATTCTTCACTGTATGGTAAGGATTTATTCAGCGTAATTGAAATTGAAACTGGTTTATTCAGCGTTCATCATTCAATAGAGACTGTCCATAGAATACGTTATAATCCAATTAACTCGTCAACAAACTGGATTCATTTGTAAACTATTTCTGGTATCTTGATCATCAAAGATCTGGGCGACAATAAACAAGCGATAATACTAGCTCATGCAGAAGTGGTACACCAAGACATCACATACTGCGTACAAACAGTCTACTAGTTGTTGCTGCGGATTTGTTTCGTGGAAAAGGTGCGTAATATTGTTAATAATTTCATCATGTTGTTTGTTTCTGTTTAAAAGTACTCATTCATTAGAAGTGAAAGTACATATTTATAGTAGTGTTTCGTAGATTTAGCTCTTTATTTGTATTTCGGAGAACCGTGAAGAAAAGTGAAGATGCATAAAGCGTTGTGTAGATTATATTTAGTTGTTATTTTCTATTTAAAACTACTCATTCATTTAAAGTGAAAGTACATAATATATGGTGTACCGTGGATTTAGTTGTTTATTTGTGCTTAACGTACTCACTCATTGAAAGTGGAAGTACGTAAAACTAGGTGTAGAGCCGATTTATCACCATGCTTGACTTAATTAATTATTTCGCATGTAGCAAATAAAATGACAAATGCTATGTTGGCCCTCCTTTTTCGTCTACACTGTTGAAAAAAAGTTAGAAGTATAGAAATATTTGTAATTAAAATAAAAAGATGAAGTCGACGATTTCCTATCGAACTTTGGTACAATGACGCGGTGATGCAATAATAGCATTTTTCTCAGTAATTTAAATTTCGCTGTAACTTGACTGAAAATGATAGATGTTTCTCTTTAAAGAAAACATTTTGACAACATATATCACTGGGTGAACGAGATGATTTTGTGATCGAAGTTCGCAGCATGTAAACTGTCATTAGTAATATCTGTCAGTTGGTATTTTAAAAAGTAGTAAAGCAAATAAATGTGTTATGGCGTACATAAAGAGAGATATGCGACAAACGCTTTCATTATTCGGTTGGTTTGACAAGAAGCCTAATTAACGCTTGAAACATTACTTTACATCAACACACACACTCCTCACATACATAATTAAAGTGAACAGTCATCGGGGATTTTATTTTCATTAACATATTTTGAAATTTGGATGTCCTCGTCACGATGTTTCAAGATCCGGAATTAAAGTTAATTCACACTTTGTAGGAATAAACACAGACATACACACGTATTAATTTGAATTATTTCGATATATTACGTTCAACATTTCATTGAACCAGGATAGAAAACTACAGTGTAAGATATTTACGTATTTATTTCTTATAAATATTTTTATTATTATTACCTAAAATTTTGTTCCATTATCTTTATCATTTGGATACGTTTTTTAGACAAATATCTAAATATCGCTGATGAAAAGTGTGAGGTATAAACTATAAGTGTATGCTAACAATTCAATTTCAAATTCAGAAATCGTGATTTGAATAAATTTATATCAAACTCATGTTGACGAGGTACTGAATGATATTACGCTGAGAAATGACTGGATCATCGCCAATAATCAAGATAAAAGTGTGTCACAGCATACACAATTATATACAGTTTTATATTCATTGAAATATGTTTTGGTTTAATTCGTTCATGAGTTTAGAGCATACAATACGCTGCAGTTTTTTTCTGTGGGTCTAATACGGTAAATATATAGACGATTGAAGTATTCATAACAGATATTTGATAAGATATCAAAACAAAACATAAAATTATTAAGTCTATATCGTCGTATCTCAATGCTGGTCTTTCCACTCACCCTGTCAATATACGACATTTTTTACGAACGTGAAAGAATCAAAATGCGAACCGATGAAATGGAATGTAACTGATGTATGATGTTTAATTGTTTATTGTAATTTGTATGGAATTATTGGATTTATTAATATATTGCTATTGTAATTTGTATGAAATTATTGGATTTATTAATATATTGTTATTGTAATTATGGTATTATTGTTATTTGATATTGCAATTTTATGAAATTATTGGTTTTATTGCTATTTGCCATGTAATTTGTATGAAATTATTGGTTTTATTGCTATTTGCCATTGTAATTTGTATGAAATTATTGGTTTTATTGCTATTTGCCATTGTAATTTGTATGAAATTATTGGTTTTATTGTTATTCATAATCTATGCCATATATAGTAACATTCTCTTGTAAATGGCCAAAGACTGATTTGCTAAGTAAAACGACAAGTATTGCGCACCTGTACAGTTAGGTTCTCTATGGTGTAGTCGAAGTATAACCATGGTATAGGAACATTGTTTTCTGTGACATTATGTAAACACAGTGTGACATGGTACTATTCACGAGCTTCTATCATTTCAAGGTTTAAATGAAAATTAACTCTACAACGAACCCTTTTAAAATGCATACAATGTTATCACGTACGGTAACTAAATTAAAACCTCGTCTTTGTCGGACGCTTTGCGTGATCATGTTTATAGGTACGAAATACATCTACTGCTAAAGCATAAAATTATGTTTTATTTGTCCAATGTTGTAGACTATGGATCAGGGATATTCTAATTAAATATCCTGTACGAATGCGTGTTTATAACGTAATTCATAACAGTGTGCTAGTGTAGTTAATGTAAATTAAACGTGTCCATCGTTATGGCCAACGATAAAGAAAGAAAATCCAACACCATGAACTTAACCAAATCGAGAAATCTTCGCAACACATTGTTTTTCACGTTTCTAGTAAGAAGAGATTTGAAAGTAGATGAAATGTATATCAAAGTACTGCAAATATTAATGGAAACTGAACTTATAAAGACTTGCACTGCAACATGAAATGGGAACTAGTTAAATAATTGCAGGCCGCGGATTTAGATAAATGTAGTACTTAGGTTCACATAAAAATAGATTCGCACCGAGCTAGTGACGGCTAAAGAAGCTGAAGCAAAAACAACCATCTTTAACAACCAAAATACCATCTGTTTAATTCTTTATTCAGGACAAAATCTTTTAACAAAAATAATATAATTGAATAACTATAATTATGGTTGGTGAGCACGGGCTTAATAATGATAAGTTAATAATTCAAAAATGTAAATTTTGATATGCGTCAATGAGCTTAACAAATCAGTTGATCAAATATCGCATTTATTTGCATTCGAACTCACTAGTGTACAGACATTATGAACAAAGATTAATGTAATAGAATGTATTTTGCTTATCATCTAGTGTATTTTAAAATCGTTTCATGATACATTGTAATACATGTAATATATTCGCATACAAGCATGTAAAGGACTGACCACAAAATCAAAATAGTTAAAGTATGTAAACACTGACCTTTTTTTATCTATTTACTCAGGGATGATTGTGTTTGTTTGAATATACCAGGAAGTTCCGATAATGTTATCTGAGTTACCCGCGTGCATACATACATTCAAGATCTTAGAAAAATGGGAGCGACTTTTTGGGTTCATATTTGGATAGATAAAATGGTTATTTTACATATTATGAATAGAACTCTATACTACGATCTATAAATTCGTCATTCAACTACTAGTTACAGTGCAACCTCTCTTTAGCAACACCCTTTGGGAGAAGTAAAATTATGTTGTTGTTAAGAGGTTGTTGCTCTAGAGAGTTCAAATTGGTAGTTAAATCGTACAGAGGGAAAATCATGATGTTGCTCAAGAGAGAGTCGCTCTGAAGAGGTTGTAGTGTAGTTTAAAATTCCAAACAGAATAGAGCGATTTATTATCAAACCTAATACATCATTCTACATATTTAGTCATTCACAATCATCGATTTTAAATATTTTGAGCAAATATTAACCAAAGTTAGAAGTAGTAAAAAACATAGACTGTTCCTGGTTACAGAGTTATGCACGAGATCCAAAGTCACGAAACATTTCCTTGTCTTGCATGTATAAAGAATATCATGAAAATAAACATATCAATCTTAATCTGGATCTGTTTAACTTTGGTTGTTATGTAACATGAACGGCCCCTTATCTGCACAAACTTAAAATTCTGTACCCATAATGATTTAAGATATGTATGAAATCGAGTCCAGATATTTAGTTACCTCTTGTTTGTCATTTCTGTCGTAAAAACGTTCTTTTTACATCAATGGTTTACAAAGCAATTATGATGTTTTATGATTGCGCGTGAATTAGAGCATATTATAATATTTACTTTGTTGTGTTAATGAATAAATGAACTGTTAAATCAACACCATGCTAGATCTCCCAGTAGAAATCATTCTACATACACGTGACTGTCTTAAATGGAGAATAAAACTACTGAAAGTACTCATGGAAACTGAACAGACATAGACGTGTACTGCAACATGGAACAGAAACTAGTTGAACAATTACATGGTGGATGTAGATAGACGTAGTCCTTAGGTCCACATAAAAATTCATGCGAGCCGAGCGAGTGACGGCCATGGAAAGCAGAACTATCGTTCGGTTTCTAAAAACTATTTTAGTCACCGTAACGTCTATTTATAAGGTGGTTCTAATGTTTTACCAAGTCAACCTGTTATTTTTAAGTCAAATAAGTTTTGGACATCACCCTAACCATTCGACGTTAAGTTTGTTGTTGTCAGATGGGGAAACCAAGAATATGTTTGTATATTGGATGAGAATACAATACTAGTTCTGAAAGATATGATCGAGAACCGTTCAGAGGACAAGTGTCAGTGTTATACTGTCGCTCTAGTTACAACAAAACAGTCATGTTTCAGTGATAATTCGGCAACCATAAACGTTTAACCATAACTTGTTCATAAGATCCTTGAACATTTTCTTTCACGGCTTTACATAAATTGGGTTGAGGATTGAAGTTTATTGAAGTCTCTACAAATCATTTTGTTATTAAAATGTATGCCAATGAACCACGCCTAAACATTTTACAAGTTGTTGATTCACAGATTTCAATATGTACAATCATAGTTTTAAACCAGTCAACTAATGCACCACCCTACTATCAGGACACGAATACTTCATACTAGTACTAGCCACTATGATGTTTCATTTAGAATTATTGTTTTATATTTCCAGAGAGTAAGACTGTGAAGATTCCTTGACCTTGACCATTGATAAATCACAGTGACAGAAGCATGGAGACAGATAACTCTAACAGACGACCGAAGACGATGGCACAGAAAGTTACAGATCAGATCATCGCTAATCTGATCATCATTTTGATGGTCATAGCCCTGATCATTGGTGTGGTAGTTGGTCTTACTGTCAGGAACGTACCAGGCTGGGAATACTATCAGAAAAGAAAGATCTTCTATCTGAAATTCCCGGGAGATTTGTTGATGAACATGTTAAAGATGTTGATACTCCCTCTGATAGTGTCCAGCATCATTTCTTCGTTATCATCACTCAATGCTAAAGCGTCTGGTAAGTTATTTACTATATAAAACTAGCTGCACTGTCAGCTCAGTGGTTAGAGCGTTGGTCTCTGCATGATCAAGAAGCTGTGAGTTCCCTGCCCGGTCACCTTAGTGGTTAGAGCGTTGGTCTACTGTCAAGAGGTTGTGAGTTCGAACCTCGGGCGAGGCTCAGACAGTCCATGACAAATTTGATTGAAAATATTACATCCTATATTAAACTTTACTCTAACTCTGAATTATATGGAGTAGCTTGGCAGTAGCTTGTAAATAAAATGTGGTTAGTACAGAGAATTTTGAATTATAATTTAATCATTCAAATATAGCTAGAGGGATATATGTACGTGTAATCATTTCAGACCACGTGCATATAGTACAATGAAAAACAATTGGTTCTTCGAGTTTCTATGATAAGTTTCTAATCAAAATAAGTTAGTTGATAAGATTTTTACACTTAATCACATGTTTCATGTTTATATACTGTGGAATCATTAATTTTTGTTGGGGATTTAATTTCGTGTATTTCGTTGATCGGCTCATCCACGAAATCAAATCCCCACGAATTTAAATGCAGAGATATGGCATTTTTTTCAAAAATCAAAATCCACAATTTATGTACCCACGAAAAAGCCATTTTAGTAAAGACAACGAACATTGAGCCCAACGAAAATAAATGGAAATACAGTATATATTTACAAGGTTCTGTGTACTTTAAGTTGTTTACGCGAAAATTCCCAAGCGGACAGATAACCGGATATGTACATGTAACTCGAATGTTTTCGTGAAAACACGATTAAGCTTTACTTCAAGAATTCATGTTATAAGTAACACTCACATTTTTGGCATCAAAATATCAGTTGATGTTTACGAACTGATTTTTTCAAAATAATTATAAACACAAAGTATTAATATTGATACTTGAATACTTCTAGCTTATATTGTGTCTTTTATATTGTTCATGAGTTCTCGGTGTCAACATCCAACTACCGAGCCAAGTACTGTGTCTATAAATCACAGAAAATAAGTTGAGGCTTTGTACCAGGCACGATAAAGTGCCAGGTAAAATAATTCGAAATAAAAGTAGGGATGCAAATGCCCGGTTCTCCTGTATCTTCTCTCCCCCCCCCCCTCTCTCTCTCTCTCTCTCTCTCTCTCTCTCTCTCTCTCTCTCTCTGAGCAGCCCTGAAATGACCATAGCCTTTGAATGTCCGTTAAACAACAGATAAATTAGTCACGAGAACTTTTTTTCACGTCCCCACGTTTAATGCTTTTAAACACCAATGAAATTATTTATTAAATGTATTTATATGATTATATACGTAATGTGTTATTATAAGAAATCTCTGCACGTTGGTGCTTTTTTATAAATGGCCAAATTCCAAATACGTGCAGTACTTGACAGAAAACATATGTTCTGAGAGATTTTTGACAAATGTACGCAGTTGAATTGATACTGAAGTATTTTCTTTCAAATAGCTTTCAGGTCAAGCATAGGATGTGCTGAAAGACATCAATAACATATCACACAAAACGTTACTGAATAACATATATACCTTTGTATGCATTCAACTCAAATAGTTTGTTCAATTGAACATCCTTGAATGTCACTTCCTTTTTTTCCCTTTTATGTTTATATGCATTACGTATAAATGTACGTCTAAGGTTCGCCTATTTAATATTCCATATAAATTCAGATAATTTCAATAAACACCGGATTATGTATGCAACCATATTACCATATGGATGTAAACTGTATACATTGTATACCATTTTCAATGAATTATTCGGGATCGTCAAACTTCATAACGCAATGGGGAAGTTTGTAATCGGACAGTATATACATTGGGGATAAGTTCCAATGCAAAGGAATCTAAAGATCGTCTTCATTGACTAAAATTTGATTTTAAACAATATTATGGTTTTAAAAAAACAGTTGATTCAGAGACGTTTTATACGTTAAATATTATCTATAGATAAGAAATCAAAACTTGGCCATATGTTGATTTCTGGACCGAATGTCTATAAGCGGTATCTTAGAATCATTTTTAGACTACACATTTCTCTCAAACAATAAAAATGTAACAAATACTGAAACTATTCAAATGGTCATATTGTAAGACAACAAAACAACCCAAAATTTAACTAAAATTGTAAACATTTTTTTCAAACGGAAGAAACTTGATGTTTAACTTCCTTTCTATAACAATGGACAAGTAAGGGTCAGGTATAAGAGATAGCTACCATTATTTACTATCAAAGGACCAAATATTTACACTGTAGATATGTTTACTTAAACTACTAGGATGTTTGATGGTATAAACACTTTCCAAAACATCATAGAACGGTGTAAGAATAATGTAGCATTGACTAGTTATCTTAATACAAATGTGGTTTTAGTTCTATTTTAATACCAAATATATTAGTACATTCTTTATTGCATTAAAGCCCCATTAACTTTTCGTATGTTAAAATTAAAACAGGTCTTATTTTACCTAGAAAGATGTCTTATCAGTGAAACTGACTTTTACTTGCAATAAAAATACTCCGAAATTTTCTTTTTAATCACGAAATACACATAGTAATGTAGCACAGTATTTTTTCCAATGATATTGCAAAAAATAAGAAAAAGAATCTAACAACATTTTTACGAGATGTGGCTAAAGAAAAGAAGTACATGTATGTAAATATTTGTTAGATCAAATAAAATACATTTCTTATATTTTGCTATCATTTTATCTATAATTGTTCTGTATTACTAAATACAAAAAGCCAATGGGTCTTTAATGAGCATCGACTTTTAAACGATATTGTTAGTGTATACAGACAAAGTCACGTCAAAATGCATTACATGTACTTTATTGTAAATAGTACAGACCATTCGATCACGTCTGTATTCAGTAAAGTGTGTACAGACTTAGTCACGCCAAGTGTGGAAAATAAACAGACTAAATCTGTGTTTTATGGATATTACACCTAGCATACATTAAGGATATCACATACACTATTTATAAATGTCATAACAGGAGCAATAACACGTAGATACTTATAACTATATGGACATTATTTATGATACATGTTGTAAATTCAAACTGTTTACCGTGTATATAATTTACTGGCATTTCACAGACGTTATCTACCATGTATGTGAGATACGTACATATATATCTGTCAGTCAATAAGATAGTTCTGTGTTAATGTATCAATAGTCAATAGTACAACAAGTTTGTAAAACTTGTATCTGGCGAGCAAACACTTCTATTGAATATACTTCTATAAAGTGACTTAGATTTATGTAAGAATTACGTCACCAACTTTTTGAATCTTTATCCATTTAGCACACATCTTTTATCATTATGTTACATCTCCGTTTCCTCAAAACTTTTGCAATATATAAACACAGGGCTGTAGGAAACTGGGGGGTATGACTAGGGGGGCATATAAGCAGTTATGGATTTTATGTGGGGTTATAACTGACCCCCCTCATTTTGGGACAAAGGCTAAAACTAGCCTCACCCCAATAGTTTTTGCTCTAAAATTACGTCCAAATCTGAAGTTGCTTCACATGGGCATGAAATGTCTTAAAACTAATTCATTTTCGTGAGTAGATGTATAATTATATTCATCACAATTTTGTATTGTACAATGGTAAAACATGATTATTCTTAGAATGTGGAAATAGCTATATACATCATAATTGTCAGTCAGATAGTTGATTGTTTCACAAACTGACATAGTAATTTCTGTCTTGAAAAATGGCTGCATATTACAGATATTCGAATGAAGTCGAAATACGGGAGCAACAATATATCCAAATTATAATTATTTGTACCACATATTGTCTTCTGAAGATCACATGTTTCTTTAGGTCTGACGGCTAAGGCTTCCAAGTATTATATTCACATAAAAAGATGAAACTTATAATTTTGCAATTAATTCTTATTGTTATAATTCAGGTCGTATGGGTCTGAGGGCGGTTGTGTATTACCTGACGACAACATTTGCGGCAGTCATCATGGGTATAATTCTTGTACTCACCATACAGCCAGGGAAGAAAGGTGGCGCCATCGACAGGAGTGGAAGTTCTAAGGAACAAGAACCTTTAGAGGCACTGTTTGATCTAATCAGGTACTTAATCGTCATCGATAGGGTCAAGAAAATAGCGTTAGAGCATAAAAGCTGTTCATACGAAGCATACACCAGACAGCCGTCTATGCTCTCAATGCTCATGTTGTCATGCAAAATGTTGACCTCGATTGCTTTGTTAATTCTCAATCAACACTCCATCTTTCCCTAGCAATGAATAATTCAAAATACTGAAATACTATTTATAATTACAAACGTACATATTAATGCAGCGCGTGTATTAGTATATTATCTTCATGACACAAGGTACATGTTCATTATACCTAGCCACTTCATCAGGGTTTTACCTAATTCATTAACTCGTATTTTTGTGTAAGATCGTCTAAATATGATTATGTCAATAAAGCACGGTGCCAAGTGGTGATATTTACGATTAAGTTTGAGCTTTTACCTACTCTATATCAAATAACATGATCACATGATTTCAATATACTTCGAACACATTCTATGTCACTCGTACATGCGTACAAAAGGTTGTTCAATATAGTTTACCATGCCTTAGACAAACAATGCTACACATTTACCGATCTTCACGTTTCATTTGTTTTTAAATTTTAAAGCAGAACTTCCAAATATTGAAAATAAACGTATTGGCTTGAAAGCATATCAGTAAATTTCACGGGGTTACTTTTTTCATTATACATGTAATATAAATACAAGTACAAAGTCATGTATTCGATATGCAAACTATCTGAATATAAACTATTACAGTTAATTGTAGAGCAATATGTTTTATGTATATCGGACGTCAAGTAGTTCAAATGAATGTTTAGTTTCCTTTAAGAAAAATAAATACAAGTACAGTGCAACCTCTCAAGAGCGGCCCTCTCTTGAGCAACAACATCCCTTCAATGGCAGTATAATTTTCCCACTGCACGATTTATTTACTAATTTAACCTCTCTAGAGCAACAACCTCTCACCAACAACATAATGTTGCTACTCGCAAAGGGTATTGCATTGGAGAGGTTGCACTGTAGTTTGTTTCAATATATTTGATATAATTCAGTAATGAGAAACTCCAAAACTAAATTTGATATAAGTGAAAGGTGTTTATTGTTAGACTTCAATTGATGATACGATAATTTAATGGCATGATAATTGACATTTCAGGAACTGCTTCCCTGATAATCTGATAGAATCATCTTTCAAACGGGTATGTAGATACAATATCAAAGAGTGCAGTTTTCCATACATCAACATAATTCAGTATACATAAATCTTATTAATTTTGGACCAGTATGCTAAGTAAGAACGACTATACAAACAGTAGCCACTGAAAACTTGAACGTAAAAACTTGTTTTTCTTGTAGAATTATTGTAGGTAGTTGAACGTACAATATACTAATGCACAACTATATTCTTTCGATGAATTAAACAAAGGAGGACATTTCTATATTTATTTTCAGCAAACAACAAAGACAGACACTTTTCTTTATCAAATGATGGTCGACGTCCCAGCAACCAATGAAACAAATGCTACAACGGGTAAGTTATTTGCAGTATCATACTACATGTACATTGCAACCTTGGTCGTTGCTGAGAGGTTATTGCTTTAGAGAAGTTAAATTAATAGTTAAATCATGTATTCGGCATTGTAATACAGTGTAACCTTAATAAAACAAAGTTATGTCGGTGTTGAGAGGTTGTTGTTCTAGAGAGGTTAAATTAATAGTAAAATCGTGCAATGGAAAAATCATGCTGTTGTAAAAGGGAGATCGTGCTCAAGAAAGGGAGGCACTAGAGAGGTTGCACTGTATATCAATTATGGTTTTAAACACGAAACATAAAAAACATCTAATTTGAACATCTTGCCTGTCTGCCAAATAAAACATCATTAATGTTATTCATCAATGTTCGGACGAGCGCAGCAATTACA
Source organism: Lutraria lutraria (assembly GCA_964023205.1). Classification (NCBI taxonomy): domain Eukaryota; kingdom Metazoa; phylum Mollusca; class Bivalvia; order Venerida; family Mactridae; genus Lutraria; species Lutraria lutraria. The sequence continues at coordinate 10,885,168 of OZ026838.1, forward strand.
GTACGGTTATCAACTGGCACAAGTTTGAACCATATTATAGTTTTATTTACACATGCTTTCATCTGACATACGATTGCGATCACTTTGGTACAAACCTCTTAAAACTGTCTTCATACGATATGTTTAGGACTTGGAGATTTTCATAAATTCGTGTGATGTTACTTAATGTTTACTATGACAAATCTGTATAATGCGTATCACCGGGGTTACATACAAATGTATTTTTGAATAGTAAGATAGTTAATCATTAATGTCGTCTAGACATCACTTGAGAAAGGATACATAATGAGAATGCTGCATAGATAAACTAAGTCCACTAGGTAGATGCATGTTGTAAAAGTGCAGGTAAAGATAAACAAAACGAATCTTTAAATACTTACAGACCACTTGATACTAACTTGATAGCTTTACCATCTTTGTATGGTGGATGACTGTAGGCCAACAATGTGGGCAAAGTTGTTATACGAATTGCTAATTTGCACAGTGTCTGCTATGTTTTGTTTGAAATTGTCCCTGCATATGTCTAAGCTAACATGTTGTAAGATACGTGTTTACTCAAGGTATATCAAGTGCTTATATATTAGAATAACTCAATATCCGAATATTTATATTACCGTAATGGTGAATGCTTCCCTTCAGTGCAAACAACAAGAATTTTATGTCAACACAAGTTTATTATGTAGGGCTTTGTGATGTCTCAAAGTTTTAACATGGTATTTAGCTGAATATGGCCGCTTGAACTCGGTCTTTACATCTTTTTCATTGTATATAGTTGATGTATATTTGTGTCACAAGAATGTCAAGATGAACAGAGTAATCAGATCAGAATTGTATTTCATTCACATAAAGTTATATATACAGTGTACATGTACATATACAGTGTACATGTACCCTAATTTAGTGTATAAATCCCATTTTTATAATTTCAGAGTTGAGAAATTTCACTACTGAATCACCATACATAGAGAAAGCCAATGGAATGAATATCCTAGGAATTGTTGTATTTTCTATATTTCTTGGCGGAGTTGTTGCCTCTATGGGAGAGGCTGGGAAACCTTTAAATGATTTCTTTGAATGTCTGCATGAAGCAACTATGAAACTTACAATGCTTGTGATCTGGTAAATAACGATTTGAACAAGACTATGTCATTATGACTAAAATCTTTAAACATATTGTAGTAAATCTGTAGGCATATAAAGACTATTCTATCAGTTCTTGTTTGTTTTGAAATATAACATAATTATGCAATGAAACTTGAATGTATGACTCTTTGTCGTACCTTCATGAAACATATCCATCGTTAATATCCCGTTTGTGATAATAGTTTTCAATGTTTCGCGAGTCATTTCTATAAAAGCGGTAACTTAAATTTGAAAGAAGATGCTTAACTTGTGTGAATCATGATCATTTCTAGGAATAGTACATAGAATATATCATCAATATGAGGTTATTACACTGTTATAATATTCAAATGTTGGCAACGTTTTTATGGTACACCCTCTTTTATTCAAAATATATGAATTGCATTTATGAGGGAATATGTTAATCAAAGAATCATTCTATGAATGAGATGAAGCGACACGTTTTTTTGTTTAAAAATACATAGATAAGCGATAGGATTTTTCGCTGTAAATAATAAAGGTTTTATTAATTGAATAAAAATGTATAAATATAGAAACATAATTTATCATATTGATTGTGGTGTTCTATTTTCAGGTATTCACCAATTGGTATCATATTTCTTGTTGCTACCAAGTTGATTGAGATGGAAGATCCTAACACAGTATTTATACAGTTAGGTTACTACATGTTGACCGTCTTAGCCGGTCTCGCCGTACATGGTCTGATCGTCCTACCACTTGTTTACCTCGCGGCAACCAGAAGCAACCCACTGCGATTTATGTACAACATGTTGAAAGCTCTCCTCACCGCTTGGGGTACAGCATCTAGGTGAATAATATCTCTGACATGATATTTCATATTTATTACATATGAAAGTTATTCCATTAAATACAACATATAGAAGTTGCATATCTAAAGGGAGACCATCTCACTTAAATTTAACGTACTGTTTTATTTATGTGCTATGTACATCCGTCGGTTTTTAAAGCATAAACTTATTTTAAAGTTTATAATTACAGTTATAGAATCATAAAAAATTGAAGTATTTAACTAAAGCAATTGAGTTTCTTAGCTTCTATTTAACATCTTAAGTTTCCTTTTGTTTTAGTTCTGCGACCCTTCCGGTGACAATGGAATGCTTAGAGCATAGAAACAAAGTAGATATCCGTGTTGCTAAGTTTGTAGCACCTATCGGAGCAACAATCAACATGGATGGTACAGCTCTGTATGAGGCCGTGGCTGCTATCTTCATTGCTCAGGTTAATGGTATCGGACTCAGCGTAGGGGAGGTTATCACGGTCAGGTAAGTTGAAAATGTCAAAAGGTGACTATATAATACAGTAAAAACTAAAAAGATCATCTAAAACACTACACCGTTGGTAGTATGGAACACGCATAACTCGTGAAGTATCTGAATATAGTATGTTGAGTAAAACATACTATACACCCAATACAAATAAACGTTTGGATATTAATGGTATATGTGACTATTTACTACATACGTACATCTGTTTGTTAAAATACCATTAAATGCACTGACAGTATAATAATAGAAATATTTAGTGTTTGTTTCCCTTGCAGCCTTAGTTAGTTTCTTAATTTAGTTTTTTTTTCATATTTCAATGAAGAATGTAATCTAGAAGGCCCTGTAGCATGCGCATCGTATCTTTTCGATGGTTATGAATGGGATGATAAAAGCTTTAAACATTTGTTCTTGTTCTTACAGTCTTACGGCCACAGCCGCAGCTATTGGTGCTGCCGGTATTCCATCAGCAGGCTTGGTTACTATGACAATAGTGTTGACAGCAGTTGGGTTACCTACAGAAGATGTCTCTTTAATTTTGGCAATAGATTGGTTCTTGTAAGTACTACAGATGTAATCAATGTTTATATATGTATACATTAAATTGTCATAAGATGCAGTTACAGATGCATGTATAGTTACACATTTTACTTGGATGGTGATATTTAAAAAAATGTCACACCTGTTATAATATGTGACTACTTGAAATAAGTAAATAAATAACAATCGACCATTAAACAGTTAAGTCTACAAATCTGGTCATTGTCAGTAACTCTTGACATACTGGATTGTAATGAACCTCTTATTTCTGGGAATATTAATTGTTTTGTTCAGGTTGTTTCAACATAACTAACCTTAAACATATACACATACAATTTCTAGTCCACAATAACTATCCTTACACATACAGACATACATATAATTATATTATCAGTGATTTTTTCGTATATTTTACAGCCTTAATTACACAGGCTGTTTCCCCTAGCCCCGAAAAGTTACATTTTCCCCTTAAAATACATTTTAATATTTTCCCAAAAATGAAGTCATATTTCCCATTGAGAAGAAATAAAAGAAGTCCACAAACAGCAATTACATATAATCACCATAATATGGCTTAATGCAAAATAATCCATTGAAATCAAAGGCTATGTGAAGAGATTTACCAAAAAAATAGAATGGTCTTAATTTCATACTTTCCCCTTTCTCTGATATATCACGCTATATTTTCCCCTTCAGAAAGCCACAGGTAGTTTTGAAAATTCCCCAAAAATCACAGCTTATATTCCACAAGAAACTAATCATGTAAACTCATGTAAACATACATTTTTATTCCTCTATAATTCACATTAAACATACACACATATAACTTATATTCCAGAGATCGGTTCAGAACGGCTATCAATGTACTTGGTGATTCGTTTGGTGCAGGCATTGTTGACCATCTATCCAAAGCTGATCTGGCCTCCTTCGACAGAATGCAGGAATTAGAAATGGGAGTTACTCCAGATGATGAGGATGACGTGGTATCTCACTCGAAGTCAACAAAGGCTGACGAAGCTGGTATGAATAATGATGGCTTTCTGAACGGTGAAGCTGGGTCCAGGCTATAACTTCAGAAATAAGTCCTCACGAGCGGCATTGTCGAGTTAAATGTAACTCAGTATTTGGGATTTGACTAAAACCTGACCCCTGATATACCCGTATTATACCCGTCTACATGATTAATAACTTGTGTAAAAGAGTTTTACGCTTTAGACTACTGAGGAATGTTTCCGGGCATACCATTAGAAGACGGCAAGAAGTTATCACCATTAATCCTGTGTAATATTACATGAACGCAGTGACATTATTGTTTTACACAAAAAGTGGGTGTGATGGACAAACACTTAAAGGACGGTGCTATAAACACTCTCAGTGGTCTGTTACATTCGCAGCTCAAAGGTTTTCATACTGACAATTTTTACATCATTACTACCTTGCTTTATATAGGGCAATTGTACATTTTTGCTCAAATGGTGTTTTGATGAAAATAAGAAGATTCCAACTCACCAAACATGCCCCGTGTCAAAGTACATGTAGCTCGTGTCTGTTGCGTTGATATAATCCATTAATCGATATCCAACTCATTTTGTATGTATACATTAATAAAATAATATGTTTTATACACCCTCATTTGAATGACAATTCATATATGTTTTATAAATAAAGATTTTTGAAATCTAGACTTGAATTTATTTCCAGTTTTATTTTATTTGCATATTGCTATCCAGCCAATGAACATTAATGTTTGTTTGTTTGAGTTGTATGCCCCTTTTCAACAGTCAGAGTCATATGAGGCGAACAGTTCATCTAACCATCGTTCCTGTGAAGAACCAGTACTAGACTCCCATCATCCGTAAGCAACTGCCTACTTTCTCACATAAAGAGACATGGTCGGTAGCTGGGCTCGAACACACGATCCTCAATCAGTGAGATGTTACAGGGATTTGAAGTCAGTTACCTTAACCACTTGACCACGGGTCCACACGGACACAGAGGCGGGTCTAATGAATATGAATAATTAACACAACAGAAATATACTTATCAATATATGCAATTATGTAATAAACAAACAAAATATTGACAGAATAAGATTAAAGGTAAGCAATTAAGACTGAAAAAAATATCAGAATTAGCTGGGTTATAAGTTAGTTAATGGACTTAGATACATAAATATCAGTTCCAGGCATGAGCTAGGTCACACTTAAGTTAATTCTGGGACTTTTATACACAAAAATCAGTCCTAGTATGAACTATGTCATATGGGAGTTCAGGGACTTGTATACTATTACATGTATACATAAAATTTTATTTATGACCTAGCTCATATTGGTATTAATGGGAATGGCCATTCCAAAGAATCTTTTACAGTTTATCTCTTCTGAGAGAGGTGTTGCGGTGATGATACGAAAGAGATATGCTTTGGAGATAATGTTTGGCCAGAAGATCCGGAGAATTCAGTGAATTATCTGGAAGATATTCAACTTACCATTGGTGGACTGTGTGACTTTCTATATCTCTGAGCCATACAGCAGAACAGATACATTGTATTGATCTTGAAGATCATAAACTTTGTTGATGTTTCAGTTGGGACCAATACTGTTTAGTACTGCAAAAGCTCCTCTGGCTTTTGAAATTCTGCTGTTGACATCATTTTCAGAGTTGCTACCATTGGTGATTTTGCTATCAAGGTACACAAACTCACTCACAACTTCAATTACACTGTTGTTGTCGGTGATTGGTTGTTCTGATGCAACGGTGTTGAGCCCAATATTTGTTTACCAAGTGAAGCAAGGCTGTCTGTCTTGGCTTGAATGTCTTAATTGGTAGCGCTGTGCTAGGAGAGCGATGCCATCAGCAATATCAACGGTCTTCCAATGATTCTACGAAGATTCACTGTAACCCGGTTCCGGGGTGTCCGCTTGATTGGTTCCTTCATTAATTAACCAATCAACGCAAGTTGAGGAAAGTAATGGGAACATTCAAGCAATCCTGTTTTACTCTGGTCTTGATCTGGAAATCGGACGTGAGAGCTGTGTCACAGATGTCCGTGTTTAGCATTTTGATGATCTTCTCTGGTATCCCTTAGTGGGCAAAGATCCTCCCTAATGCTGACCTGAGCACACTATTGAACGCTTTCTGGAAATCTAGATCTATGATATGTTAGCATGGTCTTGGGCATTCATTCATTCCTTGATGATCTGGCGTATGTGAAGATCTGATCCATACATGAACTTTTTGTTCTGAAGCCGGCTTGTTTTTTCCGCAGATCAATGGTATTTGTTATTCTGTTTAGAATGGTTCTAATAAGGAGATCAATCTTTTGGTACCGTTACAATTAATAATTAAAGGCCTACATTCCAGTCATCTATAGCTGCATGGTGACCATAATTCGGAGTTTCAGATTTTCTGTAGAATACTGGTGATTATTAATCATCTAATTATGTTAGTTTTAAGTACAGTAAGACACAAAGATTCGTATTTATATTTTACTTTTAATCTTATAGGTCTATTTTTTTATAAATTCGCTTAAAATGTCATATTCGCAAAACCGACGTCATGTTCGCGAATATCATCCATATTCGCACCTAAGCAATTTAATTTGCGCTACTTCCGGTGTAAACAAAACGTGTGTGACACATATTACTGCATCATAGCTGTTTTTACATACATGCGTCAATTATACATCCACCTGTCATCATTGTTATAATATTAACTGGTTGTAAACTGACAGCTGACAGTTTGTCTGAGTTATTTCACTCTATTTGCTGGGAATTTTCATCCACCTGCTAAGTTCAGTGAGAGAAGGAAGTGTGCCAAGTGGGAGGGGTTAAATGACCTTACTGGTACAGGCTTATATTGTGTAATGTATGATTTAATACATTTTGTTTTACATAATTAAGTTGTAATAAGTTAACAATATTATTCTTTAAAAAGTACTGATTCTTCTACCAGTGCACTGTCAGCTGCATGTTTCTTCATTGAAAATTGTATGTATGGAGTTGATGTTTAAATATTATCTGCCTATTTTAATCCAGACATTCATTTTATTTAAGTATGTGTTCTGCCATTTTTCATCAATTTGTATAGTGTTTCATACAACGGTCTTTAGGATGGTGTCGGCCATGCCTCCTAAACAGTGAACTATTCTGCCCTTATTAATTGTGTATTGCATCATGTGTCATAAATGTGCCCAGTTCTTTATTCATAGGCTGGTGTCTTATTAGTAATTTAGTATTCTATGATTAATCCCGCATTAAAATACAGAATGATGTGATTGTATTTTACACTATGGACTGTTAGGTGACAGAATATATTGCCCTGCATGGTTTGAACAGCACTCTGAAAGTGCCCAAAGAACACTTAGTGACTTAATTACTAACTACTTAACTTACTAGTTCTGGATACCATAATGAAATTAGTCTTTTTATTTTGTCTTGATCATGACTTGATGACCATTTACATTTTTAGTTATGGAATTCTCCTCTATCTAAGTTAACTCTTTTTTCACGTCTATGAAGTGGGCATTTACTGGATGCATTTTTCTGCATCAAAATCAAATAAGGCAAATATTCTACCCAGGACCCTTAAAATGTCCAAATCGAGTCTTGTGGGACGCAAACTTTTCATACGACAGGGTTCTCAATAACAATCGGCTGCCAGCTGATTTAGCTGCTCAGAGACAAGTTTGGGCTGGTTAGAAATCTTGGAAGTTTTAAAAATATTGCTGCAAAATTGAAAAATGCCTGGAACCCTCCAGCACTGTAGCAGGCCTGTTAGTCCAGCTTTTGAGCCTGCTGTATGTGAACCCTGTACGATATTTACTCACGGTTTAAGTAAGGGAGATCACTGTGTAAGTTATGACAAGCTATTTTCATGTTTTAAATACATATCTACACTGAAAACAGATCGCTGATTGTTTTTTGGTAAAAATAAACCACATAGATTCTTGCAGAATTAGATACAGAATGACATGGACCCCTGAAATTTATGACAGGACCCCACTAACAACCTGGGTCCTTAGAACCCCAAGGCTTTAAAGTCAGTATAAAACCAAGATGAAGCATTGTATTTTGTCTTATTTGGGTAATGTAATTTGATCATTTCATAATCTTTACCAAACTTTATAATTCAAATGTTCTGTCTTTCAGATTTGAATAGAAATAATGCCTGGTGAAGCATCAATGGAACATCAAGGCTGGCCTAAGGATGTTGGCATTGTAGCGATAGAAGTTTACTTTCCATCTCAGTATGTTGATCAGGCAGAACTTGAAAGTTTTGATTGTGTGTCGGCTGGAAAATACACAATTGGCCTTGGTCAAGATAAGATGGGTTTCTGTTGTGATAATGAAGATATCAATTCCCTGTGTTTAACAGTTGTACAAAGATTAATGGAAAGAAATGAGATATCATACTCTGACATTGGTAGATTAGAAGTTGGAACAGAGACAATCTTAGATAAATCTAAAAGTGTTAAAACTGTGTTAATGCAGTTGTTTGAAGGTTGTGGTAATACTTCTATTGAAGGAATCGACACAACTAATGCCTGCTATGGTGGTACATCTGCTCTTTTTAATGCTGTAAACTGGATGGAGTCCAGCTCTTGGGATGGTAAACATATATATTTACTCCTTGTATTATCAAAATGTATGAAGGAGTTGAAAAGTAATGTAGATCATTTGCAACTATCATGTATTGAAATTATTACTAGTTGTCATAGGTAATACTTTAAAGCAAACAAAATATGTTTTAAAACCATGACAGAGTGATTGGACATAAAAAATTGAGGTTAAAAATTACCATTAGACCTTAGTTGATAATAATTTAAGATTCAGCACACATTTGACCCTTTGATATAAATTCTCAAGAGCCAGAAGCTTTATTTTGCTAGTATTTTCTTCATCTGAAATTCTGAATCTTAATATTTTTGTGTCTTTTGTTCAATAATGTTGGTGGGAAGTTGTCTATCTTTGTGAACTGAGTTTTTAGTACTTGTATTTATAATGGAAATATGATACAATTTCAGGAAGGTATGCCCTGGTAGTTGCTGGAGATATAGCTGTATATGCATCAGGAAATGCTAGATGTACCGGTGGTGCCGGTGCTGTGGCTATGTTAGTTGGCACCAATGCTCCACTAATTCTAGATAGAGGTAAGACACTTTGTTGATTTGTTTCCATTGTAATTAAACATAGCGAAACTGTATAGTAACATGATGAATTCTATCATGATATGATAAATCATAAGCAGATATTGATGTTAGAAATGTGATAAGAAAAGGCAACACTTCCTTGCGCTGAACATCTTGACAACTTATGAAATCATCCTTGATGTTTGTGATAGGGAATTGTACCTGATGAATAAATTTTACTTCCAGCAATAAGGTACATGTAAGGGAGAATTTGTTAATAAAAGGTGAAAATTGTTGGAAGAGAATGTTGTCTTTGACCTTTTTGTGAAGGCCTTTATTTCCTTCATTCAGTATACAACATACAATTATAATCAAACTTACTTATTATATATGTCAAATATTGATAAGTGTATCATTCATGATATGTGTACAGTAAATGTAAACGATGGAAATTAGAATGATACATTTCTCTAAGTACAATGTATATGTATGTACTGTATTTTGATACCTCCTTACCTTGTAGGTTGTCGAGCTACTCATATGCAGCATGTCTATGACTTCTACAAACCTAACATGGATTCTGAATACCCTGTGGTGGATGGGAAGTTATCTATACAATGTTATCTTCATGCTTTAGATAAATGTTACAATATTTTCTCCAAGAAGTTGCAGACTGCTGGCTTCAAGAGTAAGTGAATTTACTGAAAATATTTCATTTATTTGCCAGAAAACCTTCTTGTCAATTATGGGTGGTTGATTTCATTACATAGATTTAGTTAAATATTTTTATCTTATTGTGCATTTGTATAAAAAAATTAAGTTTTCAACAGATTTTATGATATGCCCTTTGAGACATCAAATTATACTTTTGATAGAATAATATATCGAATTTAGCTGTTAGTTGTACTTCAAACTCATCAGTATTCTTTATTACTGCTTATACATCATCTTCCTTATATTTTAACTCTTTGTATACTGTACTAAGTAGTTGTGTGTTTTTTGTGGTTGAAATTTTTCTTGTCAGAGTAAAATCAAATGATAGATGAAACTTGATACAACTTCCCTAACTTAAGTATAAGACCAGTTTTGGTCACTGTGAAAAGGAAGAAAAAACACTTAAAAGATGTTATTTGTTACTGTTGATCTGTGAAAATTATATGTCCTTTATATATTGTTGACACTTAGTCAATACATGTTTGTTTGTTTAATTGTGTTTATTGTTCACATGGTGACTTTATGGTGGATGATATTGTATGTACTGGTTTTGGATTCCCCAAGTTTTATTTACAAAACATTAGAATTTTTTTCAGAGTGACATATCAATACAAACTCAACTCAAACTAAACAAACAGGCATTTTTTATGTGGACCAAAGAACTAGGTTTTTCTATATCCGCCATTCGGTTGTTAAACTAGATTCTCTTTCCATGTTGCAGTGAAGTCTATGTAGACTATGTAAGATCAGTTTCTATGAGTACTTGCAGTACTTTGATTATATTAATGTTTTGTATAGATCTGTATGTTGATATTTCAGATAGTACAAGTCTACTTGATAATGCTGATGCCTTCATCTTTCATTCTCCATTCTGTAAACTTGTACAGAAATCTGTAGCTAGAATTATGTTAAATGATTTTCTACAGTCACCTGATATGAAGTCTGACAAATTTGCTGGTTTAGAGGCTTTAAGGTTAGTCAGACCTTTTTATTTCAAAGTTTTATTTATGCAGTCTGAGGGCCCTCAATCTATCAAATCTACCTCCAAAGGACTGTGAAGCCCTTCCCCTGAGTAGTCACTCATGTGAGGGTGCTGAATGGTTCATATTCATCATTTACTGATGAAAAGATTTACCAGTAAAATAAAGGAGTTGAATTTAAGTATTGTCTCATTCTCATACAAGTTCATTCTATTCAAATTTGACACAATATACAATTTTTCCCCTAGGATCAAGTTTAGGAGTATTATTTGAGTGTGAAATACATATGCTTATAAATATGGAGGTAGCTTCAGGTGTTGGAATTGTATTAACCATATTTGATTCCATCCCAACTTGTTCATATCTGTTATCTTGTTATTTTTCAGGGATATAAAATTAGAAGATACTTACTTCGACAAAGTTGTAGAAACAGCCTTCATGACAGCTAGCAAAGATATTTACTCCAAGAAAACTAAACCATCATTATTATTAGCCAATCAAATAGGAAATATGTATACTCCATCTGTGTATGGAGGACTTGTGTCATTTCTTGTCAGGTATGTTTATTACAAGTACTAAATACATGTATTATACCTATCTTACCAAATGATACATTCAGTACTGTGTGTATTTCTCAATTTTGATGTTTTCAGCTCACCTGGCCCAAACTTAGATTTTGCAAAGGCTTACATAGGAAAAATTGTCTTTTCCAAAAAAGTTAAAAAAGTTAAGTGTTGATTAATTATCTACCGTAAAATTGTTTTTCTAAAGTGATTTCAATGTTTTGGCAGATTAAGATGTAAGTAGTCTAAGCCTATTTTCAGGTGAGCATTTATAGAGCCATCATGCCCCCCTCGTTTTTCTTATTTTCTGTGTTGTTAATTCTTAAATTGCATTTGTACTTCATCTAATTTTCTTTTTTTCAGTCGTCCAGTTGAGCAACTTAGTGGTTGTCGCTGTGTTTTATTTTCATACGGGTCTGGCCTTGCATCATCAATGTATTCACTCCGAGTAACTGACGACCTTTCACCTCTGTCACCAATTCATCAACTAGTTAGAAATCTCAGTGATGTTCAGTCAAGACTGGACCAAAGAAAGAAATTAGCGCCTGAAGAATTTGATGAGTTAATGAAACTAAGGGAGACTACTCATCACAAAGGTAAGATTGTATTTAAGATTGGTTCAGTTACTTCCCTTTTCACATGGTTATATGTACATTCTCAAATGACAATATATCAAGATATCATTATGCATTGTGTTTATAAGCAAATTTATCATATGATCAATTAAATAATTGTAGAAACAATGTATAATTATTATGTTTGTCTATATTACTGCCATGCTACTATATTTATTAATTACAAACATGGATTTACAACAAGCAAGTGTGAAATTTTCTACATTGGTGTATTGTAGTATCAAAAGAAAGAACATCTATAAAGAATGTGTGGTTTATATTGTTTTCAGCACCATACAAGCCAGTAGGTGACACTCGGCATTTATTTCCTGGTACCTGGTATCTCTTAGATATAGATGATAAACATCGTAGAAAATATGAAAGAAAACCAATTCAGCCTGAAGAAGATGGAACCGATGATGAGATTATTATAACAGAGGTATGTGGAAATTATCATACTGGTACCTGGTCTCAAACCTCACCTTTCCTTACAAGTTTATCTAGTACTATAAGTGAAACTGATGCCAACTATATATGTACCAAATAACTCTGTTTACGATAGATGCACCAACATTGTCGAGTACAAACGATGCGCTAATATTCAGGTAATTTTATAACATATTTTGCTGTAAATTTTTCTTTTAAAGTGCTTTCTTACGAGTTCAGATGATGCGTTATATAAAATAAAAATTGAATTAAGAGTTGAATAAGAATGGTTTTGTCTGCATCGGTCTGTTGACTGCTTCAAACATTATGTAAAAAACTATGTCAGAGATCACTTAGTTTATCAATTTGTTTAACATACATACTTGAGTCGTAATAAATGCCTGTTTTTTTCTTCAACTGAAGTAATTCTATGTCCATGAATATTTCTACCATGATATTTGTTTTAAGCTTTCTGTTTCAGACTGTCACTCCTCGTGCTAAAAGAACCAGTTATTCACGTTCTGCACTATACGCAGCTTATCTGAAGGTCAAGAGTACCGGAATAGCTGTGAAAGCTGCAGCCAGGCAGTATGGTGTACCTGTGACAACTCTAAGAGATCGTGTGAGTGGCAGAATTGATCCTGAAATTAGCAGAACTGGTATACCTACATTACTTACCCAGGAAGAGGAGGCCAAATTTGTTGACCATATTAAATCCATGGCTGAACTTGGTTATATTTACACAAATATAGAAACTATTGATAAGGCTACTAATTATGCTGTGTATTTAGGCAAGAGAACAAATGACCAACCTCTCACAAATAAATGGTTAACATGTTTGAAGCGGAGATGGCCAGATTTGCTTGAAACAAAAAGTAAAGTTTTGTCAAACAGGAGGGCCAAATGTACTATAGACAATACTGTTGCTGAGTATTTCTCAAACTTGCAGACAGTGATTGAAAGGAATGACTTAAGTGATAAACCTGAGTATATATATAATATTGATGAGAAAGATATACAAACAGATAGAACCACTGCTATGACATCTGCTTCTCCTTGTTCAGCCACAGCCACCATAATTGGAGGTGGAAATGCTCTAGGTGTACAACATCCACCTTATTTCGTGTTTAAGGGGAAGCGTATGAATGATAATTTCTTAAATGGCTCAACACCAGGTTCTGGAGCATCAATGTCCGACAGTGGCTGCTTGAATTCTACGGTCTTCTTGACCTACATGGAGGAACATTTCATTAAGCACGTACAAAGAGGGGACAACAGTCAGCCAATCCTTGTCATCTTAAATGGACATAAAATGCACATCAATGTACCAGTATTGGAGTGGGCCAGAGAAAACCATGTAATTTTATTCATCCTGCCTGCACATACTAGTCACTATCTACAACCTATGGCCATTGGTTGTTTTGACCCGTTGCAAAAGATCTATAATGCCACTTGCCATCAATTTCTTAGGAAGAATCTGTCGACTAAAATTTCCAGATTAAATGTTGCTTCACTTGCTTCAGCATCCTATGTGGCTGCCCTGTCAACAGCCAATCTTAAGTCATCCTTTAAAAAAGCTGGCATATTTCCATTTGATGAGAATGCAATCAATAAAGAAGCAAATGCTTTATGTGAACCTTTCACCGATCCTAGTGAAGAAACATTTATCATAAATGAAGATGGAGGAAAGCCTGAGGCAGTTTCTTACTTAGCTGAAGAAATTGTACAAACTGACGAAGGGAATGATCAAATTAAGAAAGAGAGCTTGAAAAATAATGTTGTATCTGATGAGGAATTCAACAACCCAGTTGTGGTTAATAAAAATAGAGAGAAGGCAAAAGCTAAAGAAACAAAGTCAAAAGCTGTCAAATTGACCAAGAAACGTAAAATGAAAAATGCTGAAGAACTCTCAGGAAAACGTGCTGTTCCTAGATTAGATTCATCAACTTCCAGAGAAATACCCAACCTAGAACCAACACCTGGTCCATCACATGACAACCAAGATGATGACTCAGATTCATGTTTTGAGTCTTCTGAGTGAATTTTGTTACAATCCAAAGAATTGCATAATTATATCTCCTGGTGTTCACAATATAACCAATGTGTTGTTGTTGAAAGTGGCTATTTTGTTTATTTTGCATGGCATGATGGGCAAAATGCTGAACCATAAACATTAAAATATGTTATTTTTTGTTTTATTAATTAAGTTACTTGTTTATATTGTCTTTTGGATCAAAGTTAATATATCCGTAGTTTACTATACATGTACGTGCAAAGAGGTTCAAGAACAGGTTGTTTTAAGCTGCCAGCACAGTTCACAAGTTGAAGATTATTGTTAAAGACATTGAATTAAAGTAAGTTTGAATTAATAGATTTTAATAAAAAAGTTATTGAAATATTTGTTATGAGTATTGAATTATGTATCACTATCCTATTAAACTTAAGTACATTAAATCTTATGGACCTTATTGCTTATGAGGTTTGAGAAATGGTGCTTTGACATGCTGTATGTTATGATGTTTTGGCCTTATTGACTGTTAAAGACATATGCTACAGTTTCCAGTTTTTTTCACATAGACATAAAAATTATAGGAAAAAATAAAAACTCTTTCAAGAATTTTTTTAAAACTTTGACAGCATATGATAACAAACAGTTTAAGCGAAAAAAAAATTGGTGGTTGACCTACTCGTTTTTGAGTTATCTGCCCTTGAATTTGATTTTTTGCTAATTTTAGGTCATCTCAATGTCATTATATTTATGATCATGCAAAATTTAAGAAAAAATCATGAAAGGGTTTTTGATATCCCTATATGTGAAACTGGAAACTGTAGCAAATGTCTTAAAGAGATTTAAGAATGGTACTTCCATATGCTATACATCATATATTACTATGTTTTGGATTCGGTTATACGACATCTAAACATTCCTATGTATAAATTCACCTTAGCAGATATACTGAAATATTGAAATCACAGTCAAACCTGTGAACAAAGGTCAACCTTGGTAATGACAAAATGTGGCCTTTATAGACAGGTGGCCTTTATTATGAGGTTTTTATCTAAATAATCAGTAACGGTTCTTAAGAGAATGTCCTATATTCACAGGGTGGCCTTTATTTGGAGGTGGTCACTAACACAGGTCTGACTGTATCATACTTAATTGTGATACATGTACATGCATAAATGTGCAAAAGTATGCCAAGGCTGAAAGCTTTCATATTTTGAAGGTACCAGGGCTCTCCTTTGTTCCTTAAAAATGGCACTTGAGAATTTGAACTTGGTATTACATTAGTAGGAAATTTTGTTGACTCTTTAAATTTCTATCAGCTAAGGGTCATTTTGACCCCCAACTTCTGAAGTCTATGGAGTACCCTGGGTACAATTTGTCCCCTATGTTTTCATACTTTAGATTTTGCCAATAGAGACTTACAGTTGGCACCGTAAAAAGGGGGTCAGTTGGGTAATCTTGAACATAGATTTGTTTGGTTTTACCATGGTAACTGTCAGATCTCAATAAGATACTGTCCATCAACCTGTCTGTCTCATCCACTGATTTTATTACACTAGTGTTTTTGTCTGCATTCTTGTCAAATATACACTTGTCAAATATATACAATTTATGCAGTGACTTGTGAAATAGTTGGGTGTGGTTGTACTGATGACTTATATCGTTATAACACTGGTCATGAAGCACAGACGTAACTGTACAATCCTTACATGGCTTGAAATCCAAAATGATATCTTTTCCATTGTACCAACCATTATAAATACAGTTATAAGTCTGCATATATACTAAGTCCATGTTTTATTCCATATTACTGTATGTATGAACTGATCCCCCTTTAGTAACAGTGGTGTATGGGTAGAGCATGGGACTCCTAACCCAGAGTTTGCTGGTTCGAATCCCATCAGTGGCAGAATTTGACAAGAACCGTCACAATCCCTTCTTTCGGCACGAGTACTGGTCAGAATCCAGGAAGCATTCATCGAGAGTAGTTAAAATAAGTTGTAAGGACTTGTTCTACAATCAATATAAAATAAATATGTTTAAACTAAGTAATTTTATATATTACAGAACAGATCTATGGTAAACAGTTGATTTATCCAGGATGGTTAGAATGAATGATTTAACTCCAGCTTACTTGTGGAATAAACGGAGGAATGCTTCATTTCATGGTTTACTGACAGCAATATTACTTTACCTCTAATTAAATTCTTAATTTGTGCTAAAATGCTTGCTTTGTAAGAACTTGATACTGTTTTTATCAGTTTGTCTGTCTTATTAATTTGGTGATATAAACATTATGAAAATGTTATTGAATACTAACATGTATGTGTATATTTTCACTGTTAAATGCCAAATGTAGTGACTGTTGAAATGAAATTTCAATGACAAAATAGCCTAAAAGGGAATTTTTGGAATAGACAAGCATGATGAATGTTAGTGTTTTAAATCATGGATTTCTTAATTCTTACTGAAATTCAATTTTCTTGTAATTTTTTCAATTTGGCAGTACTGTATTACGTCCAATGTTCATCTTAAAAATATACATTGAAAATTGTTTGAGACTTTTATTGAATGTTTAAGATATAAAAAACGAGAGTATGTTGTGTAAAAATATGACTGAATATTGTCTGATCATTCAATGTGTGTTGAAAGTGTTTGTAATTGATTTTAATGACGGGTGCACATTCACCCTAAACCTAAATGTGTTATCCACCAGTGTAGTGTATTGTTGCAGTAAATTGTTGTACTGGCAGGTCAATTTCTGACGGCCCATTCCATATAAACTGTGGAGCAATATGTGTAAGTTTTATCAAGCTATGTTTGTGTCTGCAGCTTTTGATACAAACTGTGGTATGCCACAGGCAGTACCGTCAGTAACAGATCTGTAATGGTAAAATTGGAATACATTCAGTATTAAACAGTATAATTTTAAGTTTTTAACACAAAACTACATTGTATGAAAAAAAATTGTCACAGTATAATATATCATTTAAATGGGATCGAATAATGTGATAATTTCTTTTAACATAATTTTGGGTTAAATTACACTGTTTTATATAGAATTTATTACGATTTTACAATTACAGGTCAGTTACTACTGTCTGTGTGGTATGCATTGGATTTTCTGCTTATTATTTGCTCAGTGTGTTAGTGTTATATCACAATATATCATCTCCATATATATATTATTTGTTCCAATGTATATTTATGACAAACTTTATCAAGATGTCAAGTAGTTACCTCCCTTACCATATATTCTCTGTTGGTTATAAAATGCAAGTTGATCAGTTTGAAAAACTAATCAGGTAAAAATAATTCTAAGATCTTATTTTCATTGCAATAATTCCATTTTCATTTTGGTCTTAATTTAGCGTCTGTCTAGTGTTTATCAAATACAAACAATATAGTAGGGTACTGGTTAGTGGTGTCAATATGTCTGTTGTTGATGTGTATATCTGAGCATTGTCTGTGTACTTCCATGTACTGCTATATAAATAACAACATGTTGTGCAAGTAATTGAATGTTCGTGGTTTAAAGTCTTTTTTGTGTTCAAATGCCTCTTAATTATTTTACATCCCATTTTTTACATTCTCTTCTTTTTGCAGTTGATTTTCCTTGAATAAATCTGTCTCTTTTTATGATACCAGATCCTTTTCTTGCAAATTTTATATAAAAATGATCACATTTCAATGTAGGATGTTTTTTTCTTTGCCATATGATAGTAAGTTATTTTTTATGTCTTTTTGATATAAGAGAATATTTGATTGTATAATATTACTTTTGTTAAGATATTTTTATTGCTTCTATTATGAGTTGGTTTTTAGCTCACATGTCACAAAGTGACAAAGTGAGCTATTAGGATCACTCTCCGTCCGGCGTCCGGCGTCGTGCGTCGTCAAACTTTTTGTTGTGAACACACTAGGGGCCACATTTTTGGCTCAATTTTAGCAAAACTGGGTCAGAACGTTAATATCAACAAAATCTCGGACGAGTTCGATATTGGGCCATTTGGGGTCAAAAACTAGGTCACCAGTGCCAAATAAGGGAAAACCTTGTGAACACTTTAGAAATCACTGTTTTGAATTTATCTTCATGAAACTTTGTCATAATGTTTATTTTAATAATATGTAGGTCAAGTTTGAAAATGGGTAATTTCTGTAGTAAAATTAGGTCACTAGGGCAAATTGCTGAAAAACCTTGTGAACACTCTAGAAGTCACTGTTTTGATTGGATGATCATGAAACCTTGTCAGAATGTTTGTCTTCATAATATCTTGGACGAGTTCGAACATGGGTCATCTTGGGTCAAAAACTAGGTCGCTAGGTCAAATCTTATGAAAAACCATGTTAACACTGTAGATTTCACAGTTATTATTGGATCTTCACCAAACTTTGTCAAATCGTTTGTTTTAATGATATAACAGTCAAATATAAATATGGGTCATCTGGGGTCAATAACTAGGTCACCAGGTCAAATCTTAGGAAAACATTGTTAACACTGTAGATGTCACAGTTTTAATTGGATCTTCACCAAACCTTGTCAAAATGTTTGCCTCAATGATATGTGGGTCAAGGATGAACATGGGTCAGCTGGGTTCATAAACTGGGTCACAAGGTCAAATATTAGGTAAAAATCTTGTAAAAGCTCTTAATGTCATGGTTTTGATTGGATCTTGGCCAAACCTTGTCAGATTGTTTGCCTTAATGATATTAAGGACAAGTTCAAATATGGGTCACCTAGGGTCAAAAACCAGGTCACAAGGTCAAATCTTAGGAAAACCTTATTAACACTGTAGATGTCAAATTTTGATCGTATCTTCACCAAACCTAGTCAGACTGTTTGTCTTAATGATATGTAAGACAAATTCGAACATAGGTCGTCTGGGGTCAAAAACTAGGTCACCGGTTCAAAGCAATGTTTTAATGAGTGAACAGTGATTGTCATGTGAGCGATATAGGGCCATCTTGGCCCTCTTGTCTAAATATAGAAGATGATGACAATAAATTGTTACAGAAAGAATATGTCTCTATTTTATGTATTTTATATAAACTATGATACAACAAGAACTATATGATGTTTTAATAGTAAACTACATGTTCTACATGTACTTGTAAATGAATATAATAAATGTACATGTACTAGTAGGATTACATATGCACGTAGTTCTCAAAGGTGAGCAAGCTTCTAGGATTAGTCAATCGGCATCAGTCTGTCATTTGTCGTCCACACTTGAGATTTGTTATCACTCTAGAGGTCACAGTTTTTATTGGATTTTCATCAAACTTTTCAGAATGTTTGTTTAACTGATTATCTGACAGTTCAAACTAGGGTCATTTGTAGTAAAGAAATATGCCACCTTGTTAACACACTATTGAGATCACAATTCTGATTGGATCTTCGTCAAATTTTGTCAGAATTTTGTTTTAATGTAACTGACAAGTTCGAGCATGAGTTATCTCGGGTCAGAAATTAGGTCACCAGGTCAAATCACAGGAAAAGTCGTGTGCATCTTGGGCAAAAAAACTGGGTCACCGGATCATATCACAGGAAAACCTTAAAAACCATGTTAAGATAACATTTTTATAAAGTGTTATATATGTCAGATTATACTGATGTAAGTAAACAATCCAGAAAATGGATTAACACAATCTGAAAATTAAAACGTAGAAAGATGTCACACAAAAAACGTCACACTTGTGATAATTTTGGTTATACATTTATTGATAACTTTTGAACCAATGGCCCAATTCTGCTGATAATTCACATGTACGCATGTCTGGACTAACAAGACAAATATAGCAAAGCCTCTTGAAAAACATTCAATAGCCAACTATATATTCAGTGGAACTAGGAAGGAAGGATTTGCTGCATCTAATTTGGAAGTACTCTTAGACTGGTAGCATATCGTGTTTACTGACGAGTTGTTTGTGACAGTAAAATCATGTTATATACAGACTGAGTTAGAACTAATGCGGTCGATTGGTGAGCCTCCAGCTAGTTAAATAATGGGAACCGTTGGCCTGCCTGAGGTGCCCGGCGAAAAGAGAAGGGTTCAAGAGGTACTGTGTGCACAAAAGATAGGTGTCTCATAAGCCAACTTGGTTGGCCCTTTCATTAGGAGTGACACTGTATAGTAAACAAAAACCTTTACCTTTTACATAACTACTAGTACAGAAGACAAAAGGATAACATATTTGAAAAGCATATTCTTTGCTTGGTTTAGCATTCATAATATTATAGTAATACATATCTATAAAACTAAGTATATAATACAACCATGTGGTACATATACAAATCAGTCACCCTCACCCACAAGACAAAGTATGGATAAATTTCCAAATTCACCAAAAGGTCCTGAAAACCGGAATTCTCAGAAAACTGGACTTTTGGTTCAGTCCGGAATGGGTCCGGTTTTTAAGCAGGTAGAGTCTGAACAAAAGTATATTAAAGACTTATTTGGTGATTTGTGCATTTATTATGGTTAATAATGATAATTTATGAAGATAAGTTAGTCTTAGAATCATTCTGGTTTTGTTTGACAGTTTATTTTTCAGTATGATCTGATTAACTAGTTGTGTTGTGTTGCGTAGGAACGATAGATAATATTTGTTAGTTTTTATTTGCCTGGTAAATGTGAAAGAATTCACCAGTGGATTGTAATCTGATTGATTCGTCTGAGTACAAGATAGAGATAAATTTGTGTATTTACATAATTTTCTACCAGTTGCCTTTTTTATCAAGACAATCTAATCACCAAACACATTGTTCTCTTTTCAAGTTATTTGAGTTTTCTCTTCGGAGGTATAAAGAAGCTATCGCGTGGCCACGTACTAAATAAAATATTTCCTATAATGTCCCTTTTAGGCCACCGTACCACTCTGATATTTGCATGAAATTACTCTCATTCGTTTACTCCAAAAACATCAGTCTTTAATGACATTATTTTTAGACAAGACAATCCATAACCATTGGAATTACCATGAAATCAGTATGGAATTAGGTCACAGACAGAATATAATTATATACATTAACTTCAAATACTTTTTTATACAGTATGGAAACATTTACCATGAACAAAGACCTACACTTTTGTCATGAACAAGTCACGATATATGTGTGAATGCTGGTACACATGTACTCAGAATAACCAGTTCAGGAATTAATTCCAAATCCATCCGGAAATCTCAGATATCGTGATTCTCCTGTATAAGAATTTCTACTGTCAGATATTTTTATATCACTTTATATGCACATATTTTCCCCATAACCTCACATTACTGAATTTTGTCATTGGAAGATAATATTTTATCTTAATGTAGCTAGACATTTAATCTTTCCTTCAAAAGGTTTGAGCTAAATATGCACCTATTAAACATACCTCATATTACACGATGTATGTTCATACACAATGTATATGTTTCGATACTGGTAAAACCTAAAATTTGTCCTTCATTCAGTTCCTTGCAAAAGTAAATTGACCCTGTCTCCAGAGAATGTATCATACGAGTATTGAAATCTCAATGAAATGATTATTCATGAAATAATTGATAAATATTCATCATAAACAAATTAATTACAGTATTAAGTATAGCCGGATTTAAGAGCTCTAGTTGTCGTTCATTTCTATAGCAACGCTATTTCGTTCACTTTGTATACTGATGACGCTATTACGAAAGCATTTTTTGACGTATCGCGAGACTTCATAAATACATGAGCCAGGGGCATCTGGATCTGCGGTACATATAACAATAAAGTTGGTGCTCCTATGTACACAAATAAAATCCTCAGTCGACCTTCCAACAAACGAACTGTCAGAATTACGAAAACACAAAAAATCCTTATTGTCAATTTTGACCCTAACGAGAGTTTTGCTGGTAGAATTAAGAACATTTAACACAGCCTGCGTGTTCTCTGGTTTTATAGTAAATCCGGGACTTTGCACAAGTAAATTACCACTAAAGTCTATCAAAGCCACGTGCTCAATCTTCCTCGTGCATTTCAAGTGTTCTAAGTGACGTGTTAGCTCGGGTTCATCCACGAACGTTACATTTACATCTTCACAGGCGTTAATATCATCTAGACTCGCTTCTGTTTCAGTCGACGTCATTGTATAAATGTGCTTTCAAATTACCTCCCTTGTTTGGATTAACACTTTGACGTTTCTTAGTGGTGGCAGAAATCAAATGTATGATCCAAGCTTACGTTCAATAGTATAACAATCCGACGTGTTACTTGACCGGGCGTAAACCTAAACTTGTTTATCGTCCATACAACGTTTACAAATTCCTCTCTCACCAGAAAGTCAGGTCATTATCAATTTATTTAACTAATATAGAATTTAGTGATAATTTAAAATTTGTAGAAGTTTAATATTTTACACTCAATGTTTGTGTGTGTACTTGAGACAAAAAGAATAACGTCTTTATAAATTTATACATGTGTAACCATATTTGAGAGTCTTTTTTACTATAACTTTATCATACATGTTGATTGTTTTCTGTTACATTTTCATTGTGCAAGAATTTCCCTAAACCGTTCAATCTACGTGGACTTATATTTAGATTATTTATCTACGTATTTATTTTCACATGACCTTCAGACTGACTAAAACAGATAAGATCTTGATAAATCAGTGGCTGTTGTCATTTTTGTCTACAACACTTCATGATACATCATAGAAAAGTTCATCTAAGTCGTCCAATCACACAACCGCTGATTTAAATTCCAAGTCCCAGATTTGCCATTTCTTTATTAATTTTTTTTTTTTATAGTAATAGCATGTAAAGAGCGCCTTTCCTCAGAAAATTTCTTTGAAATCATGCAATTTTCCCCAAATTTCCAATTTACTCTTTGAAATTTCATTACCCATATTGGTTTCAGGCAAGACTTTTTTTCCAAATGGAGGATTAAGGGACAGAGTGCCTTTCGCCTTTCAATACTAGAAAGCTCCTGACTTGACATCACGTAAATGCTGATATGGTATATTATTATTATGGCTATCGTCGTAACTGCAGGGTGCTAATTCTGTTATCCTTGTTTTGTTTATTTTTACTTTATTTATACTTTAACAATAAAACCCATACTTAAGCATTGTCGAAGTGGTATTTGTCAGTATAATCACGGATTAAGCAGTTAATACGTGTGTGTCTGTCATATTTATAGAGTTCCTGACAATATCCCAAATTGTCGTATTTTGTTATCCATCTTCAAGTCCAGCAAACATTTACTTCCTGCATATTATTCATGCAGACAAATAAATGAAGAATCAATTCATTGAATAATGGTTGTTATCGTATCCTTTAAGGATTGCTCTGTTTTTTTTTCTATGATTTTTGCATAGTTAAGATTACAACAGAAAAAATATGCTTTTCATTTACAAGGAAATATCATATATAATGTTTTAAATGATAAGATGTAAACTTAGTAAGCTCATATTTTACCTCATTTCAATTTCATAGACTGGCTACATGTTGTACCTGACTTGAAACATACATGTATAATTATACAACACAAAAGTAGTATTATATATTGGTTATAAGATTAATCACATCTTTCAATAAACACGACAGACGATTCACTTAACCTGTTTTCCCTGGACAATATTCTAACCAGTACTAACTCACCCTTCTACAAGGAATCGCCAACTTCTCCACATATAGAGGTAAATTGATGATGTTGTCAAATGTTCATGGAAGGGTATAACCTGCAGCGACATTGAATCGAACTCGGATCGCCGGTACACAAATCCAGCGCGCTGGACCACGGCCGCGGCCCCTACTATGTACGTTGTAATTTATCGATCTTATTAAATGTGAAATGAATTCCAATTAAATGATACGTGCGCAAAAAATCAACATTTACATTGTATTTTATACCATACTTACACAACTTATGCCGAACATTTGTTAAACCTGGGTTGAAAAGTATAAAATCCAAATAAATATTGCGTTTAGTTTCTCTCAT